>JAACJJ010000059.1:600000-974640 GCA_013368295.1 Psilocybe cf. subviscida | reverse complement strand
AAACCCTAAAACCCTAAACCCTAAACCCTAAACCCCCTAAACCCTAAACCCTAATTCCCTTTCACCCACTTTCCCCTTCACTGTTGTTATCATCGCTCGCCGACGTCGCTCCGCTCCGCCGTCGAGCTTTTGCTTCCCTAAACCCTAAACCCTAAACCCTAAACCCTAAAACCCTAACCCTAAACCCTAGTACACATATCACACCCTCACCGGTTAATATAGAATTACCTACCTTAGCGCCTAGTAAGCCAGTAGATAATACGTCTGATTCGGACGACGATATTATACTTCACCGAAGGGATTCCTCAGACGAGGAAGTGTACCATCCGGAATTTGGTCGTATGTCGAAACGAACGAATTGATTTGGAATATAGCAAACCGTTGCGAAGCGTTACCCTAATAACCCTAACGTAAGCCGTGTTCCAGTTCTGTTGGTCATTACATTTTACTAACAGACGTCAATGTATCATAGCCTAACCCTAAACCAGCCCCTAAACTGGTAACAAAGGTACGCCGTCTACTTATAGTAATAAATCGTCGCACCGGGTCAGCCTATCTGCTACCGAACGTAAGCTATCGACGACTTAGTTGTCTGCGCCTCTACGCCTAAATGTGAGACCCTCTGCGGCATTGATAAAGCTATTGGACGCGAAAGCATTTCTGCTTCGAATTCAGCACAATCGTGCGGAATGCGAACGCCGGCGGAGCTGGTTATTGTAACGGACTGCACATGCGCGCTGTCTAAACTTAGCGGATTTGTTAGTAGCAACAACTTTGTTGTTTATAGACGTAGTTTATCTTGGAACACATATAAACTAGCATAAGAATACATTGAATCTACAACGATAGATCGGATGCTGTCGATCGAAGCAATCGATCGGCGTCGATCGATTTAGATCTACATCTAACGATGGGGATCTGAATCGATCGCGATCGACAGATCGATCTCGGAGCGCGGAGCGCCCCCGGGATATTATCGTTGTTAATCTATTTCTGTTCAACCTCGGAGCAATGTCGCTTGTCAGAGTGTATCATTCGGAGCGCATATGACCTCGTCCGCTCCGAGGTTCGACAGAGACGACATCGTCGGTTACATCGTCGACGATGTCGTTCCTTTGAAAGTACAGCCACTGAAGAGTCTATAAAGACGAAAGGGCTGGCTTTGTCTAACAAGACATCGCCCTTTGGCATTCTTTCGTCACTCCCCACCTTACTTAGTTGTCCATCCGCCCTGCGACCTTCGGCCGCAGTGCTCGCTTCCCTAAACCCTAGACTCTCCCCATTCTCCATCCCCACAGCCCGAATCCCGTCCTCTGGAGCCATTGGTCACCTCCGAAGAAGATGGATCTCGAAAGGAGAAGGCTTTGGCCGCCCTGGAGGAGCACTTTCGTCGTCAGGAGCGCGGGCGGGAGTTACGGCTTGAGGGTGAGCTGCCGCGCGAAAAGCTACAGCGTGAATCATGGGAACTGCACGCCAAAACTGTCATGAAGTATACGTCGAAGTCCCCTGTTTACGAATGGCGTGAACTCCCTGATGGCACTTACGAACGCGTGAAGCTTACTTCGGCGGAGCTCGATGCCTGGTCTAACTACACTCGGAACCAAAGGAGGTTCATTGGGCATATAAATACATGGGAGCTGTGCCCACAGCTTCCTGAATTCTCGGAAGAATTTCCTGAGGCAACCGAGCGCTACTCTGGTGACGATGACTCTGATTACTCCAAGGACGACGACATCCCAGCCACCCGTGTGGCCAGGGGAGAACTCTACACTGACGACATCCGTGGGCTCACACAAACGCAGACCGTCGACGACGCATCCGTCAACGACACATCCGTCAACGACGCATCCGTCGACGACGCATCTGCCAGCGACACATCCACCACACTTGAGGTGTTCAACTTCGCCGACTTTGTAAAATACCGCTTTGGATACAATATCTTCTCACCCGTGGCCTGGAATGGCAATAATATTCCGCCGTCTCAGAAGGCGCTCAATGTCTCGATCTCCAAAGCCAAGGCTGCGCTTTCTTTCAACAAAATTCCGCCTGGTGATGACGTTGAAGAGGCTGTCTTGAACCTCGTTAAAACTCTGTCCAACAGGACATGGACATTTCGACAGCTTCCTGCTGCATATGATCACACCAACGACGGCGGCGTCTCACTCAACAGCGACATGCTTCAGATCATTCAAGTTCTCGACGACGAATCCACCCAGTACCTTATCTGCAAGCAGGGATATGTTGACAAGTGCCCTTGGGGGATCCTCGTAGCTGACGCATCCTCAGTGCTTGTCGTTTTTCGCTATCGCTGGACTACAGTCAGCGCTATTGCGCGCAATTTCGTCACACTTGGAGTCCGGTTCCACACTGTCCTGGCGGCAGAGGCGGCACCTATCAAACCGTGCGATGAGCCAGTGCGAGGTCTCGGAACACGTCCGAATGGCTACGAGCCGACGCAAGATGACTATTCGGAGTATCTGCGTCGTCGAAAGGACCTTCTCACTGGACCAAAAGGACGTGCAGCTCTGATGCACGGCGGTATCATCGCGCGAATTGCACGCGATGTTCTCGACGTCCATGCCACAGTGCTTGATGGTCCATCTGAAAAAGCCGTTACTGTCGGTAGATACCGCCGATTCAACCTCTACGACGACGCTCTGACTGAAAACGACACTAACATTATCTGCGGCGTGTACTACGTCGACGTCGAATCCTCAACCGGCAAGCAGGTTTCTGAGACGGCTGATTTTGCCAGTGGGACAAAAGCGCACATGTCTTATTGGCCAAAGGATACTACTTGGGATGTGTCCAGCGGCTTTCTACGGGCAGAGTGGAGTGAAAAGGCAGAGGCATTTTACCAAAAGCGCAGCGCCCGCCTTCTGGCAACGTTCGAACTTTTGAATGCGTCTGCTTGGAGGAGTGCCTTGCGTGTTCAGAACACTCTGACAAAGGAAATCGAGGTAGGCGCTGAGCACTACCAAGCCGGCTACCTTGAAGACTACTACCGCCGAACACGCTTTGTAAGTAATGCACATGTGTCTGATTCTAGCTAATCACTTACTCTTCATTATTTAGGCTGCTGAACGTCGTTGATGTCATTTGGGTCCTTTTAGACTTTCATGTATATACAGAGTTGACAGCAGTGCGGTGCTTTTTTTTGTTGTTGTATATATCTACGTGCACTCCATTCGCAAAAAATATATTGGACATTTGGACTTGGCTTTGCGTGAGTGAGATATGAGGTATTAATGTACTTAGGGTACTCAGTCCCTCATGTAAGATGTTTTTTTTTGTTCAGGTACAAGTGGGGCACTCAGTTTCCCGTGCAACTAATTTTTGGCCTGTGGGTTAGGCGGGTAGTCAGTGCCTTGCTCTGCCCATTATTTGTTGTTGTAGCGCACGCAGGGTACTCACTCCCGCCACAATCATTTTTTTTTGTTTTGATACAGGCGGGCACTCGGTGCCCCACTATACATGTACTTTCGGTCAGGGCGCACATTTTTGTTGGTTGTGGCACAGCGCATGCGGGTACTCAGTGCCCCATGCAACCAATTTTTTATTCGTTATGGTGCACGCAGAGTACTTAGTGCCCACGCAGTAATAATCATTCTGTTGCCAAATATGCAGGGTACTCAGTACCTGGTGCAGTAGATTATCATTATCATTTTGTACAGGCGGGGCACCCAGTGCCCTGCTCAATGCATGCAATCTCAAGCACTTGTTCACAGTGTGTTGATTACGAGGTTCCTATGATTAGTAATGTCTCCCCACTGTATGATGTAAGCAGCTCTGGAACCCTCTTTCCAGGGCTGCTTACCTAATCTATTTTGATTGTTGAGAGAGAGAGAGAGAGATACTAATTAAATCCAATGTTGAGGCTCTGAAATATCAAATGTAATTAGCACGTAAATATCTTGAGTTAGACATGATCATGTTGCAGTAGCTGATAAAGTACAAAGGAGGGGTGCCAGGCACCCCACATGTTTTGTGTACAATACAAGCAATGCAATTTCATCACGTCCAACTCTATATATTTACGTGCTCATCCCATGACACCAAATCCCCTGACGCTGTCACTCTGCTGTGCCCAACCATATCTTCCCGTATCCTCCCATATCCTATCATATCCCACTCTACCTCACCCCATCCCATCCCATCCCATCCCATCCCATCCCATCCCATCCCAACCAATAAATCCCGTCCCTACCAATAAATCCCGTCCCTAGTCATGTAAAATAGTCCCCATAACCCTAAGGCTCCCAAAACACGCCTCGCTCTCCCGCGCCAGACACTCATCGATGCCCTTCCGGGCCTGCAGCAAGCACTCGCGCACGACGTCCGTCCAGCCGTCCGTACCCGGCCCGCCCGCGAGGTTCGCGACGCCCGTCGTCAGCGTCCCGCGGCTCTCCGCCTCCCTCACCTTCTCCAGCCCCCACTCCGCCGCCCAGAGCAGGCTGAACACGTTCCCCACCGTCGTGCGCTTGCCGACGCCCTTGACCGCGACCTCGCGCATCTTCGGCGAGAGGATGGCGCGAACTCGGCCGTGCACCAGCCCTCGCCGAACAGGCTCACCAGCGCCCGTCTGGCGCCGCGCTCGAGCAGCGGGTTCTCGCCCTCGGGGGAGAGTGCGAACGCGAGCACGCGCGGGATGCGCCGCGCGCATTGGCGGCAGCGGCACCCGCCGGCGGCCCAGCGGCCTGCGGTCACCATTTCGTATTCGGCGAAGGGGAGGAAGGCATGGAAGAGCCCGTGCAGCATTTCTTGGACGAGCCGGGCCCGGGCCTTGTGGAAGAGGGTGGTGAGGCCGAGGTAGGCGGAGGAGGAGAGGAGGGCGAGGGCGGTGGAGAGGGCGTAGGAGCGGTGCGAGAAGACGAGGGTGCCGGTGTAAGGAAGCCGAGGGTGAAGTGCAGCGAGGCGGGGGTGAAGGGGGGCGAGGGGAGGGTGAGCAGGGGTGCTTCGGGGGTGGCGGGGGCGATGGGTAGGCGCGAGAGGGACGAGTCGGCCGTGGACCGCGAGGCGGTGAGCGCCAACGCGCCGGGCGAAGTAAGTGGCTTTTGTGGGGCGTTCCATGTCTGCAGCGCGGTTTTGAGGTAGCTCCAGCGCGAGACGAGGAGGAAGCGGTGCGAGCTGAATATCGCTGTCGTGCTCTCCTTGTCCCCCGTTCCATGCGAGCTCGAAAAGTCCCCCGTGAGTGCGATCCGTACATCGGCGTACAACCGAGAACGCCACATGAAGACCAGATCCTTGCGCAGCTTGTCGATCCTCTGCGTATCCTGCTCCTCCTGAGAGCCTCCCCGCGCGCAGCCGACATCGATGCTGTGTTCTCGAACAAAAAGTTGAAGGCCTCGCCGAACGAATGGCCAGTGTAAAGATATTCGAGCTCGTCTGCGAACAGCGCCGCGTTGATGTTGGTCGTGAGGCGAAGAAGGGAGCTGGGGCCGAGCTGGACGTCGGGCACACCGGTGGGCGAGCGGCGGACGACGGTGGTGTCAGGCTCTTCGTCACCGTCGTCGTCGTCGTCGATGAGATGTTGATGGTGCAGTTGGGAGGGCGATGGCGTGCGATGGGGTAGCAAGGACTGGTCCAGCGAGAACGCGGACTCGGAAGGGACGGCGTAGGGTAGTGGTGATGTAGCAGCATGGGGTGAAGACGGCTTGAAGTATCTGTTCTGGAACGAAGGTGGTGCACGAGCGTACACGATTGCTGCAACATATCATGCCCTCAGCTCCTTCTCCCTCGCGACGCGGTGCTGGCCAAACGCGCCTGTGTGTCCCCAACTTCCTCTTGCTAGCCTTCGGGGTCATCGTCCTCGGCGTTCGGAGCCCACACAGCTTCTGGGAAGCGAGCCTTCGCGTTCTTGAAGAGGAGCTCGAGGTCCGCCTCCAACTTGGCCGTGGCGTGCGGTGAGTCCGAGAAGATGAAGCCGTGCCGGTGATGACAACGCGTGCGTGTCAGCTTCTTGTTAGTCCTTGCTCAAGTCCCTCCTGCAAGAGTGGGTCTGCAAACAATGAGCGGATACATGTCGGGGTTATCGGGTACGGGGCGTCGGCCTCGAAGGGGGCACAAGATTGAGGCTAGTGGGGAAGGATGGGGACGAGGTTTTTGGAGGGTTTCATTCCGGATGGCGTCGGGATGGACAGAAAGTGACAGAGGGCGCGGGAAATTGCGCAGGTGGTTGGCGCAGATGATAGAGGCGACACGCAGAGGATGTGTGGTCGAGGAGCTGAGCGGTGAATGCGAGTAGATGGTACAGTGCCCTTCGACTAAAACCGACCTGTCCATAGTAGCCGGAGTTTTGCAGCTATTGACAAAATTCTTCGACTTTAGGAGGGAAACATGGCTCAATTAGCGTAAAAATGAAATCCTAAAAAATGGGCTGATTACATAAGCCAGTTCACTTTTTGGACAAAAAAAGTCTATCTTAAAAGGTGGTAAACTACATATTAGGGCATTGGTACTTGCTATTTCCGCTAAACTAAAGAATAGTCATAGTCTTGTTTGCGTTTTATGACGATTTCCTGACACAAGTGAACTTTTATGCCCCATCGAGTGCCAAATCGAGTGCATTGGTATGTTCGCACGAATGATATCTAATCTTATCTATCTGCCAAGAGTTGCCATATATGGTATAAACGAAGATCAAGTTCACTTTTTGACCGTGAAAAAAATTCAAACACGATTATCAGAAAAAACAAGGAGACGGTTGGAAAGACCTTACGAATCTGAGTCGATTGCCGTAGTTTCAAGTAAAAATACCACTTTTTGCGTGACTAGTAACGGTCACAAAATATCGACTGCCAAGAGGTCGGTTTTGAGCGACAGGCACTGTACAAGATAGGTGCCAGCGCAGCAGCGAGTCGAATGATGATGGCTCGGGTTAGGGCCCTATCACAATGACATCACTGACCCCGGCGGATTCAATGATGTCATAAATCAGGTCAACCCGAACGCAGAATTTCAACATTTCCTCAGTCGACCTTCGATGACTGCCCCCAACACTTGGAATAAGAATAGATGTAGGAGAATGGGTAGATCGCTTTCCACAAGAAGTGGACGGTTTCACAAGTGGCTGGTAAGGTTCTGCAGGTATTACGAATGCAATCCAAGATGTGTAAGAAAAATATAGATTGGTTGAGCAATGGTGGTACGGTTCCATGGTCACTTTTTGAGGGCCCAGTAACATTGATGTTACTGTCCAGTCAGTACAGCACAAAACGGGGCAGTTTATATATCAACAGGTAGGTATTTTTAATGGGAATAAAACGCGTTTACTTGTGCGGCAGTGAGCTGCGTTCTGAAGGTATATCGGCAAGAAACAGGAAATTGCTAGTATTTATCAGTATCTATGCTATAAGTCGGTCAAAGCCTCACGCACCGGCATCATCCGTATATATTGTTGTAGCCATCTCGAATCCGCATCGAACGAGTACGTGATGTCGTAAGGCAGTTGAGCATATGATATTGAAAAAGCGAAGTACAGTACCTCAGAACAGCACTAGTCAGTAATATCAAGCCAGTCAGTTTGGCGAGGTACAATGAGTGTGTGGTGTGTAAATATAGGGAATTTTCAAGTGATTCCAACGTGCCCGTAATCGTATTTTTATGACAAGTCTATAAGGGTATTTTTCGTCAAATACCTTGAACATCACCAATCCGGGACTTTTCGGAAAACTGTTCCGCAGCGTGTTAATGAGTGCTGCAGGAATATGCAATAATCGTGCGGAGCGCAGAACTACTCTCAGAGTAACATACAAAATACTTGTCTTAAAACATGTACATTCAGTATTTTCGTTGTAGCGCAATAATTGATTAACGCATCAGGGCACCCATACACGCGTTGGATTCTGTTATTCCATACCTACAGCCTGTCACCTATTTTTCTGATCAGGACAGCGAACGTTACAGTTCGAGCGAAATATAGAGCGCGCCGAAGCGTTTGGTCCATGCATTACACCTGACACAAGTGATATTGAGCGCATTATCACTATTTCTTCAATAGCGTGGCGACTACTACACGGGGTGATTAATAACACCCTGGATTCTTATTGAAAAACGCTTTCGACTGATATATAGCGCGCACGTAAATGTACGAATTTCGTCAAACTGAGACTGTCACCTCATTTGCCAGTAGAAAACTCGAACATCACGTAGGGCGACGAGTTCTGAGCCATTCGCTATGATCGAGTGTATTCCTGAAACGACTATTTGTGAGCTACGGCTGAATCCAAAAACCGTAGAAAACCGTTTAATGCATGTACTTACAGCCTCTGACTATACCTACCAGTGCTAGTGTATGCCACCGGTTTGGAAAACCCATGGGTATGGCGGGTAAGGGTACGGCGGGTACAACACTGTGTGAATAAAGGATTAGAAGAATGTAAGTAATGTCACTATGTTGCTGAAGCGCGTAAATAGGCGCTGAAGCACGTAAGTAAATGCGCAACACCGTGTCAATGAAGGTGCAGAAGCGCGTAAGTAATGTCCATGAAGTGGGAAAGTAGGCGGGGAAGCGTGTAAGTAACGTCGCTGAGGTGTATAAGCAAAGATGAGACACCGTGTGAATGAAGACGCTGAAGCGGTTAAGCAAAAGCGCTGAAGTGGGTAAGTAATGTCGCTGAAGTGGGTAAGCAGGCGGGGAAGCGGGTAAGTAAATGTGCGACACTGTGTGAATAATGGCGCCGAAGCGGGGTATTGATGTCGCTGAACCGGGTAAGTAAAAGCGCTGAAGTAAGTAAGTAGGCGGGGAAGCGGGTAAGTATCATCGCTGAAGCGGGTAAGTAAAAGTGGGGAAGTGGGCGGGGAAGCGGGTAAGTAGGTGGAGAAGCGGGGAAGCGGGTAAGCATTGTCGCTGAAGCGCGTATGTAGTCGCTGAAGCGGGTAAGCAGGCGGGGAAGAGGAGAAGCGGGTAAACAAATATGCCATTACTTACGCACCATTAATTCTCCGCTTCAGCGACAATGCTTACCCGCTTCCCCGCTTCTCCACCTACTTACCCGCTTCCCCGCTTCCCCACCCACTTACCCGCTTCCCCGCCCACTTCCCCACTTTTACTTACCCGCTTTCCCACTTCTCCGCTTCCCCACCCACTTCCCCACCTTTACTTCCCCGCTTCCCCGCTTCCCCACTTCCCCACTTCCCCGCTTCCCCACTTCCCCACTTCCCCACTTCCCCGCTTCCCCACTTCCCCGCCCACTTCTCCACTTTTACTTCTCCACTTCCCCACCTCGACTTACCCGCTTCTCCGCTTCCCCACCCGCTTCCCCACTTCCCCACCCACTTCCCCACTTTTACTTACCCACTTCCCCACTTCCCCACCTTGCCTTACCCGCTTCTCCGCTTCCCCGCCCACTTCCCTACTTCCCCACCTTTACTCACCTGCTTTGCCGCCAGTATTCGTCTACAATTCTCAGACACATACACAAGGCTTCAAACATATATAGAATAGTCTATTCTAGGATAGATCATCATGTAACTGCAATCCCCTGAGGTCTGCCGGCCTTACTGAATATTTTAAGCAAGCCACACATACCATCCCATCCCCACCATCCCAAATTTATTCAGCTGTATCTCTAGCACTTAATTAACTATATCCCCATGTTCTACTCATTTACAGTAGCATATAAATACTATTTCCTAATACAGAGAGTAAAAATTCAATATTTTGAAGGCACCCTTCCCCCTCACCCTGATGGATTTTATCTCGAGAACCGGTCCGCCGAAGATGCTCATTTTTTGCGTCAGCTTACCATATTACACCATGTACCCATACGTAGAGCAAAAAACAATCAATTTCTGGATGAGTAAAGTACCTCGTACGCTAGTGCCGGTAGGTATTAGTTTACTAGATGATTAAGGAATTACGAAAAATACCTTGACAGCAATTGCTCGTATCAGCCCAATCTCATCCCGCCAGACACCCTCTACGCCAGGTATGCCGAAATCATCATCAATCTCAAAAGTTCCAGGTTCGTAGTACTTGGCCTTGCTGTAAGCCGCAAGTAAGGCTTGCGTTGCAAGGTTGATGACATGTGCAAGACATCTACAATTTGAATGAGATTTTATTCGAAAAATGTAACTCAGGACGCACCGAATATAGTGGGCTTTCCATTCCCACTCCTTCATCCCCTTTCTCGCTTCAGAAGCATTCAAACGAGTGGCAAAATGCGCAAGCATTGTTCCATTGTTCGACGCGTTGTCACAGGTCACCCAACCGATCTGTCAAAACATGAAAAAGTGATCGAAACAACAGTTGGGTACATACCTTGTGTGCGATTTTGAGCCGTACCACTATGCGGTATAGGGCTCTTCCGAGGCGGACGCCATCGTGAGCACTGTTCATCTGGGTGAAGCCGAGCAACGCTGACTGCAGCACCCATTTTCCATTGACATTCTCTATCCAATGGCCAGTGCACGCGAGATACGCGTCAGCATTGCTGGCCTGCCACGCATCGCACGTCAGGCTAACCTTGCCTCGGACTGCATCGCTCTGCACAGGGATGAGCATGATTTGAAAGGTAGCAGTTAAATAAACTCACCGAAAGACGCCTCCGTAAGTCTGTGAGGTTCTTCTTGAACTGCTCCATTATGTACTTGCGTGTTGCCTTGCCTGAGGGAATTTTCACGCCATCTGTTGCTCGTGCAGCAATGGCGATCATGCTTTTGAAAGCAGGGTGCTCGAGGGCTTGGATAGGCTGAGAAGATAATCAGGAATTTCGAATGGACAAGTTCTATTCTAGAAAAACATACTTGATCTGTGGTGATAAGCCATTCAACTGCTGCCTGACGAAATTGATCATCGCTGTATTTCACAACACGTTCGGGCTCGGTGCGTTCACGGAGATGGGGATCGAGAGCCGACTGACGTAGCTTGTCGGCATCTTCTTTCCGTTGAGCAACGTCGTGAGGAAGCTTTGACACGAAGTCATTTTCCGTGCACCACTTCCGGTATTTACCCTATGATCACAGTAAGAAATCGCCGAATATGAAGAATAATGTACTTTACCGCATGGTTTGACTGTAAATGTCGACGTAGCGTTGAAACCTCACTGACGAGGTCTTTGTGGTGACCAGATTTACTAAGATGCATATGAATTAGTATAGTACATGCGTCAGGGAGATCTATGAGCTTACATGCATAGCTTACAACGCCGTTTTTTCTTACCACCAACGGTAACAGGGTTGTCGAAGAACGCGGTGATATCCTTGGTTTTATCCTGGATAGTGGGTTTCTTGTCGTCGTCATCGGAGCTGCTGTTGTCGTCATTATTTTCATTGTCATTGGCGTCAACGACTGCATCATTTTCGGTTGGGGTCGACAATGCTGATGCTTTACGAGAAACTGATTTAGAGACCATAAGCAAATACATAGAAGAGATGCCATATTGACTTACTTTTCTTTTTTTTCGGAGGCGGAACCTCCTCAACCTCTTCATCAGAGTCGCGTATCTCCCCGACGCCAACAGGTTTGCGCTTATTTGTAGTCGAGGCAGATGAGGAAGCAATGGCGGCAGCAGTAGTGACAGATTTTGACGAAGAACCCTTGGCTTTCTCAGCGGTGGCAGCTTCCTTCTCCCTGTCCGCCTTTTCTTTCTCTTTCCGATTTTGCTCCTCGCGGGCGGCGCGGTGAGAGTGAAGCTCTAAGTCACCTTCGTTATCACCGCCGAGTCGTGATGATGCTTTATGGGCGCGCTTCTCTCTAACCGGGGGTTCGTCAACAGCCATGGGAATATCGGGGTGGGAGTCGGGGTGAGCAGAAGCTCTAAAAAAAGCTTAAATAATGGGATGATGCACGGAGAAAAATAGAGAAACATACAAATAAATAGATGACGAGCTCAAGATAGGGGTTGGTGACCGGTTAGATGGCAGGAGTCAGGGGTCATACAAGGCAAGGACAAGTCAGGATGTGAGCGAGAGGACAAGTGTCCTCAAGCCCCTAGCATCCTGACTTGCAATCGCGGATCTGGACAACCCAGATCATGACTGCCCTGCACAAGTTAAATCCACTGATGGCAGGGTAGCGCCTGCACATAGTACGTGGCAGCAGTAACAGTTAAGAGGGAATCTAGGGGAGCACAAACGTGTGTGAGATGGTGATGACGACTGGGTAGTATAACTTACCTAGTATAAGTGAGTTGGCATGCTGCATGCACCCTCGAGACCCAATTCCATCCCACCATCAATCCAACCACCAGGTGACTGCACTCCAGCAAGGGTGGTGTTAACCCAGAGACGTCGAAGCTTGATGCACGAGCACGGGGTGTGACGGTGGTGAAGGTAACCTTGAAGAGATCAAGAATAAGAGCGGCGGCGGCGGCGCTGCTGAGCCCTGAGGCGGTGAGAGCGAGGATGGGATGAGGGGAGAGAGGAGGGAGAAGACGAGAGAGATGTGGCTGTTGGCAGAAAGAGTTCAAAGATAGCGGTGTCTTTGATCTCTTTCAACCCACAGTGTGCTCTCGAGAATCAACATATGTACCCTGGGAAAATCGCCGACAAGAACCTAGGTTCCTGTCGGTGATTATCCCAGGGTGCTGGTGGATGGGGTTGAGGACTAAGGATCAGTTAAACAAACGCGAATGCCGACAACGCGTCGCGTTTGAGTGACTCTGAGTCTGACTGACCAACAGATCAAACACGTGACCTGGTGGCTTTGGTAGGCCGGGGCTCAGGCCGTGGGCTCAGGCTTTCTGATATCTCAGGCCGGGCCTTGGGCCCTCTTAGGCCGTCATCAAAGCCCGGCCAGGCTGGGCCTACAGACGGCCGGCTTGGGCCCGGCCACGGCCTCAGGCCTAAGCCGGCAAACCACTAATCGTGAGTCCAAGTTTCTTTTCTGGCGTACTTCCTTCTGTCTGCTCTTCGTTCCCCTCTGCAACTAATCAGCCGTGCACTTGAAGATGTTTGACCAGACATGATTGGAAGAGTTTTCATTGAAAGACGCGCTTGCAATCTGTCGGGTGAGTGTTTTCATCCCTGTTCATGTTGGACTATCTGACATTCATGATTCGGTTACACTACATTACCGTATATGGTATCTGTCGAACTTCTACGCGACGTCACATTCATTACCTAATCCACACTGCATGCATTCGTAATGCCTCGTTGACACAACTCAGTCCGTTATACTCGACTGAGTAGTGAGTACCTTCGTTATATATTCCCATATCATCACTTACATGTACCTACAGCTCCCTAGGCACTTACCTATCTAATATAATCCGTTATACTTGACCGAGTTCTCTCTAGGTCTACGTGTTCCCGTTCAACAGTTCAATGTCACCGAAACGATGTTGCATTATGCAATGGTACAGCTGACGTCGAAGGAATCGTTCTCTTTGGTATAAACGCCCTCATTCTTCTTTGGTGTATTTGATTATCAGCTTGATAATATACGCTGACGCAGGATTACATCCTCTCCACAGGCCCGTCCTCATACACTGACCTAGATCGCAGCCGTGGATGCAAAATGTGCTGGTTGGTGTTTGTGCTGCTGTGGGCGGATCTTTGGAATGTAAAATGCGATAGCTGAATTGTCCCGTTTAGCCCACTGATATCAGTGTGAGCCAGTTGCCCAGCCACGCGAAATGCAATCAGAGTAGGCCCAATTCCCTTCGTTGAAAATCGAGTTCTGATTGAAAATCTGGAATATAGAACAGACGTACAATGACTGGATTTTGTATCCTCCCAGCAATAGCTAGCGCCCGGAATACGAGTAATCCGCTCTCAGTACCCAGATCATACGGGTGAACATAAGTGATCAGCTCCAAAATACCCATGACTAGCGTGATAAATGATACTAGAGCGGCTGACTCCACAATTATTTCGATGATTTTAGCGTAGGAATGCTGCATTCGGCTGGTGCGGGTTACAAGGACGATTTTGAGAGCAATCAGGGATGTTGCCAAGACTGTGATAAAAGCACTGCACAGAGACAAGAGGGACGCCAGCAGGCTCATAGTATGAACCTCTGTTTGAGTTCCAGAACTCATCAGGAGTCCGGCAGCTATAAGAAATCCTGCGAACACAAAGGAGTAAATCTCTCCAGTGGAATTCAGTCAGTGTGTAATACTCACCCACTGTTGACATAAGCAAGGTGACAAGTACGGCCGAGATATATCTTCTGCCCCATAGTATATTACAACGCCAAATCTTCAATTCGTGGAATGTCAGTCGACAACTGGCTGAGACGATTGGCGCATTAATTACCAGTATACCATCAGCAATGACCAACGGCGTCGTCATGCAGATTTTCAGTTTGTTATCGAGGACCAAAGGAGAGGTGTTGCCGATAATAAGGGCATTTCCAGCGTAAGCCGAATAATAAATGGTGCAAATGATGACTGTGATCCACAAGATCACCAGTGCAAATCCATACCATCCTTTGTTTCCTTTGTTGTGAAGGTGCCCTATTGATGGGTTGATTAATTGCCTGTTTCAGACCAGATTATGCTTACAAATCGCCTGGAGAAAGAGCAATGTATATAGGCCTGTCTTGTTCGTCAGTGTCTGAAACAACGGAGCAGAGGTTTCGAGCAAGTTACCGCTTGCAAAGGCTTCGAGAATTGTTCCATCAACAATTGGACCTTCATAGGCGTGAATCTCTTCTGTAGTGAATGTAGAATTTGGCATAGGTAGCCAATGCTGCTGGCGCTCCAGGAATAGGTACTGGAGAATAGTGGCACTTTAGTAACCACAAAATGAAGAAGCTGGGTGGAGCTATATACCCTCAGAAATTCAATTTAAATGCCCATGTGAATAGAATCGTGGCAAAATGATCGTTGTGACGTCAATGAACGCTGAATAGATTGTTTGTTGGTTCATAAATAGGCATTGTATCCAACTTAGCTTTCTTCGAGGCCACCAGCGGGTTGTATGCCTGCCGCACAGTGCTGCGTGCAAAAATCGCCGGTGCGTCACACGTTTTACTATCAAGAGCTATTATCAGCATAAAGCTCAAGGCCCCTGTCATGGGTATCGCGCACGAGATACATTTGGAGCAAATCTTTAGTGGTGCTAATCAACATGTGTATTTATAACGAGCTGAAACAAAGGGCGCATTTCGCAAAGGTCCCATCAGTACTCTAAATGGGCAAATGAGTCACCCCGGACAAGAGGGGAAAGTAAACATCAGCAGCGAGAACTAATAATAGCCGTGTGTGGGGCGCTCTGGTTGGTGATGGTACTGATTCCACAGAGGAGGTCGACTCGGGGCAATTGAGAGTTAAGCGTGGGAGAACTGATCCGATGAGCGCTGCCCGCAATTTTATCAAATCCCGATGACATCCTCCTTCTTACACTGGCTGCACTGTCATCGGTATGCTGATGCGTGTGCACTTCAATTTATATTATGATACTCGTATGTTGAATAGGGTACTGCACGGCCGCGATGAGAAGGGAAAATGCGGGCGCGATACAATTGTGGGGAGAGTAAGCGCGCGGCGTACATGCATACAGTGAGCCTCGTTACGTACCTACAAGACCCAGGACAGTGCGTATAGATGAATTAATCGGGACTGTGGGTAAAATAGGAATGATAGGCAGCCCAGACGGCTTATGTATGTGACCATGTGTCTTCACATATTGCATGCTAACTGTCGTGTTTAGCTTCGTGCCAGCATTGTATCCGTCGAGGAAGTGAAGGCGTGGGTCTACGCTCACCCTTGCACCACGCAAGGTCTTGTCGATCACCGTCACATTCTGCAGGACCCGTTCTGGAAATACTTGCACTGACCCCTGCACAGTTGGTTCTGGAAGGGGCATCTGCAATGCTGCTCCCGGCACCGAACTGTCTCTCTGCCACAGGGCAGGTTGCGTTCTGCGATGGCTCAAGCTGCAATCCGGGGAGCTGCAACCTGTTCAAGTGCTGTGGGACTCGCCTTGCGAATAACTTTTGCGGTACTCTCTGCACTTCTTCCATCGGCATTTCGGCTGGATCTTAGTTGAATCCCCGAATACTGGTCGTCTGTCTCCGATCTGATGTTCTCACCAGTGGGTTATACCACAGCGCAGATACTGTGCCACACAAACGAGTTACGGAATATTGAAAATGACGAAAATATTAAATGAAAGGGACTCTTGTCGAAATGTAGATGTGTATAGCAATATATGACGATCTATGTTTTATTGTTTTTATTCTGGTGTCGCCATATTTTGAGTCTGCCTACGGCGTGGAATTACATCCTACCACACATCTCATCGTTTAGAGAATGCTGGTGAACATCAACTCATCAATGATGTGGCCGCACTGCAGAAACACGTCTCTACATTTCATATTTGATGTTAGTATCAGTTAGTGTATGCGAGAAAATTTCTGACTGCTGGACTCACTGAACTTAATTATCGCTCGACCTGGGAAGTACGTTGTGTGATAGAGACTATACGATTACCCCGGCGATATCCATGGTAGCACGCTGATCTTTGTTCCCAACGACCACCCATCGCGGTTTTGTCTAGTCGACCATTTTCGATCCATGTTCTCTCGGGCCTTTGAGTAGCAATGTATTGATAATGCACAGTTGGAGTCCGCCTTCAACTTATACGTATATGACTGGTTTTACCACCTCGCACCGATGTTCTATGGTCATGGGCCTGATTACAGCAAAAAGGTTTCGGCCAGTGTGCGTTAATCAATATATATATATATACCTGTACTTACCCATCAATCTTGGAGGTATTTATCGCATGATCCAAACCACCAGAGGAACCTTTGTACGCTATCGATTCGTATCGGCCGTGCGCATATGTTCATCCTACATCCTTTGTTTTTAGCATATCTGGTATGTCTTTCAACACGGTACGACACGCTTGCCTCTAATTCGGAGGGTCAATTTCCAATGAAGATTCAGAAATGCGCCACTCATGGCCACTTAAGACTCAACATGGTCGAGATAGCATTGAGCCGATTGGCATGCAATGATATGACATGTCTAACGCTTTCATCAGTCCTGTATTATTTATGAGGTCGAATATATAAACACTCATCGGGTTCCCATATGCTGGCGTTCAAGAGTGCACCAATCGCAGAATCTGCGATTCACCTTCTTAACAAACAATGACTACAGTAAGTCTACTACTCAGTCAGAAACTATGCGATCAAACGCACCAGATCTAGATAGAATTGGAGAACGACAGGGAAGTTAGGGACAAATTTCTCATGACAGGGGGGGGACATGTATACCGGAAATAGTAAATGAACAGTGGCATATAGTGGTAAAAATGTTTCAAGGTGATACGTATCTAGAGTAATGCATAGATACTTTGAATTATTAGTGAAAGAGCGCGTTGTCCCAGATCCAAATCCATATTTTGTGCAAGCTGTGCCTGGCGCCTGAGCAGGTGTGTTGACACATGTGTGGCAACGACCCCATCACCGAAAAATCCGTGCCTGATCGCTGTCGTCGCCGTCGTGCTCAACATTCTAACACCCTCCTCGCTGGGGCTATCCTATCCCTTCCGTCTTTCCCCCTCCACCTTCCGCTTGAACATTCCATATACCACAATAAACTATCGCGGAGACGGGAGACGGACCATCTATCACCTACGGTCAACGGGCGCCTGTGGACATACTGGCCGAGGGGAGATTAGGGAAGGGGTGTTGTCCGATTCTGCTCGCCGAGCTGCACGGGCTCTAATATCCAGCAGCCGCATCCACCCGCGCCCTGCAACATTCTCGCGCGCAGACACGAAGGAACACGACCGTCGTGGAGCTCATACCATAGTATCGCGACGACACAACTCATATCATGGCGATGGACGCGGCGGAGCTAGGGCGCTGGATGCGTTTCGCGGCGAAGGGTGGCATAGGGCGCTGTGTCGCAGTGCGCGACTGTGAGGCGCAGGTAGTCGGAGATCTCATGTTTTTCGAGGTACGTTCATTCCTTTCGGCTTGACATCGCGTACTGAACATTGTTGTTATCTCCCCGTTTCTTGTCATTTCTCGTCGATTTTCTGTCTCTTATGGTCATTTCCTCACGACTTCGCTCTTTCCGACCCGAAAACATCCTAGGGCGACGAGATTATCGTCCTGCACCAGGTTCCCTCCACGACCTCAACGAACGACATACAGGCTAGCGAGCAAGCAGGCACGCAGTTTCTGGGCTACTGCGAGGAGATTGTGGGCCGCTTCAACTCTCGTGATGTTCGCTTTACGACGAAACTGAAGAAAGCGGTCATGACGAAGAGGGTTTCTTCCTCATCTCCAGCAACCCCGACTGTCCTGGCCTCAGCTTCAGCATCGTCAATATCTGCTTCGAGTCCAGTCCCTGGCATCAGCGCCAGTAATAGCACCAGTAGCACGTCACAATCACCAGTCATGTCTGCTTTATCGCCATCGCCCTCCATTAGCTCGACTGTGTACGCCAGCAGCGGCCTTACGAACTCTCCTCGCGCCAGTCCGGCACCATCCACTTTCTCGACGGCGTCTTCGAGCACGTTGGGGATACACGAACCGAGGATGAGTGCTTCGAGCAGCGCGCAGATACTGAAGTCAGGCGGAGGATTGGGGATGAATGGAGGGATGTCAGATTCACTGGAACGAAGGTCTTCAGCGGCGGCGTCTGCTAGCGCTACCAGAACAGCTAGCCCCTTGCAGAGGTCGTACACCTCGCCCTCGCCCTCCGTACCAGCTTCGACGTCAATGCACATCCCGTCCTCGACGTCGATATCTGGCACGTCCGCGCTCACAACCTCGCCCACCACGACATCCTTCGTGTCCTTTTCGCCCACTCCTTCGTCCTCGTCGGTAACGCCAAGTCCACGAGAAGCGACATTCCCATCGTCGATATCGTCATCTTCAGTACCTCCCGTGCACTCGAGCTCAGCCGCACAAGCTGCAAGGTCTGCCTCGTACTCTGCCTCGGACTCCGCTCGTAATAGCCCCAGTCCCGTGCTGCACCACTCTCGCAGTCTGGGCAGCACGGCTGCCTCATCTTCATCATCAGTGCCGGGATCGTCCTCGTCTTCTCCCATCCCATCCTCCCCGTCGCCCAGAATGCAGGCGCTACCACTCCAACCGCACTCGCAACAGCAGCATCGGTACACGGCCCACGCACCAAGTCCGTTATCCTTCGCGACGGCGAGTGCCCTGTCGCAGCGCGTCACTTCTTCCTCCTCGTTTTCGCGGTCCTCGTCCTACTCGAATTCGAGGTCATCGAACACCGGGACGGGTACGCCGACCTCGCCGGCGTTTTCTGCGACGGGTACGCTGAGCCCGACCTCGCCGACGTTCTCGACGTCCAGTTTCTCTGAGATGTCGATGGGTCACTCCAGTGGACGAGATGGCTTGACGCCGACTGCTTCATCCGTCAACGGTTCTCTTACCCCGACAGGGACGAATCCGCTTCGCATAACAAAGCGGAGTCCATCACTTGGTTCTTCGTCCGTAATCCCAGGCTTGAGGAGCCCACCGCCTGTTAGCCCATTGCCGGAGCTGCCTGCGGGCCAGGCTTCGTCTGCAAGTAGTGGTGTTGGAGGGCCTGGTGGAAGTGGCAGCACTACCTATGCTAACACATCTGGGGATAGCGGAAGCGAGGCGGAGGCGGGATTATGCTTTGCTGCTTCCTCGACACCAGCATTAGCATCTTCACCGCCGTCTTCTTCGAATTCGATCGAGCCTTCGACTTTGACGGCTTCGTACCCTCCGCCCTTCGTCTCTCCTCAACCAGCCCACCTCCCCGCGTCACACACAGCACCTCCTCCACCGGCTCTGGATCTACCATCTATCGCAGAAGCCACCCCGCCCTCGCCCTCATCTGCACCGCAAACTTCCACAACAGCGATGTCAGAGTCAGCGATGAACAGTGCCTATGCTGCCCGTATGGCGTTTACGCCGCTTCCTTCGTCTGTCGGTGGCAGCGGGTTTGGCGCCATCGCGACTCGCGTCGAAGACGAACCTATGGCTGCATCTTTGGCCACCGTGGCTGTAATGCGGGACGAGGTCACCACGAACGAGAGGATAGATGGGGATACGGACGCTGTTGTGAAACCACGCGTCGAAGAGACTTCCACAACGGCCGCGAACGACATCGGTCTTTCGCTCCTGCAACTTCAGGACCTCGCGGATGGGATGTACAGCTATGGCTCGGATTCCGACAGCGACAGCGACTCGCAGTACTCGCATAACAGCTACCAGGCTGCAAATGCGGACGCCAGTGCCCGCGGTGGTTCGGGGTCGCGCGAGCGTAGCGCTATTGGACTGGGTTCGGGTCCATCCAGCAGGGCCGCTTCGCGCAGTGATGGCAAAGTGGTCGAGGGCGTTGGTATGGTCGATCGGAACGGACGAAGGAAGAGTGTCGTTCCAGGCGCGAGTGGAAGCGGAGGGAAGAGGGCGACGTTACGCGCGAGCACATTCATAGAACCTGGGTCTGCTGGTCGCGCTCGTGCTGGGACGGGCGTGGAGGCGCGGGGTCTCGACGATGGTGATGATGGGGGCAGCGATGAGGGCACGGTCGAGGGCGTGGCGTACTATTCTCTCGGGGCAGATGCCGACTCTGATGGCCCTAAGACGGAGGAAGCAGCTGACGAGGCGGCGAAGGCGCTTCTGGCGAAGATGGAGGCGATGAACGCGATGGTGGCCGCCATGCCCGCGTTTCCGACGAAGCCATCGCCAGGAGTTGTTGCAAGAAGCGCCGTCGCATCTTCTCCAACAGGCGGGTCTTCCTCATCCGCTGGCAGCGCAGCCGGAGCAGCGAGATCAGGAACGCACCTATCTCCTACCTCGCCCATCTTCCCCCAAGGCGCATCCGAGAGGGAGCGAAGGCCGTCTCTGGTGTCGGCGCACTCGTCCCATTCAGTGCATTCGGTGCGGAGTGGTGCTAGTGGCGCTACCAGCGGCAGTGGTGAAGACTACGACATCTACGACTCGTATCGGTATTCGCGGTATTCCGTGTTGTCTGGCCGCTCGGGTACAAATCAGCCACATACATTTGCCCCCGCGTCCCCACCGCGCGCTGGAGGGAGGCGCATGGATTCGATGGGCAGTGTGGATGAGAGCTACGAGGATCGCGTGGGCTTCGAGCAGGGACCACCGACCAGGGGGCTGGATATGGTTCTCGACGAGCTGAGTTTTGGCGATGTAGATGCTCGTGGAGGCGGCGCGATGACAAACGGAGACGCTGTAGGAGGGAAGCCGACGCACGATCGGACGATGAGTGTCGACAGCGAGGCGAGTGTGTACACGCAGGACAGCTCCGAGGCGGCAAAGGAGGCCACTCTCGGCGCGAGTACTGGAAGCAATAGCACCGGGACGTCGACAGCTGCCGGTGCACATACGACCGCAACGACCGCTCGTCCTGCGCCGCTAGATCTGTCCAAGGACGCTGATGTTCCAAGCAAGAGTGTGACATCACCACTGCTACACACATCCTGGGGTAGCGCCGCGTCCTCAGCTCAGTCCTTTGCTCCCCCATTCGACGTCAACAGCCCATCCTTTGGCGTACAGGCGCACAGTCTCGTAGGGACGCTGGGTGTGGAGCGAGCGGGAGAGGTGAAGAGTGCTAGAGCTGCGGTCGAAGAGCGTGTTACAAGTCCCGGACTGGAGAGCGCGATGCGCCAGCGGATTGAAGACGAGCACGTAGGCGAGGCAGGTGATCGGAGCGTATCAACGATTGTCGAAGGTGCTGGATTGGGGCAGGGAATTGTCATCGAAGACGACGAGGAATTGCCTAGTCGCATCGAGGATGACGGCTTGGGCATGGACGATACAATGACGAGTTCCAACACGAGACACAGTCGCGCATCAGGTTCCCCGGAGCCAGAGGCCAATATTCTCCACGGTCTCGCGCCTGTGCTTGTTGTCGCCAACCGATCTCCAAGTCCCGTTGATGCAGACAGCGCCATACCTGCTGCTGTACCCCGTCCACCACGCTCAGCGGGATTATCGCCCTTCGCCGCGTCGAATCAGCGAAGGAGCATCTTCCTCCCACATCCCGGCGCGCCTAAGGCACCGTCGCAAGTGGATGGTGATAATACTGCGGATCAATTGCCGTCCACAGCTGCATCTACTCAGCCGGCCGCGCGACTCGCGTCGTCTCCTCCTCTGCACGGGGCGCAGCATACTCCGCCAGTGCACCAACATCCACATACATACAGCCCGCCCGCACCCATCCCTCGACCCACCCTCTTCCAAATGATCCAAATCTCCCTAACCACACCCCCGCGCCCTCTGCCTCCTATCTTGCCAGGCATGAAACCCCCTCCACCACCGCTTATGAAAGGACCCACCATTTACGGCCGCACGGATTTAGACCTCAGTGCGGCGGTGGGCCCAGTGCCGATTTCGTGGAGCATCGATCCATTTCTTGTGCCTCCGAAGACAAGTGGTAACGCTGCTAATGGAGGCGGAAAGAGTAAAATCGCTGGCGGTGCTGTGGGACAAGGTCAGGCGCTGCCGTCAGTGGGTATAGGCAGAGGCTACCCCACACGGAGCATGTCCATGGGTGCTAACTTAGGCGCTGCTGCTGTTCCGACCACGTCGTCGCCGCTGGCGAAATCCACTTCGATGGCAGCGTCAACATCACAACCCGCTCCTGTAAACCAGCCTCCCGTCCCAGTCTTTACTGCTTCAACAGCTTTGGTGGCTCCGTCTCCGCTATCGGATACAGTAGGGACCAGTGCTGGTGCGGGCGCAGGCGCAGGAGGTGCACTTCCACGCGCAAATTTTGTGCCCCACGCGCCTGGCCTCAGGCCGCGGTCGCGGAGTTTTTCGGCGTTCAACAGTACTAGCAGTGGATCAAGTCGCCCGGGTGATATACCGCGCAGGTATGATTTCGTTTCTCCCTGTCACGCCTCCTTAGATGATAGATTTCTGATGTTTATACTTTTCTTAGCCATGAAGAACCATCCTCCTCCCCGCGCGGATCCAACGGCTCATCGATGCCGCTGCCATCATTGTCGTCTGCCTCGTCAACAGCGACCTTGACATCTTCCTCATCCATTGGCTCTTCCCTGTCCACCGCAGCGCCTTCAACCACTTCGGTTGCCGCCCCTATCTTGAAACCACCCATACCCACCGCACCTAAACCTATTCCAAAACCGTCTTCGACGCTGACCTCGAAGAAACCCAGTTCATTGAGTCTACGCTCCTCGCCTTTGAGCACCAGTCTCAGTGTTGGCGGAGGGTTGAAGTCTCCAAAAGCACCGAGTAGTCCGTTGGCAATGAGCATGGTCGTTGCGCAGCGGGATTCGGTTATTGATGCCCCTGATGATCACGAAAGAGGTAGTAAGGATACGGGTAGACAGCCAGGTCCGGATCCTAGTCAGCTGAGACTGCGAGCGAAGGGGTCGATGCCTAATCTGGGCTCGTCGTCGTCGTCCGCTTCCTTTTCGTCGACCGTGTCGCCGCCGCCGAGATTCACATCGCCTCTCAGCATAGGCGGTGTGACAGGGGACTCGAACTCAAGCACTGCTCCGTCGATGACGAGGACTACGGGCGCCGGTACGAAGGACGATGTGATAGATGATGAGGTGATGAGCATGTCGTCGCCTGTGTCAATGCGGGAGCCGAGGTCCCCGCCGCCGTTTGCGGGATTGCCTTTACTCGTGCCTCCTCAACAACAGCAGCCGCACTTGCAAGAACCTCCTTCACCATCACTGCAAGGACCGAAGTCGCCGGTATCACCGTCCACGCACCAAGCGGGGTTCTTCCCTTCTCCTAATCCCCCAAGTACTCAAGGACAAACAAAACCGCAACGCCAACCGTCGTTGAGGAACAAATTGAGCTTGCCAAATCTGAGGAGGAAGCATAGTAGGCCTGAAGAGGAGGAAAACGAACGCGAGCGCGACATTCGTGGTCACACGCACCTCCTGCAGCGAAGAGACCAGCGCGAAAGGGATGATACCCTCGATGTCGAACGCGAGCGCGAGCTTCTACAGGTGCGCGACCTCGAGTTCGAGCTCGTCCGTCCATCGCTTCCCGCGGCACAACGCGAATGGGGTGCAGCGCGGACGAGTGAGGATTCGGGGGTATTGGGTCGCGATAACGGGTCGTTTGATTATTCTAATTTCAATAATGGCGGACCGTTTAGAGGCGGAGATGCGGCGTCGAGAGGTAGTTTCGAGAGTAGAGGCAGTTTAGATATGCGAGGAAACGGCACAGGACATGGAGGGGAACGGACGGAAGGCAGCAGGTTGAGGCCTACAAGCCCAGCGTTCAGTGTCGCCAGCGGTACACCGTCATCGCTCTCTCTGTCAAGGCAGCGGTCGCCGACAATTGATACCCCCTGGTCTAGCAACTCTGAATCCCCATCCAGCTCCGGAGAGAAATCGAGCAACCCAGCCGAGATAGAGGCACATCGCGCCCGTGAGCTGCGATGGCTTTCGCTCCTCTCCTCGTCACCATCCTCTGGCGCCGCGGCGTATACATTACCCCCACAACCCACATCCAATCTCTCATCTTACCCGTCTTCCTCCACACCAGTATCCTCATCTTCGGGTTCCGCGGCCGCGTATACTCCCAACCCCCTTGCCAAATCGCGCAAAACACGTAAACTGCTCCTCGAGTCTTCGGTGCCTTCTTCAGTCCGCTTTCGGGTGTGGGTGTTCCTTACAGACGCGCGTGCGCGCGCCGTACCTGGTGTATATAACGCTCTTGTTGGACGTGGGGTCGGAAGGGTGAGAGATGCAGTAGTTGCCGAAGTTAGGAGAGACGTTAGAGTGGAACATGACAGGCTTGTGACTCGAGCTACGTCGCCTTCCCTAGCCTCCCGGTCATCTGTGTCCCAAATCGATGATGGCGCGGAGGATGAGAGCCTTGCAGCAGCCAAACCTTTTACGCCTTCTCAACTTGGTGACGCTCCGGTAACAACCCTGCTCCTTGCGTACCTCAACATGGTTCCCGACATCACCTACTCGCGCGGCCTAATTCATGTACTGGGGCATCTCTTAATGCTAAGCCCTGATGAAGACGCATTCTGGATTTTTGTCAGCATGATGGATAATTGGTTGCGGGGGTATTTCATTGTTCTCCAGGGAAACGGGGCTGCAACAGCTTCGACAATCCCAGTGGCACCGCAGATGGATGTTGATGCCCTGCTGTTCACTCGGGCTCTCGAGGCAAATGAGCCACAGGTCGCGAAGCGGCTCCTCGTGGATGTGGGTTTGTCCGGAGTGGCAATTTGCAGTTCCTGGTGCGTCCTTCCTCATTGAATCATCAGACAATATTGATGTTTATTCGAACAACCAGGTTTTCCGGTGTCTTTGTCGGCACCCTGCCCGTGGATCATTTGAATCGCATTTGGGACTTATTCCTGTTCGAGGGTGCGTACTGTCTTTCTCTCTTCATTCTGTCCGCGGCTCTTCTCCTTCTCGTAATGCGGATTATTAAAAATGCTCCTAGGAATCCCCTTGTTGGTCCGCATCGGAATCGCGCTCATCTCTTGCCTGAAGCGCCATCTCCTGGCGCCCCTTCCGCTCGCGTCTTCCATTTCCGCGTCTTCCTCCCTTTCCTCCTCGTCTTCCCCTTCATCCTCAACCTCTTCCTCGCAATCTCCTCATGCCACCACTCTCCTCGCGCTCTTGCATACACCCCCATTGGCTGCCCTGCCGCCCTCTCCGGACGCGTTCATTACCATAGCGCTAGCCGTAAAACTCAAAGATGACGAGGTACGCAAGCAGCGCGTGAAAATGGAGCAGCAAGTTAGTTTGAAGATGCGCCAGCAATACCAGGCATCTTCTACTTCGAGTCTCGCACCGCCTGGGCATCGACCTGGCAGCCTAAGAGGGAGTTTCCAGGCTCTGAGGGCCGGCGGGAGTGTTATTTCATTACCGAGGGCAACGGGTTAAGCTTTGCTTGTCTCTTTGGAGTTGCTCGTCCTTATCTATTTCTTCGTTTCTTTGCTTGCTTTACACCTCAATCCTCAATCGACTTTCGCATATGCTTTTATTTCGCAAACTATTGAATATTTATTATCATGATACCTCGAATTCTACAAGTTTGTTGCGTTCAATCGTCAAAACGTCGTTCACCTTATTCCATCTTATTCATGCGACATTTCGATTTGCATTATCTTCTTAAATTCATACACCGGATGCGGACTTTTCTTTTTCTTTTTTTTTTCTTTTCATTTAAAGCTTATATTATTTGCACGACGGTTTCTGTTCAAGGCACACAAGTCATACTACGTTTCATACAAATGCTATCCCATTACTCTGTTGCTCTCACATTGACATGTGTAATTTGATGTATCAGGTGCAGTGAAGGCCTATAAGGCGAGGATTCTAACAGTGTCGATCACCTATAAATTATACAGTAGGATGTCGGTGATTATGATCTCAAGACATCTTGGACATAATGTTTCATCGCACAAGTCAATCGTGCGGACTAAGTGGCTTACATGTAATGATCAGCCAGAGAAACACGCGAAGCCATGATAAATAATCCTCATGCTTTCTTGGCAAAGCGCTTCGATCCCTGGTTTGCGCACTCTGCTTGTGGAGAGCCACAGTGCTTGAATCTGTGACCGTACTCGCTCTGTCGTCGTTTAAACGCATGGTTCCATTGAGTAGACTTCTACGGGGCTCTTTTACGCGCCCGTCAAAGCCTCGCAGATGTTCGGATCGCGATGTGAACAAGTTTGGCTGGGTTCACTGCACCTTGGAGGGGGCGTGTAGTTTAAGTAGCTCTGGTGCCAGGTGGAGAGATGGTTCCAGATGCCAATTGCTTGGATCCGTGGTGTGGATGTTCTGTTGGTAGTGGTAGTGGTGGCTCAACGCTGACACCTGAATATCTTGAGGCACTACTAGAAATGAATGTAAGCCCAAAGTGGCCGCGTAGGGTAATCACTGAGATGAACGGTCGCAACGTAACAGGACAACGCTCTGGGATTGTGGACGACGTACGAAAGTACAAGATGACGGTAAAAGACTAAGGAAGGACGATCGGTAGGTAAGGTATATGAAGGAATGATGTAAGCAGGCCTTAGAATGAATTAGTCTACATATCCAACGAGGCATTTGCTTTCACATTCAAGAACAATCCAAAATGTCATGTCACGTCAAGCTTCAAGAAAAGAATACGAATGGGCTTGTTGGTATACGACAACTGAAGGACGTCTTTTCTTAATATCGCCCTCCGGTTCAGTGCATTTTACAGGAGTGCATCAACAGGTGTATACTCCATTGTATTATCGGATCCACGACGCACTTCTCACACATGAACATCTAGTTCAAAATATATTCGGAAGATGGCGTGACCACAACCATGTACCATATACGCCGCCTTCGCCACGTCTCAAGTACCTAAGTACGCGGGCAACAAAATTACTAAGACTGTCAGACCGTAATCCCTTCGTCCGAGTGCTGTGATCTTGTTCCCGGCGCAGTAGTTGAGTGATGGAATCTGATTGAGAGCAGGTAGTCGTTGGTCGTCGCCGCTGATACTCTTCGGGCCACAGGAAGAATAATGAGAGGGAAAATGATTACCTACCAGCCGAAGGACGTCAGGCTCTCTGCGCCTATAATCCGCGGTCATCTCGCCTGAGTTCCAGAAACCGGCTGTGATTGAAATTTTATGACGCTAGATGGTGCGACCCGGATCATTGATATCTGCGCCAAAGAATTGTCAGTAAATTCTGAGAGTGTTTGCGTCGCAGATACTCTGGGCGAGGAGGGTGTCCATATGATGATAGCTATCTGCAAAGGGGCACACACAGTGAAAAAGAGAAGAGACAAACGACCGAGCAAGTGGCGTCAAAAAATGCATGATAAACCATAACTGGCTCGTTTAGAGCCCAACGACGACGAAGCAGATGGTGGCATCCGGTAAACGGATTTCATGCCGCGGGGTCGGATAAAGAAGGGGGACAGAACTAGTATGAGCAGACTAAAAAGGAGCGGAAGATCACCTTGTGGTCATAATATGTCAACCTTGGTCCCTGCTAGCATCCCTCATTTGGACACAACATCCTCAACCGAAACACAGCCTCGATGTTGAGCAGACCAATAGGTGAAAAAGTTAGCACACAGTGAGGTGATAACTGAGAGTGACAAGGTTGCAATACTGAACCGCGGGGGAGCGGTACAGTATAGAGGAGGAAGGAGAGAGAACGAAGCGGAGCGTCACACTGTAACAGTTGGAGCGACAAAGATACGCCTAAGCGATCCATAAGCAAGCTCCACAGGCGAGTCAGTGTCTATGACATATACTCGTGACCGTAAAAAGTATAGGACGTCACGTGATATTGAATCTCCGTGTCTGCACTTGAACGACGTATAACTGGGCGTAAAGTCGTTCGAATCTGCTGAGACTATGTAGGTATAAAGTAGACTGGTAAAAGTAGCTGTGTGCCAAGTTACAGAGAATTAAAAGCGGTACTGATCCATAAATGAGAGTTTTGTCTGAGAAAGCCATAAACGCAATGTAACCCAAATAGCAACTTACAAAGATACTCGATATTCACGGAAAGTGCACAGGATTATGCCCGAGGATACGAAGAGTACTCAGGCATAGGTTATGAAGTCGAAAATGTCTTGTTTTTGGGAAGACGAGCATGATGCTTTACGTCAATGTTCATAGTGATGATATATTGATCACAGAATTTCACCTTACGGGAAATTTAACTGCGAAATGCTCAGTCTTACTATGCGTGCATACTGTTTTACACAGCAACATTCTGATAGATACTTAAGGGTCCTTGAATTCACGCGTGTACTTCAGAAAGAGAGTAAAAGCAGTGTAATAACACTATACTCATTGGTACTCAGCGAAATATAATGCTCGTCTCCGAAAGATTAAGTAATTTTCAACTCCAAAAACTATCCTTGAGCTTTTTTGGTATCCTCAAGTATACCCCCATACACTTTCCATGAATATCGAGTATCTTTGGGGGTTGCTATTTAGGTTACATTGCGTTTATGGCTTTCTCAGACAAAACTCTCATTTATGGATCAGTACCGCTTTTAATTCTCTGTAACTTGGCACACAGCTACTTTTACCAGTCTACTTTATACCTACATAGTCTCAGCAGATTCGAACGACTTTACGCCCAGTTATACGTCGTTCAAGTGCAGACACGGAGATTCAATATCACGTGACGTCCTATACTTTTTACGGCCACGAGTAGAGTAATAGGTGACGTGACAAGAGTGACAAGTAGCTACGATGTTTGTACGTTGGTATGTGGCTACGGCAGTATCAACCCCTATTTATGTCTATGAGGCTGAGCTCGTCCTAATGCTAATGGGCTCTACGTCCAACACCTCGGACACGTTCAATTAAATCTGTATGCATGCAACCCTCCAGAAAATCCTCAGCCAAAATGCGCGCATCCACTCTTGCACAACCACATATTTCGGCAAACGCAAAAACTTACCTTATGCTATTGATAGCTTCAGGGCCTCAGGGCCTCCATTAAAAGTCAGTGGCCGTGAGGGGCAAGCAGATCACCGAGCCAGAGTTCACGGAGCACACCAAAAATGACAGTGACGTTTCCTTCAACATTCAACATTCTGCAAGATCATGATACATCCGATGCATCACTCGACTCTGCATTCTCTTCTCTCCAGCTTCTGACAGCGGTATCACTAGGAATTCCGCCTCCGAAGGCACGCGGCATATTCCAGTGATAGAAATCACGTCGATACCGGAGCTGGCCTCCAGGAAGACTAATCACCGTCCCAGGAAGGCCCCAACACAGTGTGAGGGGACTTGGGCACCATCTAAAGCGTAGATACATGGGCGGCTGTGAGGCGTGAAGAGGGCCGATGTGATTTAGTTTATGACTGCTTGCGATGCGTGATTTTAACGATAAGTCGAAACGCTGCGGTATAAGTGAAACAATTCAAGCATCATCCGAAGAAAGAGAGGCCCGACAACAATCAGCACCGTCACCAATCGGGAAATATTTTCACTACATCAAATGATTCTCTACAGCTATGTAAGAGTGGGGAGATGCAATTGACTGTATCCTTTTTGGTGAACAAGAATGACACTTTCGGTCGAGCAAGCAATTCTTGTGGCTATTTTTGTTGAGAGTATACTATATGGTGCGTGTATGCTTTCCATACACCACCACATACATTATATTCATTATTATTCTGTTTCTAGGCTTCCTCCTCTATGTTTTTCTAATGTGCATCTCTATCCTTCGGGATCGATACTACAAATCCAAATCAAATCATACAATCGACATCAGACTCCTATCCGTACTGGTTGTAATGTTTACTCTTGCTACAGCGGTACGTACACACTTGGTCATCCAACACAGTGCTTCGGACATTGATATTGTCTTTCACAAGCATCTGATATTGTCCTTTCATAAAATCTTCACCGCATTGATCGGTCTGGAACATGGTGGAGAGCGCGCTCTTCTTCTCTACAATCTCCTCGCAGCTATGAAAACAAGCGATGATGTGGCAGGCTGTGCCATCTTTAGATTTCAGACACTTGTGGGAGACTGCTTCATGGTGAGAATCTTGTTACAGGTTCCTACGCGTGATTGAAATTGACCTCAGCGGGCATGGGATGCGTAGGCATATCGGATGTACATGGTTTGGAACGGCAACAAGTCCATCTGTGTACCAGTCATCATAGCCTTGGCGACCAGTTTTGGTAGGGCAAAGTCGTTTATTGCATGTTCTTTACTGAACACGCTTATATAGTTATTGGCCTGATGAGTATTCACGACTTGAAAACACCATCTTCCCAAAACCTCTGGGTTACGGCCTTTCTTTGGCTAACCTTTTTCACTAATGCTTATGCAACAGGTAACTCAACCCCAGTAATGCAGTTTGGTCAGTGGTCACTGAAATATTTTTAGTGTTGATTGCCAGCCGAATTTGGTGGGTCACGCGAAGGATCGACGGCCTGACCAACGCAGCTGGTTATAGTACTAAACTCGGCCGCGCAGGAAAAATAATAATCGAATCCGGCGCCGCATACCTGTCTAGTCTTAACTGGTTAATGTGCTGTACATGTGCAGATCGAATGGGCAATTTGTGCTGTGGGCTGCTATGACTCAAATTATTGTGAGCCTCAATCGATCCCTCGCTGAATCTAGTTCTAATTGCCATGGATTTCAGGCAATCATATTCTCCCTAATCATTGTCCGAGTAGCGCACGAAGTATCACCCACAACAAGAAGCCACAACATGACCTCCATTATGTTCCACCAGTCATATACAGCCAGAACAACACCACAGATATCTGAGCAGGATATTGAAGTCTAACTTCCTAAAACTGCAATAGTTCTGCTGGCTCATTGGTAGGGCAGCCACTCACAGACGCAGGCTAAAGGGATATCACACCCCACATACGCTATATTGACATATTCAGAGTTCCTCATAAGAATCTGATTAGAACACAGTACAAAGAAACGTAGCGAACCTTGATATTACTTTCTCTGCGTGGACATGAAGTGTGATATAAATTCCCTTGTACCGACGAGCGAGCCCTTGAGATGAGTCTAAATGGCTCACTGCCAAAAATAGTGTAGGACGCTATGTAATCAAATCAACAAATTGCAGTTCTAATAATTCCTGTTCACCATCCTTAAAATGGTCGCCACAAATCTACTAGGCGCGATGGCCAGTGTGACTTCCTCACATGGAGTGGAAAATATGGCTGTCCAGATGATGAGAAATACAGAAACGCGGAGGCAAGCATCTTTCACTTGACGTGGGGCATAGTGCACGGTAGTCGAAGTTTCGAATTCTGTAAAAAGAAAACGAGCAACGAGGAATACCTTGTAATATTATCGTTGACCAGCACCTCGTACATTACCACTACCTCGTACATTTTTCAAGTTCAGCCTCTTCCCATGACTCTTCCGCTCCCAAAATTGGCATGTGGTATCTTAATGACAGTGCAACTAACATCATCGCTTGGACGTCGCGTCGAGCCTATTGACGCATTCCTTCCTCCTCGTGCTATTTCTTGTCTTTATTCCTCATATATACTCCTTATAATCTCATTTTATTATCGTATGCTCATTACTCCAAAATCACGCTGTCGAACACGCGCAAAACTTGATCCCAAGTATGAAGAGAGGGTGCAGTGGAAAGCGTTTGTTACTCTAGCGTTCTCACTACAACGAGCCCACCAATCTATACTATTTTTTGTGGACTGCCAGAAGAACGTATAAGCTATAATTCCTAAAAGTCTGGTGACTATCTGCTAATTAGATGCTTTTCAATACCACACTTCTTGAACAAGCGTGTGAAGGCTCACGTGCAATATTAATGAGTGCCAACTGTACGCCCTCTGGGGCTGCCTATCACTGTTATGTTACCCACAGTCCGCATTTATTCATCTATACATACTGTTCTGGGTCTTGTAGGTACCTAACAAGTCTCTCTGTGTGTATGTACGCCGCGCGTAATCAGGTCTCCCACGCTGAACTCTCAATTGCCCGAGTCGGCCTCCTCTGTGGAATCATTACCATCACCGGTAAAATTTATAGCCAACCAGAGCTCCCCACATGGCCATTATTAGTCCTCGCTAGTGATCTTTACTTTCCTCTCTCGTCTGGGGTGGCTCATTTGCCCATTTAGAGTACTGATGAGATCTTTGCAAAATGCGCCGACTGTTTCAGCGCGTTATAAATACACCTGTGGATTAGCACCACTAAAAATTTACTCTAAATGTATCTCGTGCGCGATACTCATGGTAGGGGCCTTGGGCTTTATGCTGATAATCGCTCGTGATAGTAAAACGTGTGATTTACCGGCGATTTGTGCATGCAGCACTGTGCGGTGGGCGTACAACCCGCTCGTGGCCTCGAAGAAAGCCGAGTTGGATACAATGCCTATTTATGAATCAACAAACAATCTATTCAGCGTCCATTGAGTCACAACGATCATTTTGCCACGATTCTATTCTCATGGGTATTTGAATTGAATCTCTGAGGGGTATATAACTCCACCCAGCTTCTTCATTTTGTGGTTACTAAGGTGCCACTATTTTCCAGTACCTATTTCTGGAGCGCTGGTAGCATTGACTACCTATGACAAATTCTACATTCACTACAGAAGGGCTTCACGCCTATGAAGGTCCAATCGTTGATGGAACAATTCTCGAAGCCTTTGCATGCGGTAACTTGCTCGAACCTTCTGCTCCGTTGTTTCAGACACTGACGAACAAGACAGGCATATATACCTTGCTCTTTTTGCACGCGATTTGTAAGCATAAATCAGGTCTAAAACCGCCAATTAATGAACGCATCAATAGGGCACCTTCATAACAAAGGAAACAAGGGATGGTATGCATTTACACTAGTGATCTTGTGGATCACAGTCATCATTTGCACCATTTATTATTCGGCTTACGCTGGAAATGTTCTTGTTATCGGCAACACCTCTCCTTTGGTCCTCAATGACAAACTGAAGATCTGCATGACTATGCCTCTGGTCATTGCTGACGGTATACTGGTAATTATTGCGCCGATAATCTCAGCTGGCTGTCGACTGATCTTTCATGAATTGAAGATTTGGCGCTGTAATATACTATGGGGCAGAAGATATATCTCGACCGTACTTCTCACCTTGCTGATTTCAACAGCAGGTGAGTCTTACATACATACTGACTGATATTCACCGCAGAGATTTACTCCTTTGTGTTCACAGGATTCCTTATAGCTTCCGGACTCCTGATGAGTTCTGGCATTCAAACAGAGGTTCATATCACGAGCTTGCTTGCGTCCCTCTCGTCGCTGTGCAGTGCTTTTATCACACTCCTGGCAACATCTTTGATCGCTCTCAAAATCGTCCTTGTAACTCGCAACAGCCGAATACGGCATTCCTACGCTAAAACCATCGAAATAATTGTGGAGTCGGCCGCTCTGGTATCATTTATAACGCTGGTCATGGGCATTCTGGAGCTGATATCCTATGTTCACCCGTATGACTTGGGTACTACGAGCGGATTGCTCGTATACCGTGCGTTAGTCATTGTTGGGAGGATACAAAACCCAGTCATTGTACGCGTGTTCCATTTCTTAGATGTTCAATCAGAACTCAATTTTCAACGAAGGGAATTGGGCCTACTTTGATTGCATTTCGTGTGGCTGCGCAGCCGGCCAACACTGATATCGGTGCAACGAGCGGAACAATGTCTCTGTCTCATTTTACGCTTCCAACATTTGCCCACAGCAGCACTCACACCAACCAGCACATTGTGCACACACGCATGCGCTCTGGGTCACCTTATGAGGTCGAGCCTGTGGAGAGGACGTAATTTTGAATTGGCGTAGAGGCGCAAGTCCATAAATATAAATACACAAAAGAAGAACCAAGGCGCTGATACTGCAATGGAACGATAAAGAGAATGGTGCTTGCGACGTCGACTGTGCCATTGCGAGGACCCATCACCCCCGGGGGTGGCATATCCTCGAGAAGCCAAAAGAGAGTTACGAGAACGTAATGGAGACGCGCAAGATCAAAATGATGAACCGACTCAATCACACATAATATCAGAGTGCTATGTCGATAGGTATGGACGATTGAGACTTTTTCACGCCTAAAACATGGTAAAACGAAGGAGATCGTAAGAGTAATTCGGTGGATCTAGGCCTGTGAGAGGAGCTCTGACACAGTGAAACTTACACGGAGAAGGTAAAATATCGAGTTACAAGTGCTGAGACTAACAGAGCATCGACGCCCAGGCCTTTACCATAAAAGTCTGCGACAATGCGGAATATATGTTCGAGCCTGCACTACTGAATTATAAGGCAGGACATCACTACGATGTGATGGTGTGCAATGTGGCGGCAACCCAGACTACAGAGTATGCCTTCAGTCCGCACCAGGGAACTCAAGGCAAACAACTGTATACCGCAGTCAACCCATAGTCCACCCTGGATGACCTTTTAGCGACATGAGGTATGAAAATGCGGATTTGAGACCTTGGCGCGGAGTATCAGAACACATTTGGAGGCAGAGTCATTCGGGGTGAGGTTGTCAAACATAGAAGCAAGCGAGAACATTGTGAAAATAGCTGCTTGCCTGAAAACGTGAGGCCATCCAGGACTGAATCCACGGGTAGTACAGCAGAGTACCCAACGTTCTCTCGCATCTACAGGGAAGAACACGTAGTGGGAACCAGCAATCAAAACGATAGTTAGCGAGCATTTGGCACTTGAGCATGCGATGGAATTCGCATCACACTTGAAGGCGAAAAACAAATACCGTGCGGAAATGGCCTCAGAAACACGAACTCTGGGACAAGCAGCGCGATTTCCCTCCCATCAAGATGTAGGGGGTGCGCTCTACTCTGGAGGTTTGAAAGTATTCCTCCCTGGGATTGAAATACGGGCGAGCTCGCAGAGGGGGATCGCACATGACACGACTATTATAATTCGCAACAGAAAGAACCCACATAGGCTACGCAGTACAGAAGGGGCATACGCCAAAGCCATAAATTGCTGTTTTCGCACAGAAGGGCGTCCAAAAGAATCCATAACTTTCAACCGAAAGATGTTATGCGACGAGAAACGCGATATACAGCCCCGAGAAAAACAGCGGCAGCGACACGATGAGTAAGAGAGATCATATATCAAGGAAACGCAGAATGGTCCAGCAACAGAATGATAGCATCCGCCAGCAAGACGCGAGTATGACTGTGGTTGCAAGGCAGAACACCGCGGCAGATTTTGCGTCCAGGCATTGGTTTCCAGTAGCAGAGAGCAAGTTTGGGCGACGAATTGAAGTAACCATGCGCACGACGACGCTGGCTAAAAGGACACAGAAAACGAGGGAAATGGTGGAGTATGAAAGAAGTATGACAGAAAAACCAAGATATATGCGCACCCCGGATTGTATGAACGAATAGCCAGAGAGAATATGCTTGGCGACTATGGATGGCATCCTATTCACTCCGGGCGCATAAGCCTTTCGCAGAGAGATTCCCAGCGGGGATAGCGACAAAGCACAGAAGAATGGGGCTGATAGTGGCGCTGACGGTTAAAAATCATAGACATACGCAGAAGAGAAGATGGAAGAATTGAGGCTCACAAATTGGTTGCAATCTCATCAACACTGTTCCTTCAAGGCTCGATCCAGCTACCAAGCGAGCGTCGATTGGGCGTGACAGCGGTGTCCTCGGTGATGGGCGGATATCAATGAAGCCGATGAGTGCGAAACGTGGTTTGTGGTCGCTCAACGGCGCGTCGGAGAGTGCAGAGATCTGTGGAAAGGCAAAAAAAAAAATGCAAGAGATTAGCGTATTCGGAGAGTCTTCTCGCCTGCGAGATGATATGTGCCGGAAGAAGATGCATATGCGCGGGCAAGACGTTGAACCGCGAAGGATAGCAAGTGCGCCTATGTCCTCGTGTCTGACCCATGGCCTGACTATAGAGCAACCGAAGACGCAGAAGATGCTTGTGCATAGCGCTGTGTAACTCTTCTATGCGACCTTGGGACAGCGATGGTGGGAACACAGGCCGCTAGCAGAAAGTCGTTGAGCGAGGTGACGATGATGAGGCAGACCAATCTGTGTCCACGAAGGAGGGGACATGGTCGCACATTCGCGTACTGCTACGCCCAAAATGCGGGAGACACCACTCTATCCTCATCAAAAAACAGGACGTGGGCTTACCTAGGGTCGCAATCTCATCCCATACTGTCGGCTCCGTCCTTCTAGGCTCTCCGGGTGGCCATCGACGGAACACTTGGAGGCGGGCCGTCGAGGAAGCCAAAACGCTGGAGGTAGTCGCGTGATGCCGTGTTGGAGAGAAGCACAGAGAATATCGGGGAAGACTAAAGACAAGATGGACGACCATACGGGAAACAACATTGAGGAAGAAAAAGAGAACAGAAGAGAACGAAACGAAGAAACAAGCGACGTTATGTCATCATATTACGTCAGCAAGATAAGATTGCCACAAGGGTTTGCCTTTCGGCACACTTCGACCACATTGCCTCGTCCTTCGCTCCACAAGCTCGAACATCCAGAACCTCGTCTTAGATATTCGTGAGCTTATTTCCACAGAAATCTGGTCCAATATATACGTAGCATCCTCCTGTGCCATTCTGCGTTGCCAAGGGCAAAAAAAGTCAAAGACCGGGATGCAGCGTGGACCCTGTAGGAGAATAGCAACGGTTATTGAACGGTTACTGAAGCAGTGGCGATAAACGAAGTGGGCAAGAACGTTCAAGATGAAAATAAACGTTAACTTTTGTGGCGTTATGTGCAGAGGGTGCAGTGGTGGTTCATGATCGGAGCGGAAAAACAGGCAAGATTATGACAACGGAGGAATCAATGGGGGTACTATGGCGGACCGTGTGCACATTTATTACTGTGCCATCAATGACTGTCACTCCCGTTTTGTCATCGTCGTATCTTTGCACACACATCCTATATACCTACCAAACAGTCATTATACATAGTTGTAATCGATTGTGAGCGCTGGACAGTGAAAAAAATTGATTTGAGCGAGTTCCCACGGTTCTGCACTGCGCGCAATTTCGCGCACTGCACCTCATTTTCTAGGCCCGAATTCCAGGGATTTTTTCTGTGGGTCCGGGAAACGGTAGCTATACACCCCATCTTTATTCCAGCAATTTTTTAAAACTTCTGACACTGTTTTGTGGCTCGTCGTTCATGGGCCGAGCCAAATCATCAAATCAATGACATCAGCCAATCATCTATGTGATATTCTCGCTGGGACTTCGGTCTCGGACAAGCGTTTTTACCTTTGACTTGCCTTTGACGACGTCCAATTTATAGTCTGGTAAGAATATTTTACGAGGTAAATAGAGTTCGTTATGGCCCACTGAGTGCGATCCAAAACTGTCCTACTTTTCGTTAAGCCTGGGAAAATTAATATGATGGCATCACTTTGCCATAGGCATTTCTTGTAGGTAGACCATATCTCCGTCTACGGACTTTCGTGTGTTATGGCTCCGTTTTTTTAGATTCACTGAATAAATGCGCATCAAATGGTATGATTTCATTTGAAAACCACCAGTGCGATGATGTTCTATTGAGGGATTTTATAATCACACCATCAAGGATTGATGTGAACCACCGTAGTTGCTAAACAGCTTCCTCAATAAATTTGATATGGCTCTAATAAATACACCATTCAATTCTACTTGAAATTCAGCTTCGAATGATGTATATCCCGTTGACGGAGATATGGTCTACCTACAAGAAATGCCTATGGCAAAGTGATGCCATCATATTAATTTTCCCAGGCTTAACGAAAAGTAGGACAGTTTTGGATCGCACTCAGTGGGCCATAACGAACTCTATTTACCTCGTAAAATATTCTTACCAGACTATAAATTGGACGTCGTCAAAGGCAAGTCAAAGGTAAAAACGCTTGTCCGAGACCGAAGTCCCAGCGAGAATATCACATAGATGATTGGCTGATGTCATTGATTTGATGATTTGGCTCGGCCCATGAACGACGAGCCACAAAACAGTGTCAGAAGTTTTAAAAAATTGCTGGCATAAACATAGGCTATATAACTACCATTTCCCGGACACGTAGAAAAAATCCCTGGAATCTAGGCCTAGAAAATAAGGTGCGGTGCGCGAAATTATGCACAGTGCTGAACCGTGGGAACTGGCTCAAATAATTTTTTTCACTGTCCAGCGCTCACAATCGATTACGACTATGTATAATGACTGTTTGGTAGGTACATTAGATGTGTGTGCAAAGATACAACGGTTAAAAAACGGGAGTGACAGTCATTGATGGCACAGTAATAAATGTGCACACGGTCCGCCATACCAGCCTTGCATCAGCCAATCACGCGTGTGATATTCTCGCGGGGACTTCGGTCTCGGACGAGCATTTATACTTTTGACTTGCCTTCGACAGCGTCCAATCTATAGTCTGGTAACCATATTTTACGAGGTAAATAGAGTTTGTTATGGCCCACAGAGTGCGATCCAAAACTGTCCTACTTTCGTTAAGATTTGTACTCCCGGATGTAGGATGATAACCATACAACGTCCCACGAAACTATAACTCAGTTGTTGTGGACATCTGCTCGGTCGTTGACGCCTAGCTAATACGTGGATAAAAAGTAGATACAATAGAGAGTTTGCGCACAGCCACTCGTTGGCTTTTCCGTTCTAATTTGGCATGCGCAAAAGCGGCTCCACAGGTGACATTTTTGTAAGCATACAGTGGCTTTCCTCATACGAGAATGGCTGCTAACGTGGCATTTTCTGTGCAAGCAGCTTACAGACGACAAGAACATGGCGGTCTGAGCCCACAATGGCTTTCAGGTACTCTGAGCACCTTAGTGAGTCTAGATATAGCCGTAATTTACAACGAAATCTGCGCATAGAAGAAATGGCTGCCATTGGCTAAAAATAGCCAATGTGGAGCCCGAGTGGCTGTGCGCAAACTCTCTAATAAGCACTGCCTTTACATCGTCTATACGTACACGAGTCCCGAGTCCCAGAGGACATGTGTTGAGCACTGCCATGATACATATGTTTGCTATAGCCTTTTATCACTACCTCGACACCTTTCTTCTCCATTCCTTCTATTGCTCCGGGACCAAATCTCTGAGGCGTCACTACACTGACCAAGCATGGATGCCCAGACCCTGGCACATTGGATGAGGTTCTCACAGACAAGGGGAATCGGACAGTGTGTCGCGATACAGTACACAGAGGCCGCGGCCGAGGAAGCGCTCATGTTCCTCAAGGTATGCAGAGACGGTGTATCTGGTTGGCACGAAGCTTTGTGGTCTCATCAAATGATCCATCTTAGGGTGATGTCATCACCGTTTTGTCCCCAATGCCGCTCAACATCACACCTTCGATCGAGGAGACCAAAAGTAGTCCACTGTTTCTGGGATACTGCGAGAAAGTTGTCGGTCTGTTCAACAGTCGTAACGTGTGGTTTATCACCCGATTGCAGAGACCTTTCATTGTTGATACGTTGAACGTCCGTCAGCCGTGCACTCAATCGGTTGCACTTGTCAACGCCGTCAATCGTGAAAATCGTGAGCCCACACAACCTGTTGGGTTTCCAGCCATTGAACGTACCCTTTGTAACCTTTTGGCGCCATCATATTTGAAGACAAGCACCCGCTCAAATTCGCTGAGCACCACAAACGCACCTTCAGCAATGTCGGAATCGTCTTGCGCACCTGGTGAACTTGATGATCTTCCCACCAGCAAATCCCCTGCTCTTGAAGCCCCGAGCGATGTAGCCAGGTCAATGCCAGACACCGCGTCTAAGACGTCCACATGGGGTACAGATAACGAAAACGTGAGCAGCGATCAGGCTCTCTGCCCTACAACAACGGCGACAATGTTCACGAAGGCATCCAACTTCACAATCAGTGGTGGGACCTTCGTGATTCATAGCAGCTCTACTTCATCAAATTCATCAGCAAGTGCGTGCCCCGAAGTAAGACATGTCGGCCGGATATGCTGATCCATTTGAAAGATTTGGACTTGCTTCACAAGCATGTGGCGCCAAACGCCATTCTGAACGCAGGAGGACGAGCGGACCGCGCGCAGTGCTATCCTGGAACTCGAAAAGATGTCATAAGCAGGATAGACCATTGGATCAAGTCTAATCATATCTCCGATCGTGGTATCTTCTGGCTCAGCGGGCCCGCTGGCGCCGGGAAGTCGGCCATTGTACAAACCATTGCTGAATGCTGCATCAAGGACAGGATTTCTATGGCGAATTTCTTTTTCTTTCGGGCTGACCCATCCCGCAACAACTCACGCTCCGTGGTTTCAACTCTATGATGCGCTTGCACGTCGCTGGCCGTGCCAAACACAAAACAAACGCGGTGAGACGCGCTAGCTGTTTGTTGCGAGTTTGTGATTCTGTGGGAGAGGCTGAAATGCGAAATGTGGGGAATTCTTCTCTGATTAAATTGGATGTAGCTACAGGATTTTATACCTAGTTCTACATATATGTATGTAATCGTAGAATTTAGTAGATAATCATATGGAGGTGCAGGAAACAATAGTAAGAATGTATATCTGCGCCGTGGAATGGTGTGAGAGACCGAGGATGGTCATTTCGATGAATAGGCGCGCGTTGATGGGCCGTGGGAATAGCTGCGCAGACGCGCCAAGCGTCAGAAATTGATGCGCCGAAGCGAAATACTGCCAAATATGGTAGCGGGTGCTGAGGGAAGTATGGGAAGGCGAGTAAAATGGAGGGTTTGAGATGCCCGGGAACGGAGAGGAGGGCCGGGATATGCAGGATAGTGAGCTGAAGGCAGTGCAGTGGAGTGTGTGAACGTGGGAATAATGGATTTTGGTGGTCAGCGCGGAGGCGTGCGCATCATCTGTTATATCAGATCTTGAAGGTCTATCCAGAGCTACAGCCTCACGTTGATGGCGCAATTGCGGCGAACCCGATAATCTTTCGCCAATCACTGCGGGAGCAATTTACAACGCTGGTAACGGACCCCATACGGAGCCATTACCTAACTTCTTGTTTTACTTGCCCAATCGTTCTTCTTATTGACGGCCTTAACGAATGTGTTTCACATCTCGGGAATCAGGACCAACTATCGTTGCTCCATATCTTGCATGAGGTCTCAACACCACCCGCCTCTCCTTTCATCACTCTGATAGCGAGTCGAACGGAGGGGCATTTGACCATGGCTTTTAATGAGATCGGTACTTGTTCCGAGTCGATCTTCCTCGGAGAAGACTTTCGCTCAAACGACGATACCCTTCGCTACGTTACCGGAGAACTGCACAGAATCAAGGAGACCCACCCTCTTCGCCATACATTGGACGCTGAGTGGCCTTCTGCCACTAAAGTCTGTATCATTCTCCACAAATCATCTGGACAATTTCTTTACGCTGCAACCGTCATTCGGTATATTGCAAATTCGTCCGCCAGTCCCGAACACACGTTGCAAGCAGTGCTAGGAGTTCGCGGACTAATGAGAACTTCTCCTTTCACGGAAATAGACGCCATTTATAGTCATATCCTATCCCAAGCCGAGGATTGGGATGGCGTTATGGATGTTATTGCTGGAAGGCACATGTTGCTGTCAATACCAAATGGTAAATTGATCGACTTGATTGGTCCTGAGCGGGATGAAAACTCGGACTTGTCGAGCGCCGATCTAATGGTAATCTACTGGATCATATCGCCTCATAGTTCATTGCAGAGTTCGAACGGTTGGTAAGTACACTGTCGCTCATTCTTTGGCAGAGACCGTGAAAATTATGCCTCACCATAGTATTCTAAAAGCAACCCCAAACTTTCCGCATCGATTCGAACCCGCTGGCTTACTTGGTTTCGGGAGAGTGCAGTTTATATCCCTTGACGTCATTTATTCCATATAATGCCCATCGATCAACCCCCAGTATGATGCACCTGTCCCTGGAGAGGAAAGAGAGTCGAATTTTGGAAGAAATCAAAACCTTGAGACGCTCGAGTTGAGATTTATCATATAGAATTTCGTTTTTTTCTGTAATCGAAGGGTTTAAACTCTCTCAAATCAACGTTTGCAAAGCCTAATGCCAAACAACTCGGCGTTGGATACATAATAAAGTGCTAACAGCGGTATTATAAGTAAATATTCCTGATAGCACAATGAATGCTTCAGCGAGAGTGGTATTGGCACACTCCTTCTCAGTGTCCAGTCCCGTCGCAAGATTCAGCGGATCTACCGGATTACACTCATATGGTACTTAATTTTACACAGTTAGTGGCGGTGGGTCAGTCTCAATGGTCCATGCCTATTGGTATATTGTTCTCATACGTGTGATTGAGTCGATTCAAATTGGCGTCATCATATTGGGAATGCTGCTTGTATCTGTACTTCGGCATCTCGAGGAGGTGTCCCTTCCGTGGGCAATGTATGCTCTGTTTTGTACTTGGGAGCCGTCATACGGCGCTAGGAGACAGTATTGATAGCATGGGTGTGGGAGGAAGATGTGGTAGGAGCTTGTCCTGATTTTCTCTCGGAGTCTTCCTTCCTCTCCTCCACCTTCATGTCGTTACATCCTGCTCAGACCCTCCCTCAGAACTTCTTGTACGACTCCACTCCACGACCGGGCAATTAAGGTCGAAACCATCGCCTCCTTCAACGTCCAGTCACTACTTCGAGTCTGACGTTACCTGTTTACTAAAGGGCGAGAACTGAGAAGAAGATTGCGACCCTAACGTAATATAGTTCCCTACACGGCCCTTAGGCTCCGGGTTCCCTTAGTCTGTGTAGCCCCATCAACACTATCCGGTTATTTTCCCAAACGGATGCATTGGGCTATGCATATGCTGTGCTTCCACTGATCTTGTGTTTCCCAATCCAAATCCGTGATTTACACCACCACATATTCTGCATTTAAATTCTCGTGACGTTTTATACGTCGTTCGTCTTGCTCGTCCATTCTTCTTCTCTCCCTCCGACTTTCTTCTGACTTTTGCGCGCGTTCTTCATTGTAAGAGTCCATCTTGTACGGCGGATCCCCATTGACATATCGCCTTTCTCACTCTGTCCATGCGGTGTGGTTGTGGTTGTGACACGAAGGCGGGTTCAAAGCCTCTCATGTGCTGTCCCTTGTGCAAATGCATTGTCTTCCTGCCGTTACCGCACCATCACAATTGGAATCTAATCTGATGATCCTGCACTGTATGGCGCCCTTGCGCAGCTGGGGGTCAAATTTTCATTAGATCTTGAAGTCTAGGTGAGGTGGTGCGTGATCTAGCGCAATCGGACGGCACCGTCTCTATTCTATTTCTCAGTTGTATAGCTTCAATATGCACCTACTTCCTGTCATATAAGGTGTTTACTGCGTAGCGCGCTAGACGCATTAGCGTCTTGGCTGCTCATTGGTCGCGCTTGTGTATATTGTTCGTGTGGCAGGCACAGGAAATGAATTACCACAAAGAATGCGTGTCGTCGTGATCTTCTGCATTTCGATCGCCGCCTTGAATAAGACGGAAATATGGGTGTTTTATCATTCTATATATTCCGCCCATTCTACACACAGTTTACACCATGTCCTGCCACTGTGTTGACAGTCGTAGTTTCATTTCCGCGCCCGGTATATTGCTGCCGCACTTGACTCGTCTCGCACTCAGTTACTAGTATATTACTCTGGCTCCCCTAAAAAAAAAGCCAATGCGTCCACATCATCCCTTACTTGAGCGCTCAATCACATCAATTTCCTGATCTGGCGGTGATCTTTCCGTCGGGCGGGAACAAGGTCCGGGAAGCTGCGCACAATCTTCTGAAGCACGTTCCACATCATCGACATGGATATACCTCGTATAGGACTCGCGTAGGACTCAGCCATGAAACGGACAACGAAGAAAGACTAACGATAGAGTGCTAGACAACGTGACAAGAGAGATGAGCTAGCTGTGATGTTTGTACGTACGTGGCTAACCACACCAACGCCCTCGACCACTTCCCCATCACTGCGCGAAGTAGACCTGCTGGATGGACCTGAACGAGAGTCACCACGGACGCCAGCATTCACATGCGCAGCCTCGTAGCTGATTCTGGAGGTATCATTCGATGGGTCTGACCCGATCCCATCAAATGTCATGATGGCCACCCAAAACGCGCCATCACCGTCGCCTAACGGGCGGTAACGGCGAATTGGCGTCGCTTGATAGACGCTCCTCCAAGCCGGTGGAGACATGGACGGCACGTTTAGGAGCGCGAACGGCTTGAATAATAGACTGAGGCGATGAAATATCCCGAGACATTTTCTGGCTAGCCTGTACCTCTAAACGTCGTGTATGAATATATTTTCACCGCTACACCCTCTTTTCCACTCACGAGAGTGCAAAAAACCGTCACTATCCAGCCGGGTGGCACATTGACAGAGGTTGCTGTCATTGCGCAAGTTGCCGAGATATATTCAACTATTTCCAAGTCCGCAACGTGGACTTCAAGCGCGTTTTCTTTAAGTTTTTAGGAAGCCCCTCCTGACCACTACTCACTTACTAGAATGCATTGAATATATTTTACTATGTCAGCAACGTGACGCGGAATTTGCAGCACTGAGGTCTTTGCTCAAAAATCCACACTTCATAATTTATTAGCACTCGCTATAATGTACAATTTCACGCTGTTCTGGCTTCTCGGCACAGGAGGCAATGTCATTTTAGCGTCCTTGGGTGGAGCCACTCCGGATGCTCGGCTTACGAGATTATTACGAGAGATCGGGTCAGACCCATCGAACTATTACTCGCTGATTCTGGAGTACTGCGAGCCGCTGTCGCTGTTGGAATCCGAGCCGTGGCTGTACATCCCATCTGCGAGGTCCTGAAGTTGGAGGAGCGAAAGACCAATGTCGTTCGCGGTCATTGTGGGAGCCTCCTCAATGCTGGGTTGCTCAACTGCCTCCGCATCCCCATCCATTCTCTCGTTCGTGGTGGTCTCGTCCCACATCACAGCCACGGTGGTCGAAGATGCAGCCACAGATTCGTCTTCGACGCGAGTCGCGATAGTGCCAAAGCCGCCGCCGCCGATAGACGAAGGAAGCGGCGTAAACGCCATGCGGGCAGCATAGGCGAATAGGTGGTAGATCTAGATCCGGTGGGGTACTGCGTGTGAGGCAGGAAGGCGTGCGGGTTGAGGAGAGATGGAGGGTAGAGGATACAAAAGCGTCAAAGCCGAAGGCTCGATCGAATTCGAGGAAGATAGCGGTGAAGATGCTAAGGCTGGTGTCGAGGAAGCAGCGAAGTACAGTCGCGCCCCCGCCTCGCTTCCGCCGCTGCCACCAGCACCAGCATGGATCGTGCCGCCAATTCCACCACCACTAGTTTCGCTGAGACTTGAAGATGAAGCCGTGCCCATAGGCAACTCAAGTAACGGGCTCACAGGCGGTGGGCTCCTCAGCCCCGGTATCACACTGTGTACAGACGAAGAACCCAGTGACGGACTCCGCTTTGTTATCCGGAGCGGGTTCGTCCCTGTGGGCGTCAGAGAGCCGTTGACGGACGCGGCAGTAGGCGTCAACCCACTGGAGTGGCCTATCGACATCTCTGAGAAAGAAGACGTCGAGAAAGTTGGCGACGTCGGGCACAGAGTGCCCGTCGCAGAAAATGCCGGAGACGTCGGCGTACCTGTACCCGCGCTGGATGATCTCGGGTTTGAGTAGGACGAGGACCGTGAAAACGAGCAGGAAGGGGTAACGCGCTGCGACAGCGCACTGGCCGTCGCGAACGAGAGCGGGCTGGGTGCGTGGGCCGTGTATCGATGCTATTGCTGGGAATGGTGTTGAAGGGGCAGCGTCTGCACCCTCGGCGACGGAGACGATGGTATGGGAGAAGATGACGACAATCCTGGCGCTGATGAAGACGAGGCACCTGTGCTACCGAGACTGCGAGAGTGGTGCAGCGCGGGACTGGGGCTATTACGAGCGGAATCCGAGGCTGAGTAGGATACTGCTGAGCTCGAGTGCATGGAATGTATTGAAGACGACGATACCGAGGATGGAAAAGTCGCCTCTCGTGGACTTGGCGTCACCGTGGGCGAAAAGGACACAAAAGATGTCGTGGTGGGTGATGCTGTGAGCGTGGAAGTCCCGGAGATCGACATCGAAGATGGTATGGCGGGCAAGGGAGAGGTGTATGACCTCTGCAAGGGGCTAGCTGTTCTGGTAGCCCTGGCAGACGCTGTCGCCGAAGACCTTCGTTGGATTCACTGCCTCCATTCATCCTCCGCCACATTTTACCTGTACGCTGTTCGGAGCGCCCACCTTCGGTTCGTGTATCCCTAACGTGCTCGAAGACGTCGTCGAAAAAGTTGAAGGTGACGGACTGGCGCGAGGGTAGTTCGTAAGGCCGGTGCTGGTGTACACGGTCGAGCTGATGGAGGGCGATGGCGATAAAGCAGACATGACTGGTGATTGTGACGTGCTACTGGTGCTATTACTGGCGCTGATGCCAGGAACTGGACTCGATGCAGACATTGACGATGCTGGAGCTGAACCCGGAACAGTCGGGGTTGCTGGAGATGAGGAAGAAACCCTCTTCGTCATGACCGCTTTCTTCAGCTCCATCGTGAACCGAACGTCACGGGAGTTGAAGCGGCCCACAATCTCCTCGCAGTAACCCAGAAACTGTACGCCTGCTTGCTCGCTAGCATGTGTGTCGTTCGTTGAGGTCGTAGAGGGAACCTGGTGAAGGACGATAATCTCGTCGCCCTAGGATGTTTTCGGGTCGGAAAGAGCGAAGCCGTGAGGACATGAGCATAAGAGACAAAGTAGAGAGGAAAACCGACGAGAAAGGGGGAGATAACAACGATGCTCAGTACGCGATGTCAAGCCGAGAGGAATGAACGTACCTCAAAAACATGAGATCTCCAAATTCCTGCGCCTCACAGTCAGTCACACACCGCGACACAGCGACCTATCCCACCATTTGCCGCGAAACGCATCCAGCGCCCTAGCTCCGCCGCGTCCATCGCCATGTTATGGGTTGTTTCGTCACGATACTACGGTATGAGCTCCACTACGGTCTTGTTCGTTCGTGTCTGCGTGAAAATGATACAAGGCGCGGGTCGATGCGGTCGCTCGATATTTGAGCTCGTGCAGCCCGGCGAACAGAATCGGACAATACCCCTTCCCCAATCTCCCCTCGGCCAGTATGTCCACAGGCGCCCGTTGACCGTGAGTGAGAGATGCTCCGTCTCCCGTCTCCGCGGTATTCTATAGTGATATATGGAAGGTTAAAGCGTTGAGATGAAAGGAGGAAGACGGAAGGATTAGGGTAGCCCCAACGTTTGGATGTTGAGCACGACGGCGACGACAGCGATCAGGCACGGATTTTTCGGTGATGAGCCCGTTGCCACACATGTGTCAACACTTTTGCTTAGGCGCCAGGCACAGCCTGCACAAAATACGAATTTGGAACCGGGACAACGCGCTCTTACGCTAATAATTCAAAGTATCTCAGCATTAGTCTAGATACGTATCACCTTGAATCCTTTATACCACTATATGCTACTGTTCATTTACTATTCAGGTATATAGCTTACTCCTCTCTCGTGAGAAATTTGTCCCTAAATTTCCCTGTTATTCTCCAATTCTATCTGGTGCGTTTGAATCAAGCTTGGATGCGTAGTTGTTTACTGAGTAGGAGAGTTACTGTTTTTATTAGTTCTTAAGAAGGAGCACGGCAGATTCTGCGAGAGATGCACTCTGGAACGCCCGCACATGGCTAACTCCAATGAGTTTTATGTATTCTGATCACATAATCCAAGACTGACGAGAGCGTAGGAGGTGTTATAGTGTTGTATACCAATCTATTCAATAATATCTCGACAATGTCGAGCCTTCAGCGTCCATGAGTGACGCATCTTCGAATCTTCCTTGGAAATTGATCCTCTGAATTATGGGGGAGTGTGTCGTACCTTTTTGAAAGACATGCAAGATATGCTTTTAAAAAACGGATGTAGGATCCATGTATGTTTACGACCGACACGAGGATATAGAGCGCAAGGATTCCTCTGACGGGTTGGATCATACTCCAAGATTGGTGGGCAAGAGCAGGTATAAATTGGATTAACGCTCACTGGCCGAAAGCATATTGTAATGATTAATTAGGCCCCTGAGAATGGAACATGGGCGCGAGGGGGTACAAAACGCGCCGACTGTTTCAGCTTGTTATAAATACACCTGTCGATTAGCCCCACTAAAGGTTTGCTCCAAATGTATCTCGTGCGCGATACGCATGGCAGGGGCCTCGGGCTTTATACTGATAACCGCTCATGGTAGTAAAACGTGTGACGCACCGGCGATTTTTTTCATGCAGCACTGTGCGGTGGGCGTACAACCCGAGTTGGATACAATGCCTATTTATGAATCAACAAACAATCTATTCATCGTCCATTGATGTCACAACGATCGTTTTGCCACGATTCTATTCTCATGGGCATTTGAATTGAATTTCTGAGGGATATATAACTCGACCCAGCTTCTTCATTTTATGGTTATTAAAGTGCCACTATTCTTCAGTACCTATTCCTGCAGCGCCGGCATCATTGACTACCTATGACAAATTCTGCATTCACTATAAAAGAGTTTCACGCCTATGAAGGTCCGATTGTTGATGGAACAATTCTCGAAGCCTTTGCATGCGGTAAAATGCTCGAACCTTCTGCTCCGTTGCCTCAGACACTGACCGACAAGGCAGGCCTATATACCTTGATCTTTCTCCAAGCGATGTGTAAGCATAAATCCGGTCTGACACCGGCAATTAACGAGCGGATCAATAGGGCACCTTCATAACAAAGGAAACAAAGGATGGTATGCATTTGCACTGATGATTCTGTGGATCACAGTCATCAATTGCACCATTCGTCGGCAACACCTCTCCTTTGGTCCTTGATAACAAACTGGAAATCTGCATGACGACACCGTTGGTCATTGCTGATGGTATACTGGTAATTATTGCACCGATCGTCTCAGCTGGTTGGTGACTGACATTCCATGAATTGAAGATTTGGCGCTGCAATATACTGTGGGGTAAAAGATATATCTCGGCCGTCCTTCTCATCTTGCTGATATCAGCAGCGGGTGAGCCTTACACGCCCCCTGATGTTCACCGCAGAGATTTACTCCTTTTGGTGTACAGGACTTCTTATAGCTGCCGGAATCTTGATGAATTCTGGAATTCAAACAGAGGTTCATACCATGAGCCTGCTTGCGTCCCTCTTGTCGTTGTGCAGCGCTTTTATCACACTCTTGGCAACATCTCTGATCGCTCTCAAAATCGTCCTTGTAACCCGCACCAGCCGAATGCGGCATTCCTACGCTAAAACCATCGAAATAATTGTGGAGTCGGCTGCTCTAGTATCATTTACCACACTATTTATGGGCATTCTGGAGTTGATATCCTATGTTCACCCGTATAACCTGGGTACTGAGAGCGGATTACTCGTATACCGAGCGCTAGCTATTGTTGGGAGGATACTAAACCCAGTCATTGTACGTGTGTTCCGTATTCTAGATGTTCAATCAGAACTCAATTTCAGCGAAGGGAATTGGGCCTACTCTGATTGCATTTCGCGTGGCTGAGCAACCGGCTCACACCGAAATCGGTGCAACGAGCGGAACAATGTCTCTGTCTCATTTTACGCTTCCAACATTTGCCCACAGCAGCACTCACACCAACCAGCACATTGTGCACACATGCATGCGCTCTGGGTCACTTTATGAGGACGAGCCTGTGGAAAGGATGTAATTTTGAATTGGTGTAGAGGCGTAAGTGCATAAATATCAATACACAAAAGAAGAATCAGGGCGTTGATACTGCAATGGAGCGATAAAGAGAATGGTGCTTGCGACGTCGACTGTGCCATTGCGAGGACTCATCACCCCCGGGGGTGGCATATCGACTCGAGAAGCCAAAAGAGAGTTACGAGAACGTAATGGAGACGCGCAAGATCAAAATGATGAACCGACTCAATCACACATAATATCAGAGTGCTATGTCGATAGGTATGGACGATTGAGACTGCCTCACGCCTAAAATATGGTAAACCGAAGGACATCGTAAGAGCAATTCGGTGGATCTGGGCCTGTGAGAGGAGCCCTGACACAGTGAAACTTGCACGGAGAAGGTAAAACATCGAGTTACAAGTGCTGAGACAAACAGAGCATCGACGCCCAGGCCTTTACCATAAAAGTCTGCAACAATGCATGCTGGGAAAAGTATATGTTCGAGCCTGCACCATTGAATTATCAGGTAAGACATCACTACGATGTGATGGTGTGCAATGTGGCGTCAACCGAGACTACAGAGTATGTCTTCAGTCCGCACCAGGGAACTCAAGGCAAACAACTGAATACCGCAGTCGACTCATAGTGCACCTTGGATGACCCTTAGCGACATGAGGCATGAAAAAGTGGATTTGAGACCTTGGCGCGGAGTATCAGAGCACATTTGGACGCAGAGTCATTCCGGGTGAGTTTGTCAAACATAGAAGCAAGCGAGAAGAGTGTGAAAATAGCTGCTTGCCTGAAAACGTGAGGCCATCAGGACTGGATCCACGGGTAGCACACCAGAGTACTCGACGTTCTCTCGCATCTACAGGGCAGAACGCATAGTAGAAACCAGCAATCAAAACGACAATTAGCGAGTATTTGGCACTTGAGCATGCGATGGAATTCGCATCACACTTGAAGGGAGGGCAGTCGCGCTGCTCCAATGCAATCGTACCAGAGTTCGTTTCTCTCAGACCATTTCAGCGCGGTACTTATTTTTCGACTTCAAGATGTAGGGGGTGCGTTCTACTCTAGGAGATTTGAAAGTATTCTTGCCTGGGATTGAAATACGGGCGAGTTCGCAGGGGGGGCATCGCGCATGGCACGATCATTATAATTCGCAACAGAAAAAGCCCGCAGAGGCTAAGCAGTAGAGAAGGGGCATAGGCCAAAGCAATAAAGTGCTGTTTTAGCACAGAAGGGCGTCCACAAGGAAAGGATACATAAATTTCAACCGAAAGATGTGTTTCCACGAGAAACGCGATACACAGCTCCGAGACAGCCCGCGGCAGCGACACGATAAGTAAGACAGAGCATGCTATCAAGGAAACGCAGAACAGTTCAACACTGGAACTATAGCGTCCGCCAGCGAGACGCGAGTATGACAGTGGTTGCAGGGCAGAATTCGGTGGCAGGTATTGCCTCCAGACATTGTGTTCCAGTAGCAGAGAGCAAGTTCGGGCGACGAATTGAAGCATCCATGCGGACGACGACGCTCGCTGCGAGTACACAGGTAAGGAGGGTAATGGTGGAATATGACGGAAGTGTGAAATAAAAACTAAGGTATATGCGCACAGCGAGTCAATAAACAGAAAGCTAGAGAAGAATGTGCTCGGCGACGATGGGCTGCGTCCCATACGCTCCAGACAAATAGGTCTTTTATAGAGAGGCTCTCTATTAAACCGTATGGTGCATGGCGTCGTGTAGCTTCTTGAGATAAGGGCTCGCCTCCCACCGGCGGTAGCGTGAAAGCATAGGAGGACGTGGCAGATGGTGGCGATGACGGGTAAGAACCATCGACATACGCAGAAGGGAAGATGGAAGAGTTGACGCTCACAAATTCGTTACAATCTCATCGACACTGTTCCCTCAACGCTCGATCCAGCTACCACTCGTGCGTCGGTCGGTCTGAAAGCATTGTCCTCGGCGCTGGGCGGATATCAGTAAAGCCGATGAGTGCAAGAAGGGATATGTGGTCGCTCAACGGAGACTGCAGAGATCTGTGGAAAAGCGAAAAATACAACAGGTCAGCGTACTCAGACAGTCTTCTCGGGTGCGAAATCATCTGCGCACGAAGAATGCGCATGTGCGCGGGCAAGAAGTTGAACCCGGAAGGATTGTGAGTGAGTTGAAGGCCCCACGTCTGGCCCATGGCCGATCCTCGAGTCGTGAAGCCAAAGACCAGAGCAAGAGAAGAGGCAGAAGAATCTTGTGCATAGTGCCGTGTAACTCTTTATACGACCTTCGGACAGTGATGGTGGGAACACAGGGTGGCAGAAAGTTGTTGAGTGCAATGACGACGATCGGCTATATCAATGGGTGTCCGCGAAGGAGGGGACGTGGTCGGACATTCGCGTACTACCCCGCCCAAAACGGGGGAGACACCACACGATCATCACAAAAAAAACAGGACGTGGGTTTACCTAGGGTTGCAATCTCATCGCATACTGTCGGCTTCGTCCTTCTATACTCTCTGGGTGGCCGCCGACGGAACACTGGAAGGCAGACCGTCGAGGAAGTGAAAACGCGAAGGTGGTCGCGTGATGTCACGTTATGGAGCAGCACAAAGAATAAAGACAAGATGGACGACTACGCCGGGAACCACACCGAGGAAGAAAGAGAGAATAGAGAAGAGAACGAATCGAAGAAGCGAGCGACGTCATGTCATCATATTGCGTCAGCAAGATAAGATCGCGATAAGGGCTTAAGCGCTTAATATATAACGCCTTCCGGCACACTTCGACCACATTGCCTCGTCCTTCTCCCCTCAAGTTCGAACATCCATCCTGCACCTCGTCCTAAATATTCGCGAGTTTCGTGCCGTACAAATTTTCTTTGTTCAGCTCCAATATATATATCGCTCTCTCCCGTGACATTCTGCGATGCGAAAGGCAAAAAAAAGAAAAAAAGACCGCGATGTATGATGCAGTCTGTAGGATAACAGCAGCCGCTACGGAAATAGCACGACACATTTCAAACCTTGAGTACCATAGTCAGGAAGTGCAGAATGACAAAACATCTCTCTACTTCAGGGCGGGGGTCGAAATGCAGATGACCACGACGACGAGCATTCTTTTTTGTAATTGATTCCCTGTGCCTGGGGCACGGACACTAGACACAATCGCGACCAATGAGCAGCGAGGAGAATGATGCGTCCAGTGCGGTACGCAGGAAACACTTTACATAACAGGATGTAGGTGTATGTTTACGCGATGTAACTAAGAAATAGGATAGAGACGGTGCCATCCGATTGCACTAGATCACGCACCACCACACGTAGACTTGAACATCTGATGAAAATTGAATCACTAGCTGTGCAAGAGCGCCATACGGTGCAGGATCATCAGATTAGATTCCAATTGTGATGGTGCGGTAACGGCACGAAGACAATGCATTTGCACAACGGACAGCACATGAAAGGCTTTGAACCCACCTTCGTGTCACAACCACAACCACAACCACACTGCATCCTCAACGCTCTCCAGCGAGCATCCACGCTGATATCTGTGGACAGGGCGAGAAAGGCGATATATCAGTGTGGATCTGCGGTACGAGATGGGCACTTAGAACAAAGGACCCGCGCACAAGCCAGAAAAACGACTGAGGGAGAGAAGAAGAACGGACGAACAAGACGCAGGGCGGGTAAAACATTAGACTTTAAATGCGGGATACAGTATACGGTGTAGGCGGTGGTGTAGGTCGCGTTGTAGCCTGACCATCGCGGATTTACATTGGGGAACAAACGATCAGCAGAAGCACCGCATATGCATAGCCCAATGCATCTTTTTGCGAAAATGACTGGATAGTGTGGGTTCGGTTGAACAAACTAAAGGAAACAGGAGCAGAGGCTCATGTGGAGGACTCTACGTTAGGGTCGCAATCCTCTCCTCAGTTCTCGCCCTGCAGTAAACAGGCGATGTTAGATTTGAATGAGTGGTTGGATGCTGAGGGAGGGAATAGTTTCGATCTTAAGCGCAGGGTCGCGGGGTGCAACCGTACAAGAAGCTCTGAGGGAGGGCCTGAGCAGGATGTAACGACATGAAGGTGGAGGGGAGGAAGGAAGACTCCGTGGGAATATCGATTTCCATCGCATTTCATCAGCGAGAGAAGGTCATGACGAGCTCTTACCACATCTCCCTCCCACACTCATGCTATCAATACTATCTCCTAGTGGGACGGGGCCTCAGCGATTTTTGATGGCCCGCTGACTAAGGGTACAGCCACCAGATATCCTGTCCGCTCATGCTCGAAGGACACTAGGGGACACTAGCTGGCATATTTCGTCGATTTTAAGCTCATATATTAATTCTTTCAGTGAATTGAAGCTTCCATGCATCATATCAAATAAATACCTTTTCAAGAGCTGCCTGGAGATCAACGTTCAACCCAGACTGCAATCAGCCGTGACCAGAGCAATACTCCCCTGAGCAAATTTTGCGGCTGTCTCTGTGCGATTCAATGCTACCGTAGCATCTTAAAGTAAAATCTCTAGGCTGGAGTCATTTTCCCGTAAGCCCATGGGTTTTGCTTCAGCCTTCGAGCTTGTGAATTGGCAGGTGCTGGCAAGTAATGTTTCCTTTGCTTGATTGTGCGAGATTTTGGGTCGCTTCGGCGGACTTTTGGGATTCTGGTAATACTTTCTTCTTGTTATCTCTCTGAACATAAGCTAAATTTTCCTTTTGTGCCGCAGATCGCTTTCGTTGGAATGATTTCTTCAATCTGGGCATGAAAATGTTGGGAACTTGGATTTCCTGACGATTTTGTGTGTTCAAAAATGCAAAAGAAAATCAGGGTTATGAACAAATACCATCTATTCTCTCCAGTGTATGCCTTGACCTGATGGGGCTACGTGTGCGCGAATCTTAGCCCTTGGTAGGTGTTGGCGCGTCCCTTGACACAGTACTTAGAGCGCGTTGTCACACGCGTGACAGTCGTGCATGCGTGACATTCGTCGCCCAGCAAAAGGTACATTTTCTGTGAAATTGAATCAGAAAACAGCCTCCAAAAATTTGACGATAGGCTTTTAATATGATTATCTTGCAAGGCTTGGGAATTGTGCTTTTGGATGTGTCACATTGCCTTAGATAAAGTGATGAACTTCCGTACGGGTGAAATTTTTACTTTCTTTTCCCCAATGATTTGAAGTCAACACAAATAAAAATCATTTGGCTTCTTAAGTTCGCAGATTTCAGATGAGCAAGTGATTTAAAAGTGTACCGGCACCTCAGATGGAGGTTTTGGCGGGGAGGCATTAAATACACACATGTACAAACAACTCATTCTATAACCGTCTGTTGCCCCGTCCCACTCCTAGCGCCGTATGACCGCTCCCAAGTACCAAACAGAGAATACATCGCCACGGACGGAACACCTCCTCGAGATGCCGAAGTATAGAAACAAGCGGCATTCCCCATATGATAACGCCAATTTGAATCGACTCAATCACACATATGAGAAGACTATACCAATGGGCGTGGACCATTGAAACTGACTCACCGCCACAAACTGTGTAAAACTCTGTTAGAGTAATCCGGTAGATCAGCTGAATCTTGCAACGGGACTGGTCAGTGGGAAGGAGTGTGCCAGTACCACTCTCGCCGAAGCGTTGTATACCCCGCTTGCCCAATTTTTGAATTTTTGAATTTATTAATATTGCGAATATTTACTTAAATTACTGTTCATAGCAGTTTATTATGCACCCAGCACCCAGTTATTTGCATTGAGAGAGCTGAAACACTTCGATTACAGAAACGAACGAATTTCTATACAGTAAATCTGAATTCGAGGGTCTCAAGGCCTTGATTTCTTCCAAAACCCGACTCTCTTTCCTTTCCGGGGACAGGTGTATCATACTGTGCATTGATTGTCTGGGAATTACGTGGAATGAATGACGTTAAGGGATATGAACTGCGCTCTCCCTAAACCAAGTAATCCAGCGGGTTCGAATCGATGCGGAAAGTTCGGCGTTGCTTTTGGAATACTGTGGTGAGGTACAAATTGTCACGGTCTCTGCCAAAGAATCAGTGACAGTGTACATACCAAGCGTTCGAACTCTGCAATAAACTGTGAGGCGATATGATCCAGTAGAGTACCATTAGATCGGCGCTCGCCAGTTGTCTTTGGAAGAAAAGACTGCAATGCGGTAGTGACTGCTGTGTCTGGCTGAGTGACATGATAAAGGACCATGAAACCAAAGAAAATGGAAGCTAGGTATACAGCATCAGTATCAAAGATATAAGGCTGGAAGCCGCGTCCAATTGGTAATAAAAACATACCAAAGTCCGACATCTGCTTAAAATGCGCCACAGCAAACTTGCACGCCATCTCGTTCTTGTCAATGTAGAATGTTCCAGCTCGCGTGGGGTCAAAGAGAAAGTCCAGGAGAGACTTGTGATACAATTGGAGATCAAACGCAACTCTATCAATGCGAAATAGCGCGGTCAGATCGGCCACGCATGATTCGATGTCGTTTCTTGAGTAACCCAGCAGCGCGAGGATAGTGCACAAGTCCGACTTTTCATCCCGCTCAGGACTAATCAAGTCGATAAATGTGCCATTTGGTGTTGACAGCAACATATGCCTTCCGGCGACAACATCCATAACGCCATCCCAATCCTCGGCTTGGGATAAGATATGCCTGTAGATCGCGTCTATCTCCGTGAATGGAGAAGTTCTTTTTGGTGCGCGAACTCCTAGCATCGCCTGCAACGTGTGTTCGGGACTGGCGGACGAATTTGCAATATACCGAATTACGGTTGCAGCGTAAAGAAATTGTCCAGATGATTTGTGGAGAATGATCCAGACCTTAGTGGCAGAAGGCCACTCAGCATCCAATGTATGGCGAAGAGGGTGGGCCTCCTTGATTCAGCGCAGTTCTCCGGTCACGTAGCGAAGGATATCGTCGTTTGAGCGAAAGTCTTCTCCGAGGAAGATCGACTCGGAACAAGTACCGATCTCGTTAAAAGCCATGGTAAAATGCCGCTCCGCTAGACTCGCTATTAGAGTGATGAATGGAGAGGCGGGTGGCGTCGAGACCTCATGCAAGATATGGAGCAACGATCGTTGGTCCTGATTTCCGAGATGTGAGACACATTCATCAAGGCCGTCAATGAGAAGAACGATTGGGCAAGGAAAACCAGAAGTTAGATAATGGCTCCGTATGGGGTCCGTTACCAGCGTTGTAAATTGCTCCCGCAGTGATTTGGCGAAAGATGATCGGGTTTGGCATTGACCTGGCTACATCGCTCGGGGCTTCGAGAGCAGGGAATTTGCTGGTGGAAAGATCATCAAGTTCATCAGGTGCGAAAGACGACACTACTGAAGGTGCGTTTGTGGTGCTCAGCGAATTTGAGCGGGTACTTGTCTCCAAATGTAATGGCGCCAAAATGTTACAGAGGGTGCGCTCAATGGCTGGAAACCCAACAGGTTGTGTGGGCTCACAATTTTCACGATTGACGGCGTTGACAAGTGCGACCGGTTGAGTGCACGACCGACGGACGTTCAAAGTATCAACGATGATAGGTCTCTGCAATCGGGTGATAAACCACACTTTACGACTGTTGAACAGACCGAAAACTTTCTCGCAGTATCCCAGAAACAGTGGACTACTTTTGGTCTCCTCGATCGAAGGTGTGATGTTGAGTGGCATTGGGGACAAAACGGTGATGACATCACCCTAAGATGGATCATTAGATGAGACCACAAAGCTTCGTGCCAACCAGACACACCGTGTCTGCATACCTTGAGGAACATGAGCTCTTCCTCGGCCGCGGCCTCGGTGTCCTGTATCGCGACACACTTTCCGATCCCCCCTGTCTGTGCGAACTTCATCCAATGTGCCAGGGTTTGGGCATCCATGTTTGGTCAGTGTAGTGATGCCTCAGAGATTTGGTCCCGGAGCAATAGAAGGAATGGAGAAGAAAGGTGCCGAGGTAGTGATAAGAGGCTATAGCAAGCATACGTATCAAGGCAGTGCTCAACACGTGTCCTCTGGGATTCGGGACTCGTGTACGTATAGACGACGTAGAAGGCAGTGCTTATTGTATCTACTTTTTACCCACGTATTAGCTGGGCGTCAACAACCGAGCAGATGTCCACAACAACTGAGTTATAGTTTCGCGGGACGTTGTATGGTTATCATCCTGCATCCGGGAGTACAAATCGCGCGTCATAACCAACGGCGTTCCAAACCTATTTATTGCGCTCAGAAAATCACGCACTATTGATCAGCCTCTGTCGTCGATGGCCAACGTTGTCAAATACCCTCCTGCCGTCTTCAATATCAGAAAACCGCAATCAATAGATTACAGTCAAAGTATCTAGATAATGGGAAGTGTGATGCACAATTGCATCGCAGAGTTCAGGACGGGAAAACAGAAGGCATGTGTAAAGCAAGCGGAGTTATCAGAGAATTTAAAAATATCGGTGAGTAGGATTAGTGGCGTTTGAGATTACAACACGCCAGAGTCTACGCCTTCACTCCAGATGTCGAATGGTGCCTGTAGAAAGGACATGAGCGATGCGTACCTGCATGCAGATATTATCGGTCAGGCTAAAGTTCAAATCGAGTGAACTCATTGCGCTTGCCAATGAGGAACATGAACACGAGACCGGCTTTGGCAGGATCAGCAAACTGCTGTGTTGAATCGTGGTGAACGACAACAATGCTTGGCTGTAATCTTCATCCAGCGTCATGAAAAATACTGTCCTTTCGCTCTCCTGTCCGATATTAGACCGGCGACTCCTAGACCCGTCCTTCCTCTCAATCGCCGCCAGTTTCGCCCCCAGGTCGCTACTCCCCATTGAAGTCGAATGGAGTCGGAGGATTAGGCCTGGGGCTGACCGATGCCGTGAGTAGCAGCAGCAATAGATTGGACGTCCGACTGGTACAGGTGATGTTTGCGGAAGGATTCGGTGGGGCGAGTTGCCGTCACAGCTGCATTTCATGCTAGCGTATAGCGCCTTCGTCTGGACCTTCTTCACCTGCTTGGAGCTGTCACCTCGGATGCATGCTGGATGAATGCCGATCCACCTTTGGTGGCATGGCCCTCTCCCACAAGTCATAGACTCACGCCGGTATGTCTGAAGCTCATCAAGAACCCTCTGGTCTTAAACCCTTCTTGTAACCTGGATCAAACGCTCGCCGTCGAGTCTATATTTCTTCCGTAGGCCAGCGGCAACCGAAACATCGCGTTCGAGATTCGCCAGACTGTATGCGCCCGACTCGAGTACGACGTGGCTGAACGATAAGATAGTGCCGAGTCCCTCAAATGCGATTAGGAATCGTAAACCGAGCAGAGGACGCGGACGGAGCGAGGCTGAACGGGCCAGATGACAAGGACGGCGATAGCAGTAGGCTGGCGCTCCCGACGTTGAATTTGATGCCGAGGCGGGGCCGGTATCGAGATTGTGAGCGAAGGCGGAGATGATGAGAATGAGGATGTGCCGGCCCTAATTCTCTGCCTAATTACGGGCGCTTGGATATAGAAACATGACCAAGCAACCATCCACTCCTCTACACGGCGACTTATAGACATCAAAGGCGATACTGACGGCGACACTGGGCTGAGCATCCAAGTTGTAGAGAACGCTGGCGAGATCGGTGCTCCTGCGCTCGAAAACCTCGAATACGCTGACGGCGGTAGAGGCTAAAACCAGAGTGCCAACTACATGCACTGCCAAAGTGCATTAGTTTTTGACTGGGCGCGTGGGTAGTGTATTGGTGCTGTTGCGGGAAAAGGGGAACGAGACGCTGAGAAGCCATACACGGTGAAGGCGAATCTGGAGCACGTGGGGAACAATATTGAGGAGGACGACGAGGGGCAGGCTTCCATGCTGAGCGACGGTCCGCAAATGATACATCGATCGCATAGTTGCAGGTGCTCAAGCCTGCAGCCTCGACGGTGCATAGGGCGTACATATTGGTCAAGTGGAAACAAACGGACTGTCTTGTGTGGATTCGGAGTCATCGACGACATTGATAGAATGAGAGAGAAGACACAGAGCGAAGCGTTGAGTGCAGAGGTGCCCGATATCAAGGTAAGGTTGAGGTCGGTTGAAGATTGGTGTATGGAAGATACCGAGAGAGGTGCCGAGGTCTAAGTCTATGACCTGGGGGTAGCGGTCGCTGTTCTCCTCGCGCTCGCAGACGCCGCTGCTGATGGCTGCCATGCCGACGAAACCGCAGATTGAAACAGACTCCACGCGCAAGAACTGATATCATATGTCAATGTCGTGCTCCCACTTTGAAAACTCGGCTCATGAATCCCACGAGCACTCCGCGACGGGCCCCAGTGTTGAAGGCGCCGGACTAGCGAAAGGGGGCAAGTCGGCTACTGGCATACGATGGCGAAGGTGAAGATGTTGAGGCAGTGAAAAAGAAGGTGGCGGTGACGACGCAGCACAGATGCTAACGCTGGGGAATATACTGGAGAAAACGCCGTCAGTGCTGGTGCAGCGGCACTCGAGGAAGACTATACTCACATCGTCATCCCAGCATTCATAAGGTGTGATGAAGCGTACATCTGGCGCAATGAAACATTCGACGATGTTCTTGCAGTAGCGCAGAGACTCGTGTGCCACCACTGCCTGCTCGGTCGTTACTCGCTGGGTCGTTCGCCGGAGTGGAATTTGGCAGTGGTGTTTAATGGAGATAAATGTGGCCGTCGGTGAAGGGTAGCGGCGGCTTGAAGGAGATGATACTGGAACAAAGGACTGAAAAAAGACAGCAAAAAGCTGAATAAAAAGCGAACGGCTGGAGGATAGATAACTGAAGCACCAGATTCGGTATGCAATGACATGGCATATGAACGAATTACGAACCTCGAAGAACATGAATCCTCCGCTCCCGGCGCCTGGCAGTACCACATCGCAATATAGCCGTATTCCTCCTTTCACCACGAATCTCATCCAGCGGTTCGTCTAAACTGTAGCCATGCCATGACTGGTAGATGCAACTATTGCGACGTCGTGGGTACGTTTCCCTGCCTTCCACTCGTGTGGACGGTTACTGGCCAGCTCATGAAGAGAAGTTTCATATAGCTTTATGATGTCAGTGTCCCACAGGAATAAGAAGGGCGCCGTGATTCCTGTGCAGACTCTCTCTCCCTCTCTCTCGCTTCAGGTATGCTTTTGATCGCAACACGTGCTAGGTTGTCTGTGGCACGTAAGCGCATCGAGGAGTACAAGGAGGGTATAAAGGTGAAACGGAGGGCCGAGGAAGAAAGGCAGAGGATAGACATGCAGAGGGCACTGGGGTGTGGAAGACAATAACAAAGCGTCGTCGGCAACGGCCGGGCACAGATTTTTCGATGATGGAGGTGATGCTACACGTGTCAATACGCTTGGCTCTCGCTTATGTAGCGCCTACTTCATGGTTGGGTATTTTGCACAAAAATAGCGCAAGCAAACATGTGCGCACGAATTCAAAAGTCGACCACCTCGTTTTCCCGTTGTATACATGCGCTATGTGCATTAGTGTACAATATCACTATCCCCAATTTTACTTGGTACTCAGAGTGTAATTTGGAAATCGCATCCCGGACTTGTTCCGTCATTCCGTCCAGCGTGGGAACTTGAATCAGCCGTCAGATCCTCACCAGCAATGGGTCTTTCTTGCTTCATCATCGAGTGATCCTGCACTCCAATCGCTTAACTCAAGCGTCACAGCTACTCGGTGAATAATGTCCTTCATCATGTCTCGCAGGCGGCTGTGCACACAGTTGCAAAGTAACTCTGGGTCATTTTAAGCTACAAACGGCATGTGTCTACGCTTTGAACGATGTTCGGCCCCCACTGCCGCCGTTTTGGGACTTCCTGGAACATTGAGCGGGGTGGCTGGAGTTCGGCTCTGGTACGTGCGTGATTTCAATACCTGGCGTAAATTGGGTGTCTGCCGAGGCTAGAGCTTGTTTAATGACTCTGGGCACTGCATGCAAGCGCCGGTTTGCTCTTCCCGCCCACTGGGCTCTGAGGCCGCGGATATTTTGTGAAAAATAGACTGCGAACGTTATTTATGGTTGTAACACACCACACCAAATTTTGGACTATTCTCCAAGTGAACAATTTGCATTACGCCACACCGGCAGAGAACAATAGGTCGAAATCGTATAGTACAGAGCATCATATATCTGTGGGGATTTCAAGCTGGAGCCTAGATATCGCCTCAACGTGGCGTTGTAGGTCGCCTACATTTCCAAGGCGTAGATAGGGTACTTCTATCGCTTAAAAAGACCAAATTTGATCTTGTGAAACTCATGACTCGAGGATGAAGCAAGAATGTCAAATATCTGGTGAGAACCTGACTCCCTGATGTCTGGCTCAGGTTCCTGCGCATGACGGAATGGTGGAACAGGTCCTGGAGCTAATTTCCTTGAGAAAACAGACTCTGAGTACCAAAAAATCAGATTGAAGATAATGATACTATGCATTAAATTCGTATCCCGATGTGTGCAGTGAGAAAACAAGGTGGCCAACTTTTGAATTCGTGCCCGCATGTTTGTGTTGCGCGCTGCACTATTTTTATGCAAATAACCAACAATCTAAAACAGGTCTGAATCCCGCACCGCAGCGCGGTCACATGAGTGTTGAGTTACGAAGAGTGCCAAATAGTGCCTCCGCGTCGGCTATATTTGGCATGTTCCTCTGTGTCTATCAATGAGATAGCGCGCATATCAGGCTTTCTGCAATCTGGTTTCGCTGAAGAACTCAAGATGTAGCAATACTACCAACCAAATATATTCAATATAGATCATCATAAATTGCTATACACGTATTCATATCAACAACATCCCTTTTAATCTGATATTTTCGTAATTTCCAATCCTCCTGTAACTTGTTTCCGATGTACACTATTTGCGCTGTCGTATAACCCACTGATGAGCATATCTGACTGGAGACAGAAGCCGAGCAACTCACGTATTTGATGATTCAACTAAGATCCGGCTGGAATGCCAATAGCGCTGTGCCCGGAGTAGCACAGAAGTTGTTCGCAAGACGAGTCCCGCAGCTGTTGAGCTCGTTGCAGCTGCCACCACAGTTCGAGCGGTCACAGAATGTAACCTTTCCGGTGGCAGAGATACAGTTGGTGTCGGGGGCGGCGATGCAGACGCCACTTCCAGTAACGACTGTGCAGGGCCCGGTGCAAATGGTTCCGGAGCGGGTGCTGCAGAACGTGACGGTGACCGTCAAAGCCTTGCGTGGAGAGAGGGGATTGACACCGAACGGGTCGCCTGTGAGCGTGATGCTGGCAGGGTCCTGCGCATCGACCCAGGCCTTCATTTCCTCGAGGGATACGATACCCAAACGCATCTAAACACGATGGTAAGCATGATATATGTCCTGAAATACGAGGACTTACACCGTCTGGGGCTGCAAAGGCTGCATGTCCGGTGCTCAGAGCCGCAACCGCAAAGAAAAGAAGCTTGTTGAGATGCATGTTTATGAGATGCAAGCTGAGAGGACAGCAAAAGCAGACTCTGATTTTAACCTGCAGGGTACAATGAAAATGGTCGTGCCACACTGGAATTTATGGATTCCATCATTCATCCGTTCCAAAAAACATACCACATGCTCTGCTAAGCCCTGTCTTCTTTGTGAAGTGTGAGATAGCCAGTGGTTCGTTTATATGTCCCGCATGTCACCATCATTCTAGAAAGTTGAAAAATTTCCATCTCCCTGTACGCCGTGGGTCTCTGTGTCCACGAGCCAACTTGCACCAAGCAGTTATTTGTACTGCATTTTTGTGCTTGTATAGTCATACGAGTGATGTTGGGAAAACGAAACAAAGGCGAGCGTATAAGTATATCTTTCATTTGAACAATCACTGCTGTGACGGTGATATGGCCATGGCCAAAAAGAGAATCTCAAATGACTGTGTTAGAATCAGCTGATCACCTGAGGAATGCTGCATCAAAGTCGCCTGCAGTGCTGAAGCCACGCCTTTTTTCATCTCTCGTGCTTTGCACTCTGTGGTCAGTAGCCATGTCGCTTCAAACACTGCCCAGACGTCGAAGATGCTGGTAGACGCGGGATCTAGCACGCAAGGTCACCGACGTAGAATATTGTTGACTGTAATCTCTCAAACCAGAATGTCGTTTATAAGCATATCCTTATCCACACAGCAGAGCTGTACATTGAGAGTAGCGAGTAGACGGATCTAAAAGAGACGCTGTAACTATGGTTCGCCAAATGCACAAAAATTCACACGCGCACACATATATCAAAAGCACACACATGTACAAGTCGAGTAGTCGGAATTCATTTATTTCTGATACCATGTAGTACTCTGCTTCTTAAACAATCAAGTTCATGCATTTTCACAACGGTATACCCACTGAGCGCGGAGGGACGGGTGTTCGAACATCCACAGCACCGTGGGAATCTCGTCTGATGGCCACCATTACCTCCCAGAACCGCGAACACCGACGCACAAATGCTGTCCTAGACCAAGAGACTCGAGAATGAATAACTACAGCCTTTTTTATTGCGGGATAGGTGGGTCAATACAGTAATAAAGTAACCTTTTGTTGCACGGCAGGACAAAGGAGCGATGTCTTACTTGTAGATGTTTATTGTGTCATTCATGCCAGTGATCGATAGTGAACAAATGAAGAAATACCGGCTACCTGACCCTAATGCTCCTGAGGTGACCTGCATGTCAATGCGTCATGAATTCATGGGGCCTGATTTACATACAGATAGCGAAATGAACCATGATATATTAGGTCCAGGCACCGTGGAGACTCGTTTATAAATCAGATTTGTTGATAGCGAGGGTGTTGAATATCTCATGTTTTCATTTCTTTTCACTTCTCTAAAGGTCTCTGAGCAATTTGCTTGTGGGTCCGGCGCAGGCAATACTAAAGTACTGGTTAATTAAGTAAATTTTGGTATTATCTCTCATGAATCATAGTTTCTGTTTTATACCTTCTACTGTATAGAATAGATGTAAAAATGGACGGTATCTTGCTATAATAGAGTCAGGAGGTGTCAAGGGAGCACATTGAGCGCGACAATGACGGCCATCAGACGAGATTCCCACGGTGCTGTGGATGTTCGAACACCCGTCCCTCCGCGCTCAGTGGGTATACCGTTGTGAAAATGCATGAACTTGATTGTTTAAGAAGCAGAGTACTACATGGTATCAGAAATAAATGAATTCCGACTACTCGACTTGTACATGTGTGTGCTTTTGATATATGTGTGCGCGTGTGAATTTTTGTGCATTTGGCGAACCATACTGTAACTACTTCAGGTATCACCCGGCACGGTGTTCAATGGACATACCAATCAGATAATTGATGAGTCCGATAGCCACAGGTTAGAGCATACGGTCGCCCAGCCGTGCATTGTGGGATATTAATTTTTGTGCCTCAGAGAACAAAAACGATAGGTCAGCGGGTCTACAGAGTCCTGGAGCATGGTGCTTATAATGAGAAGAAATTATAGAGCGATAAGAAGTACCCGTAGATCGGGAAATAAAATGAATGAAGAAAACGATCCACGAGTAGGCAAACGGACGCGCCTGATTGACAACAACGCAACCGCAGAATTTCATGACTGGGACGCCGTACGACGCCGTATCGTGGACCATCGATGCTATGAAAACCAGAGTTTATAGCAAAGAAAAAGATCACCTGCATCCACGCTGGTGCTCATGTGTGGCATGGAAGAGCTTTTTCAAACAAGGTGCAAGAAGTGATGGTGCGGTGGAGGGACGCACAGCCGTATAGGCTGGATATCTAAAATGATGGAGAAGCGGACAAGTTCTATGATATTGAGTGAACAGTGGGTGCGTAAGAGGAATCCGGCTTCGCGTTAACACGCAGCAGACCGGATTTGAGTCAAGCACTCACCTTCGTCCATAAGCCATCGTAGGACCTCGTTTGCGACATGGCGAGGTCTGGTGCAGTTCATAAGGTAGGAGCACATATAACCGGTACACCCGTTCATGAGATACGGTAGATGCAAGAAGATGAGGTGAATGACTTGTTTGGATTTCCGTCAGAGCCAGCGGCGTTGAAGACGAGGGCGATATCTGTACTACTGTCTGTCGCATATGCATATATATGTGCGCGTACAGCGTCCTGGACAGAGAAAGTCGATGCCGACAGTATTCTTCAACGACAATTGGAGTCGGATGTATCCCTCCGCAAAGAACACAGAACGAACGTCATGCTAAAGTATCAAGCCTCAGGAAAACGATAGTGGACATGGGGGGTAGAAGATACGCAGAATATAAAACACAGGGCTGTGACTAGAAGTGTCAGATACGTTGGCCAGCCGGACACGAGAGTGACAATGGCTGCAAGAGGGAACATCATCCGAGACCAAGAATTTGGAATTATTACGACCCAACACCTGTGCGGATGCATCGAGAGTATCTGAGATATAAAGGGACGGGGAGTTTGATTATTCCATGCGGATGATGTTCTGTTCGACTTTCTGACATTCGGTTACACTACATTACCGTATATAGTATCTGTCGAACTTCTACGCGACATCACTTACCTTACATAATCCGCTCCGTATGCATTCGCAACACTTCGTCGACACAACTCAGTCCGTTATACTCGACTGAGTAGTGAGTACCCTCGTTATATATTCCCATATCATCACTTACATGTACCTACAGTTCCCTAGGTACTTACTTACCTAATATAGTCCGTTATACTCGACTGAGTTCTCCCTAGGTCTACGTGTTCCCGTTCAACATGTTCCCCAACAGCACCCTAGCGCGACGGGAGGCATCGATAGACCAGATAATCAAAACCGAAAAACATACACCGAGTTGCGCTCAGGAGGTACAGAGGATAGCGAGTTCGCCGTCGCAGGCACGCCATGGCGGGCCATCGAGCCCGATAAGTGCGATAGAATCTCAGCAGCGCCATGCACCCATACGTCGTCTGATCAAGCTTGAAGTTATAACACAAGAGCAATGATTCAGAGGCGCGACTACTTAGTAGCAGAGGGGCACGAAGAGCTGGCAGAAGAAAGTACGACAGAGAAGAAACTTGGGCTCACCGTAGGCCCTGGTCCCAGTCTCGCTCATGCTTGGAACATCTATGTTCAGAGTCGCTGGGCGACATCTGCCGCCAGGATGCGTGCTAAATATTGGGGCAGCCAATAATGGGTCAGTGACTTTCGAGAGTTTGCGTGCGAGACAGTCCGTAAGACAAACCTCCGAGACGGAGCGAGACGTAGAAAGAATCTGCGAGGTTGGAACAGAAGCCAAGATAGAAAGGCATCCGGGAGCAAGACAACAGGGGAGCAGGATGGATCGACAGACTTGGGGGCGGGGTGGTTGATGGCCCCAGTGGTGGGTAGCGCTTCATGGCCGAACCAACACTTGCAATGACAAAAGAAGCAGAAGGAATGGCCTACCAGCACAATTTGCGGGCGTAACCGGGTTCAGTTCTGCAGACTACATCCTGAGCATGATGGTGACGAGGGGGGATGGCAGGGTCGCGCATACGTACTAAGCACTGAACATACAGACGTATAGATGGTACACACGCAGAAAAAACCAACCCGGGCTCACCGTGTGGTGGTAGCCTTGCCCTCGCTCCGATAGAGCCACTCTCTTCAGCAGGTAATAGCGTAACATCTTCATTCGAAACATTGTCCAGATATTGAAAAAATGGATAGGTGCAGGATCCTGTACAAGACGGAGTTGTGCAGAAGCAATGGGCCGTGAGGGTAGGGTAAATGCAGGATACGGGACCATAGGGTAAACGACATGGAGGAGGAAGGAGAGGAACGACTGGCCGGGTAACGTCATGCAATATTGCATTATATCAGCATGATAAGATAATTAAGATTGCGATAAGATTTTATCGCATCCGTTTGACATTGATGATCGGCATGGCAGCCTGCTTCGAAGTTCTGCTCACCGCCAGCACCATTGCTGCGTCCCCATCTCACATGTGAACTCGCTCTTTGCCTTTGTATTCCGCTGCCTCTTTCGTCCCTGATGCGGCAATGCCCTTGTTCATTCGGACACTGCACTTTTTTTAACCGGAACTCGGCGGAGCGGGATAACATACATTCTTTGGGTAGCTTTTGCTGATAGGAATATAGTCCATATCGTGTCAGTTCGGTCCAGGAGTCGAACTTTTTTCTCCCAGTGGTTCCAGCTTGATGAACGTATGGAACTTTACTTTGAGTTTCCAAAGTGCTTAGAGTTGAAGATTATAGTTCCATGCAAAAATGCCGTCGGAAAGACAACCGTTTAGATGCGCAGCAGCTCGAAATCGCGCCCATGTGAGATTCTGGTCACAGTGGAGGCGAGAATGTAGAATAGAGAACTCAGTGAATGACTCCTAACACCGCACACGACATCTACTTGCAACCCTATCAAGCAATCACCTAGTAGCTGCTAAAAGCGCATTCGCCACGTTGGAACATTACTTGAAAGTGTTATGTACAGTGATAGCAGCCCGGTGCCGATTTCACACTATTGCAAATGACGACCCTTGCATTCGAAAGAGAGAGCATTGACCGGCACGGAATGGAAGCTGGAGACCTGAGAGATGCGAAACTATCACATCTATCCAGGGAGGGTGAACTGCGACAGCGTCGGAGCAGCAGACAGACTCGTTCTTTGGGAAGCGTTCCATGACTCAGAGCTGTCAGCCCATACCGCACGGTGATCAAGCACAAATGGACAGCAGAGTAAAAAGAAGTCGCTGCTGCGCCGTCGACAGTGATAAATATGCGACGCACGATGCCACACGAAAGATATCCAAAGTGACCCGAATAAACACAAAAACGCGAGACAAAGGCAGCTGCTCACAGCATCCCGGCCCATACAGAAAATGGTGCACCATTGCCCGTGAGGACGCAATGAACAGGAAAAGCTTGGCTGATAAAACCCAGTCATAATGACTAAAGAGCCCAGCCTAGATCTGTTTGACAGTGTCTCAAAGGGAATGGTGCGCGCGTAGTGACCGGCATAGAAGGGGGCGAGTAAAATCCATTATAGGTCGCTCCGAAGGTTAGTTGCCGAGAATATAGCAGAGGAATAAAGAATAACATAGGGCGCGTCGCGGACCGCAACATAGCCCAGCACGCATACCCTCGACGCGCCATTGTTTGCGCACGTCATCGACGGCCACCCCGCCTTGGTGAAAAACCTCAAACCAGTGTAAGAAATATGATGCCTGCCGCCTCTGGGAAAAAGTAATGGCGTGGTTGACGAGATCAAAGGAGGAGCCAGTGAAGGTTGGAATAGAGATAGACAGAGGGGCAGGAATCAAGCTTTGAAGAATCGCGATCATGACATGGTGGCTGACACCAATGACCCAATCTCACCGTTACATCGGGCCGTCGGCTAGATAAGATGCCAAAGCCGCCTATTTTATGCACGTGGGCTTTCGATATCCTCTCGCTAATTAGCCTAAGCCTAACAATATGCCGCACAGCGTGATTCCTCTACACAGACCTTCACCCAGGTTCCTAAAACCAGCCTCTCGTATCGATAATCTCATCGCATCCTAGAGATATCGCGGTTTTACATCCTGAGAAAAGAAACGGATATATTTAGAAGTCTAGAGTGAGGATGAGTTCTCGATAAGATAGGTGTCACTATAAACCGGCACCTTACGTAATTACCAGGCTTGGCGCCAAGAGCGGCCAAATCTTCGAGCTGAAAAATCAAAATGGGTAGACACAGGGAGAAACTTCGAAGGGAAAATTGTTAGAAATAAAATTCAACGGAATAGTAATGCAGCTATATGAGAATCAATCATATAGGCAAATTATCCATCCTCTAGGTCCACATCGGAGTCACCCATTTCTAAGAGACTGCCTGCCAGGTCTGGTAACCCTTCTTCTTTAAGATCATCAAGAATTCCTAACTAATAAATTGTCTACTCCAGATTGTCAAGAAATATGGCTTACAACTCCTAAGGGCTGGTCTGTGCTGCCTGAGGTACACCCAGCAGGATGGAGGTCTGGAGTGAGTGGCACATCCTCAGGAGTGGCTTTGCTCTGCTTCTGAGCATGTTTTTCAAGGTTTTATGGCCAAGATTTCGTAGTGCTTGACTTCCTGGGCATTTGAGAACGTAGATAGATACTATTAGTATAATTAAAGAGCCTCAAACCCGGCCCAAATCCCTTGAAACGTCCATACAACGAGGTAGATACATGGGTTGGGGCACGCAAGCGGCAGCTCGGCAAGCCACGTGTACGATTACATAAGCGGCCAAATCCAAAATCTCCAAAAACCGAAAAGCTGGGATTCGCTCGGAAATGCTATTTCTAGCATGTCGAAATAAAAAGAGTGAATTTTTTTTGTATGCTACTGCTTGCCCAGAAGATATTTTTTTCAAAAATTATAACCAACATTCTATTCAGGCTAGTCATATCTATATATTGATGGTTTTTAAAAGTTGATACACGCAGTTGTGGTGCCGGGGTAGCGCCATGAAGAAGCTACGATTTTGGCTGACTAAGCACGTGCCAGTTTATTGTGACACCTATCTTAGAGAGGCTGGAACTTTCCGTATTAACTTGACAGCACAGATCAATTGATGCATCAACGTCACCATCTTAAATGCGTATGGACTGTCAGGCCGTTGTCACAGAGGTCACAACGATACATTCGAGACAAAAGCGAAACAAAAGACGAGCTGTCTGTAATACTGACGCTTCCAAATTAAATGGACAACCTCCTGATGAAGGCTTTGGTGTGTGACCCTTTTTTTGTCATTCACAGTCATAGATTGAATCCTGATGTTTTGTAGCCACTCAGTACACTAGTAATAGGTGTAGGCATTCTGTTCTGATAATTGTTGAATAGGAACCAAGAGCTTGATCTGAATCACATGTCTGTTGGTACTGCAAACCCTGTGATAAATCCAACCGCATAATCACGGGTCTTGGAAGGCTCCTCCAAGAACCTGTCCGGGCGAAACGCCTGATCTTTCCCTACAACACACAACTTCCTTCATTAAAAATACACAAATCCGAACGAGCGATTAGAAGTATTTCTCCCAACAGGTAAGTTTTCAATGCTTGAAGCAGTTCTAATTTTGTTGGAAATCATGGACGTGTCGGCAGAGCTTGCCCAAATGAGTCCCCCAAGGTAATAAGAATTTAAAAAAAATAAACTCGCTTGAGCAGCGTCAGATGCACAAATTCTGGACGAGGAAATGGCCGTTTCGGTGCGACAAGTTCACAAAGTGCCCCACTTTGCGCGCCCAATGCAGCATGCCCATTACCCCGCAGTATGGGAGTCAAGCATGGCGTTATTTGAATATGAAGCGAAAGAGTCATCGCCGTCTAGGGAGTCAATCCCATTTTGTATGCTGTGATATTGGGTCCTCAGAGCTCAATGAGCTTGGGCAATTGGTGATATCTTGTCACGCTGTGGTAGGACATTCAAAGTCAGCGCAGAGCGCGGGATGATGATGTTGATGCATCAAATGATCTGAGCTGTCAATTTACTACGGAAAGTTCCAGCCTCTCTATCGGGAACTCATCCTAACTTTGGACTTCTAAATATATTCATTTCTTTCTCAGGATGTAAAACCGCGAGATCTCTAGGATGCGATGAGTTTCTCGATACGAGAGGCTGGTTTTAGGAGCCTGACATTCCCCCGCGCGTAATAAACATTAAAAATGGGAAAGATGGCAGATCGCCGCAATTTACTGGCTAATTCATACTTAACGCTGTCGCTCACTATATTCAAGATATCACAGTTTTCGGCTCCACTTTGCATGAGGTATACGCATTTTACGGACAGTGATAATGATCAGATACACCGTAAATTTGGCTAGGGACCATCTGATGCGTATCAGTGGCCGAAATTTAGTCATCATCTATGCACAGGGAGGACTGGCAACAATCACCGCATCCATCAATGGGGGGGGGGGGGTATTTATACTATCTCAAATGATGCATTACGACTATAAAAGAGTTTGAGGATGCAAATGAATAGACAACTTTTGTCCACCAACAAGAATGGGATTTTCCGTCGAGCAAGCAATTCTTACGTCTATTTTTGTTGAGAGTATCCTATATGGTGCGTTTTCAGTACTCAGTGTTCTTTCAACGCACGACTACATCCGTCATATCTACAATTGTCCTCCTTTAGGTTTCCTCCTCTATATCTTTCTAATGTGTATCTCCATTCTTCGGGAGCGATACTGCAAATCCAAAGCAGCTCGTACAATGAACATCAGACTGGCATCAGTACTGGTGTTAATGTTCATCTTCGCTACGGTGGTGGGTACACATCCGTTTATCTAACTCCGCGCTTCAGACTGTGATATGACACTTTTTAAAGCATCTGGCGACTTCCTTTCATAAAAATTTCACCGGATTGATCGTCTTGGAACACGGCGGACAAGGCGCACTTATTCTTTCCCATCTCCTTACATCGATGAAAACAGTAGACGATGTGATATGTTTTTCTCTCTTAGGATTTCAGACATTTGTGGGCGACTGCTTCATGGTGAGAGTAATGTTGCAATTTCGCACGTATAATAGCAATTGACCCCAACGGGCATGGGATGCGTAGGTATACCGGATGTACATGGTTTGGAACGGCAACAAGACCATTTGTGTGCCGGCCGCAATAACTTTAATGATAAGTTTTAGTAGGTCAACAATGCTTCTTGGATGATCTTTACTGAACACATCCCCATATAAGTTGCAGGCCTTATGGATATTCAAGAAGAAAAACTGTCCGACAAATTGACTACGCTATCCGGACACAACCCATGGATTATAGCCTTCCTTTGGCTAACGTTTTTCACAAATGCTTATTCAACAGGTAAACCAGCTCCAGCGAGGCACCTTTGTTAATCGTGTTTATTGAGAGGGTTTTAGTAATGATTGCAGGTCGAATTTGGTGGGTTACCCGAAGGATTAACAGCCTGACCAACACAGCCGGTTATAGTACTAAACTAGGCCGCGCGGCAGAAATCATAATCGAATCCGGGGCCGCATACCTGTCTTGTCTTATGCTGCTTAATGTGCTCTACATGTGCGGGTCAAATGGGACAATTGTGCTCTGGGGTGCCATGATTCAAGTCATTGTAAGGCGGAATTCACCACTCACTCATTCTAATTTTAATGTCTGTGGCTTTCCAGGCAATCATATTCTCCCTGATTATTGTACGCGTAGCACGCGAAGTTTCACCAATAACAACAACCAACAACATGACTTCGATTATGTTCCGTCACTCACGTACAGCCAGAACAACATCACGGATATCACAGCAAGATATGGAAGTCTAGGTTTTGATGCTGTACATAGTGTGCCGACTCGGGAATTGATCTACTCCCACATATATGACAAAGAAATATCATCGTCGCTGCACGCGAAAGTGACAAGTTAACTAGTGATGTTCCTCTTGAGATAATACTTAAAGAGGGGTATAGATAGTTGCGGCGCTGTGTCTTAACAAAAGTAGCCCAATGGAAAAGCAGTTACGTATATCCCATGCATAACAAAAGCGTAGGCGAGTTAGAGATGAAAAATGGTACTATGGAGATTGAAAGAGCAGCGGACCGACGGGCGCTTCATTCTGTAGCAGACACATCATGGAATATGGTCAAGGGGGGTAATGGCGATGCTTGAGCAGAAATAAATTCGACGGGTTCGGGAGTGAAATACATAGCGACATCCCCCGAGTCATTAATGGTCATCATTTCGCTAATGAACAGCACGTAGGACCAAAAGCGCGTGGACACCGTCGGAGTGCACGAGCATGCGGCTGACGCAGGTGCGACGGGAGGCTGACTATCAAAAAAGACATAAGGACCACTGCCTGATCGAGAGCGTTGTTGATTATGAGCAAAAAGATAATAATAAAATGGTGGTGCTGTGGGCGTATGGAGAGGGGAGCAACGACAGAGAGGCGGACGCGAGGACAGCGTGCAGAATTTCAGCCATTTATACGATACGGCACCCAAAAAGAACAATAAGGGTGGTGTGAGGTCCGAGTGTAGAGATAGGTCCCTGCACGCCACTCAAATGACCAACAGCAAGCAAACCCAAAGTCAGGTGAATCGGGATGGCACAAGCACGGCGTCAAACAGGTATACACAAAGTCGAGACATAATCTTAATATATAATAATAATATATAGGTAATGCATGGCGGATGACTGGATTGAGGGTCAAAAAGGAGTTGTCGGGCGCTATGGTGGTGAGTGGACTTGAAGGAGTCAAGAATGCAGTACCCCATTCGCTCCAAGGCAAATCTGATTTTGAATTCGCACACTAGACGCATCGAGGAGAGGTTTGTGCTACCACAGATATGGATCCTCGTAGAATGTCCCCCAGATGTTTGATGTTCGTCTGCCTTCTGTCCGGATGTCTGACAAAACTTCAACTTCGCTTTTTACTGAGAAGAATCCCAGACCTAATCATACCGCCTCTCGATCATCAATTTGAGACACAAAAACATTTGTCACTGCTAGTGCTATATTCTGCCAAAGCAAAGGTGGAATAGCAGTCTCACAGAAAGGTCTGAGCGAACAAGCGGCATATATGCGCATCATCCGCCTTGTCACGGTGTCAGCCACTTCAGATTATTCGACCATCGCGCGCGGTTTAAGGCCTCTCCGGAGACCACAGCGCGCACAGAGTTTATTGTCTGCCCATCAAGGTAAGCATAGCACAGCAATGTTGAATCATCGGGACACATCTAGATCGAGAGTATGCAAGAGCCCTGCACTCACTGAAGTGGAAGTCAGGGCACCAGCCACGGTGAGTAGCATCTCGGCACCGACGACACCAGCAAGTCACTGCGCAACATCTGCACACACTGACTACGCACACGACAGAGATAAACCAGCGATGATGATGAAGTCCACGCGCGCGATTCCTACTGGCAGGATCCGAACAAGCTAGGAAAATTCAGAGGAGTCCGAAAACGGAGGCATAACAGAACCAGATAGCCCTATAGACTATAAGGCAAGTTGACGTGACGTCGGTGGCGGGTCATAGTGGGCCATCGCGTGGATACGCGTTATAATAGAAAATGCCCACCAGAAGGATCGCAAGCCCGACGGTTGATGTAACATCTTCAAAAGACGTACCGAACGCGATGGTCCAAGCCAGATGGATGAGGACAGCACAAAGGAAGCGAAAAATGTGGTATTTGATCAGGAAAGAATACTCGCATGGCTCGATATCAACGCCGAAGAAAGCACAGGCGTGTAAAGAACCGTAAATTGAACATTTGGAACTCACATTTAGGGGCGTGGCCAGAATCTGCTTTTGAGACACTTGCGATGACGCAGTGTACGGCCGTTGTCAGGAGGACTGCAGAATATGAAAATCTGCACAAAGGAGGAGAAAGACAATAAGCTGAACAACGCTGAGGGCCCTCAGATGCGATCTTATGAGAGCATTAAGCATTCAGAAGACGGCGAAGGCTTTCCTGTCTTGAGAACTAAAATGCTGAAAAGAGAACGATGTGCGAACAAGACGGAAGACAAACGGGAAAGGGAAGTCAAAGAGGGCGGCGACCCCGGCATTGAACGGCACTCCACATGCGGGTGGCTGCGATGATGAAAAAAAAACTGATACCAACGAGCCAACGCGTGCATGGAGTGAGAGAAATCCTTCAGCTGGGATCCTGGCGACAGTGGAGCGCACGCATAGATGTACGAAAGTAGAGGCCGGGTACAGGGATGACGAATCGGGGCGTAGATTTTTGGTATAGGGCGAGCGATGAGTGCACCGCACCCGTCTGCAGAGCACAGGAGAGTATTTGGGGAGTGATCTTACATTATCGAAGGCACGCTGACTTTGACTTCGCTGTCTCATCTACAGCATCTCTCCAAGGATCCCTTCAACCCAATGGTGGACCGTATGTTGATGGAAGCGGTAGTCGAGAGCTGTAGCACCCAGCATTGTCTTGAAGCAGTACGGTGTATCTTGGCGAAAGATGAGAGCATAATGCGGGTTCACGGGGAGAGCAACATGGAGGTGGAGGAAGAAAGAGTCAAGAGTGTCGGAAACCTAAAATAGTCATTACAATCACGCGTGCCTTGTGAAGGCATCAAAAATGATTGCAAGATCGCTTACAATGGCCATCATGCGATTGTGATCCCTCTTGGTCGCTTACGCTGCAAGCTAAAACAGGACACGACATTGTAATCAGAGTACTGTGACTTATAATTAGAATTGTGTCACTTGCATGTACTTGGTAAAAAAAAACGGCTTCGAGACCGGTTAGCATACGCATAAAGGCTCTAGAGACAACACAAGCACATCAATGTGGGTTTGAGGCAAGTCTGTGCCTTGAGCACTCTTTATGTAGGATACAGAGGCAGCCCACTCGTAAAAGAGAACGATAATACGTAGAATATTCTGCTTATGGTCCGTATAGCTGCTGTTGCGTCGAAGGCGGTGCAGTTGCGTGCGCGATCGTGGAATAATGGTTCTCAGAGGTCAGCGCGAAGGCGTGTGCATCATCTCCTGGGGACTGAAAATGTGACTGTACTCAGTCACTGTGGCAGCAAGTGTTGGGCAGTGGGGTGGAGCGTCAAATAGCGTGTATATGTTACGAAAGAGCATGAAATGGTTGTAATGCACGGAATGTTGTAATAGTATGAGTGATGTGCAATCAGCGAGTGCTATGCGACTCGAATATGCAAAGATTGTAAAGTAAAATGTCAATATGAATGAACGAATTGAATATAAAACTAAATAAATACGAAAGGGGAGGGGGAGAGGCCCCCCGGGCACTGAGATGATGACTCTGTCTATTCCAGCTCGTCGTGCCCATTGTCGCTGTTGTCTTGTCCGAGGTCGAAATCTGGATCCAGTGCTGTAGATGCTTCTTTAAGTTTGCGAAGCCACTCCATTGAGACACCAAGGAGCCTGCATAAAGGCGGTAATGCAATGCTGCATCATGCAAAGTAGGAAATAATACAAAAGGCAGCAATTGGGTGATTGAATAGTGAGCCATCTATATCATATCAGCCCAGCAGGCACCGCACTGAACATGAAGCGGCCCTCAAAGCTGCGCAACTTCTTCGGCCAGCGCCCTCCAAGCGAGCTCATCACCAAGCACTTGACAGAGTTCTTCCCGAACACAGAGAAGAAGGTGCTGCAGCGCACTGCGCAGCACAGCATGATGTGGCGACGCGAGAGCGCTGCGTCATACAACCAACAGGTGTCGCACTTCAGCACAGGGATCCGGTGGGCATCGCTCCTTCTCCCCTGGTCGTGCGTCAATCTCCACACAGCCGCCACCCGTGCCCAAGAAGTCCGGCGTGGACGACATGCACCCCGACGAACTGCCGCACATGTCGCTCTCAACCGCGGACAGGCGCTCAGTCGACCTGCGGCTTGACTCGCATGACGAGCGCATGATGCAGCTGTTGCCGCTGATTCCGTTCCCCACGGAGATGCTCTAGGACGCGATGGAAGGCATCACCCGCCGGTCCGTCTCGTGCGCAGGTTCCGTCGCGTCGAAGCGCATGAGCTACATACGGTACTGGCGCCGCCACGGTTGCGAGAAATTTAGACAAGAAGACCAACGTAGCGCGGGCGCATTTTTTGATTGAGGAACTTCTCAATGGTAGTATTGTGTACCATTACGAGAGCGCCAGTTGTTGAATACTGTCTTGACGCATGGTATTAGCATGATCGGCCTCAAATCAAGCAGCTGATTTGATGCGTGCAGCATCAACCCGGTCGTGTAACTTGGCAAGGTCTTCGCAGTATTTTTTGAAGAGCAACGACATTTGTGGTCGATAAAATGACATCTGGAGGTGGGAGAAGGTAGTTGGCTTCGAAGAGGTCGAAAGGGAGGAGGGGTGCGTTCCTGTGACACCAAGATAAGATGAATAGTCCATGTGACGATGATGCGCCAACTCCGCTGTCACCGTGTAATATACAACAAAATATGTATGGTAATACTACACTACTAATGCAGAGCTATGAGAGGCGAAGGGTGCGAGGATCGAGGTTTCGATGAGGAGGCCGTGAGGGATTTATGAGGGATTTTGATTTGTTTGATTGAGGGCGAAGTCGATTAGTCGAGGTATGTGCGAAAACGATGTATTTTGGTCGGTATTTCGATGTAGAACGAGGGGATACAGTAGAGTGAACGAGGGGGCGACGTATGGACAGTGTAATTGGGGTAGATCGAACTGGCTGGAAACTGGGGAAAGTATGTGTGTAGCTCTAGTATATGTACAAGATAAAAGGAATCCTAATATGGCAAGATGAAACATGTAACACAATGTAGATACTAAATAAGGGTTAGAAAGCGAAGTGACAATATAAATGAAAGAGGGAGAATAGAATAAAAGAGCGCGACACTAGCAACGGACCTGAAATGGAGATGTTGCCCCATAAGGGTGCAACTCCGCGATAACGCTATAGCTCGACAACGAGCGATCGCAGCGCGTCATAGCGACCGTGCCCGAATACTCCCGCACGATACCTATCTGACGCACGTTGAATCACCGGAAACGATGGCGAATTGGGCGAGGTATCGGCGTGCCGATTGTGGGCGTCTAAGTCGAAACCGTGCGAAAGCGAGGTCGAACGCGTGATGTTGATGCCGAACATGCGATAATCGGGTGCGAGAGCGTGTTCGCTGGTCGAATGTGCCGTTCGGTGCGTATATCGAAGTCGCTACAAATCGTTAAAATCGCGTTTTACAGGGTCAGGCGCGCGGCCGGCGCATCAACGACATACAGTGACACACTTCGCCTGATAGTGTTCTGTGTCAAGGGCGGTGGTGACAATGCATGATTTAGCCATAGTGAAATGCCTCTCCCTACAGTAAGTAAAGTGGGTGTATTGGCAGTAAAACTGCGAGTTTATCAGCTACAGGAGAAACTGAAATGCCGAAGATGGAGGACCTATAGATTCATGTGTTGTTCATGTGCATCAACCTACATACAGAAGTAGATATGTCAAATGTACCCAAGACATGGATGTGTAGTAAAATGAGTATATAAAACATGTGCCGAAGTGCATCATGTGTATGGTTACGAGTTGGAAGTCGTAGTAATAAGCAAAATAATGAAAGTGCGAAGCAGAGGAGCATTCATGGTGTGAAACCGGGTATACGAAGCGTCGTATCATAGTTATGTCAGTTATACTACCTATAACGGCCCTCTGGTGTAGCGGTAAGTATGCGCCGCGTTGATAATATATTCTCACGCGCGAAGTTGCGGTTGCTGGTTCGATTCCGGTCCCTTGCAATATCATTTGGTTGATTACATTACTTACTGGTCCTGCACAATATCTACTTACTTATCACATATCTATCTACTTACTACAACATACCTACTTACTCACCTATATGTTGTTCAGTAGTTATGAAGTACCTACGAAACCGTCTGATCAAGTAGTGAATTGTAAGTTAGTCAGTAGAAGAAATCCACCGTACTAGCAGAGCACGATATGATACTTTTCTCGTAGCTGAGCGATGTGCCTTACAATGTCCCATACGCATTACAATTCAGATTTGATTACAATGATGTATATAATTGTAATGACTCATAAACTTGCTAAAATAACTGATGCCTTGTAATGTGATTATAAATTATCTGCATTATCTTGATTGTAAGGCACTTTCCACATTTCCGACAAGTCTTGCGACGTTTGGTCACGTCCCATCGCATTACATCAGCGAGATAAAGTCGTGATCGGTCTGATCATATCTGACCCCCATACACTGCGTGCCGGCCCGAAAATTGTCCATGGATATAATCTTGACAAAATTCGTGGCGAGGTGTTTTATATTTGTCGGCGTCAGTAATTAAAATTATACCTAGCTTATGTCTATGACAAAGCTTTGGTCAAATATTATCAATAAGTTAAGATTGGCCGCTTTTTTGCGAATGGCAAAATGTATCATTCTGCCAAAAATTAGCCAAAGGGGAGTATCCGGCTATGATGAGAAATTCTGATAAGATTCTCGCGGTGTGACAGAGATAAGATCTGACCGCATTTTGCCTTTGGCAAAATGTTGGTAGATTTTGAAAATGTATCTTTCATTTTCAAATTTTTTCTACGTGCTGGAAAATTTACTACAACTCTGTAGAATTAATTTGAGACTGGAGGATAAATTTTTTAAAATCTACCAACATTTTGCCAAAGGCAAAATGCGGTCAGATCTTATCTTTGTCACACCGCGAGAATCTTATCAGAATTTCTCATCATAGCCGGATACTCCCCTTTGGCTAATTTTTGGCAGAATGATACATTTTGCCATTCGCAAAAAAGCGGCCAATCTTAACTTATTGATAATATTTGACCAAAGCTTTGTCATAGACATAAGCTAGGTATAATTTTAATTACTGACGCCGACAAATATAAAACACCTCGCCACGAATTTTGTCAAGATTATATCCATGGACAATTTTCGGGCCGGCACGCAGTGATAGATGCGTGCGCATGCGTTACTGCACACAGCGCCACGAAGGTTCATTTTCACTTCGAATATTCTAGCCCACTTCGTTTATTTACTAAGTTGCCAGTCGCGGTTTCATTTCCGCGCCCGGAATATTGCTGCCGCGCTTGACTCGTCTCACGCTCAGTTACTAGTATTTTGCTCTGGCTCCCCTAAAAAAGCCCACGCGCCCTTGCTTGAGCGCTCAATCACATCAATTCCCTCATCCGCTGGTGATCTTTCCGTCGGACGGGAACCAGGTCCGGGAAGATGTCCACAATCTTCTGAAGCACGTCCCACATATATGGATATACCTCTTGTAGGACTCAGCCAAGAAAGGGACAACGAATGATAGAGTGGTAAACGACGTGACAAGAGTGATGAGCTAGCTACATTTATGTGGCTACGGCAGTTTAACCCCTGTCCACATGTTCATAAGTCTGAGCTCGTCCTACTTAAACCTACGTACAACATCCCGCTCACGTTCAAATAAATCTGTATGCATGCGACCCTCCAGCCAGCCCTCAGGCAAAAGGCGCTCATCCACTCTTGCACAACCACAAATTTACATTGCGCTATTGATAACTTCAGAGCCCCCATTAGAACGCAGTGGTTGTGAGCGGCAAGCAGGTCACCGAGCCAGAGTTCACGGAGGCCATCAAAAATGACAGTGACGTTGTCTTCAACATTCAACATTCTGCAAGATCACGTTGCATGCGATGCATCATTCGACTCTGCATTCTCTCCGGCTACTGACACTGTGACAGCGGTATCACAAGGAATTCCGCCTCCGAAAGCACGCGGCATATTCCAGGGATAGAAATCACGCCGATATCGGAGCCGGCTTCCAGCAAGACTAATAACCGTCCCAGGATGGCCCCAAATCAGTGTGAGGGGACTTTGGCACCGTTCAAAGCGTAGATGCATGCCATTTCTAGCTCAAATTGACAGATTTTTGACCCATAAACTTACTTTCTAACATTATTCACGGCCGCCTGTGAGGCGTGAAGAAGGGAGATGTTGTTTAGTTTGTGACTGCTTGCGACGCGTGATTTTAACGACAGGTCGAAACTGTGCAGTATAAGTGAAACAATTCAAGCATCATCTGAAGAAAGAGAGGCCCGGCAACAATCAGCACCGTCGCCAATGGGAAAATATTTGCATAACATCAAATGATGCTCTCCAACTATATAAGAGTGGGGAGCTGCAAGTGGATGTATCACTTTGGATCAACAAGAATGACATTCTCGGTCGAGCAAGCAATTCTTGTGGCCATTTTTGTTGAGAGTATACTATACGGTGCGTGTATGCTTTCAATACACCACTGCATACATCATATTCATGATTATTCTATTTTTAGGCTTCCTCCTCTATGTCTTTCTAATGTGCCTCTCTATCCTTCGGCGGCGATACCACAAATCCAAAGCAAATAATACGACCAACCTCAGACTCCTATCCGTATTGGTTGTAATGTTTACTCTTGCCACAGCGGTAGGTACACATCCAGTCATCCAACACAGCGTCTCGGAGATTGATATTGCCTTTCACAAGCATCTGATATTTTCCTTTCATAAAATCTTCACTACATTAATCGTGCTGGAGCATGGTGGAGAGCGCGCTCTTCTTCTCTACAATCTCCTCGCATCTATGAAAACAGCTGACGATGTGGCCGGCCTTGCTATATTCGGATTCCAGACACTTGTCGGAGACTGCTTCATGGTGAGAATCTTGTCACAGTTTCCTACGCGTGATAGCAACTGACTTCGAAGGGCATTGGACGCGTAGGCGTACCGGATGTACATAATTTGGAACAGCAACAAGTCCATTTGTGTACCAGTCATCATAGCCCTAGTGATAAGTTTTGGTAGGGCAAAGTCGTTTATTGTATGTCCTTTACTGAACATGCTTATATAGTTATTGGCCTGATGGGAGTTCACGAATTGAAAACGCCGGCCACCCACAACCCATGGGTTTTGGCCTTTCTTTGGCTAACATTTTTCACCAATGCTTATGCAACAAGTAACTCAACTCTAGTAATGCAGTGTGGTCAGCAGTGTTCACTGAAATAATTTTAGTGTTGATCGCCAGCCGAATTTGGTGGGTTACGCGAAGGATCGACGGCCTGACCAACGCCGCCGGTCATGGTACTAAACTCGGCCGCGCAGGAGAAATAATAATCGAATCAGGCGCCGCATACCTGTCTAGTCTTATACTTGTTAATGTGCTGTACATGTGCAGATCGAATGGGCAATTCGTGCTGTGGGCTGCTATGACTCAAATTATTGTGAGCCTCAATCAATCGTTCGCCGAATCTAGTTCTAATTGCGGTGGATTTCAGGCAATCATATTCTCCCTAATCATTGTCCGAGTAGCGCACGAAGTATCACCCACAACAAGAAACCACAACATGACCTCGATTATGTTTTACCAGTCACATACAGCCAGAACAACATCACAGATATCTGAGCCGGATATTCAAGTCTAACTTCCTAAGGCTGCAATGATTCTGCTGGCTGGTTGGACCTGCATCCACTCATAGACGCCGGACAAAGGGGTATCACACCCCACATACGCAATATTGACATATTCAAAGTGCCTCATAAGATTCTAAACAGCACACGGTATAAACAGACGTAGCTAACCTTGGTATTAGTTTCTGTGCCTGGACGTGAAGTGTGATATAAACTCCCTTTTACAGAAGAGCGGGCCCCTGAGATGGGTGTAGATGACTCACGGCCGAAATTAGTGTAGGACGCTATTCAATCTAATCAACAAATTTGCAACTTCAACAACCCCCGTGCACCACTCTTAGAAATGGTCGCCACAAATATACTAGGCGCGATGGCCAGTGTAACTTCTTCACATGGAGAGGTAAGTGTGGTTGTCCAGATGGCGAGGTCAAACAGAAAATGCAGAAACGCGGTGGGACGCATCTTTCACTTGACGTGCGGCACAATGCACGGTAGTTTAGGGTTTATATCGTATGAGGCCCATTGAAAGAAGCAAAGAGAAACGTCAAGCCCGGCAGATTATAAGACGCGTACACTTTCGCAATTGGTTCAGAAGACACCAGAGACGGTGACTTAGATCACTGCGAGAGGCTTGTATACAGTAATCACAAGCACGGCAGAAGTAAACGAGCAACGATTTTGACGGAAGTCCATGCGTGCGATGTTCACTAGGATAAGATCATAATCAGATCACCGTCGTCCTCGGTGCGTACAAGATCATATCATCTTCGCCTTCTTCCTCTCCAGCCACCGCTGCACCATCTACGTGGATTCGAACTGTTCCAATGTGATATCAAATTATCCCCGCCTGCATGATTTGCATGCCAACAGTATAGGTTGTAGTGTCATTTGTGTGTGCCTCCAGTGGACTTGTAAAGTTCGGAAAATCGTTCCGATTCCATGTATCTAGATACCATTTGGACTACGCTTGGAGCTGCGACAGAGAAATTGAGTACGGAAACATCAACTGAACCTACTGCATTGAACGCAATCCGTCCTATCACAATGAACAAACCTACGTTATATCCCAATCATTACATGGGTCATTTTACTACGTTGTATGAGAATTCGATAACGTGCGCATTGTTCGGAAGCATTCCCGAGGAAATCAATTGATTAAGCGCGCGTCCACGGAACTTATCGAAGTGAAAACATAAGATCAGCTCTTCGTATTACAATACCCAAATAATTCGATTAGCTCCGGTGGTGCACAAACAGGACCGATACATGTCAATAGACTACGCAGATCGCTCTGCATTGCTATCCTAGACATACGTAGATTGGATGACTACCTGGACGCGCAACATGTCCTGACAAGCTATCACAAATGTTGTAGCCTCCGCCAGTGATAAAGTGATAAAGCGAAGGAAATAGTCGAAAACCAGATCTCATCTCGCAAATATTAACACTGGGCGCGACATCTATTTACAACAATATCAAGCAATCCGCGCAGCGCATACAAGAAATGTATCCGCTATGATCAAATATTGCCCGAGGGTGGTATGCAGAGACGCAGCAGCCCAGTGTGTCTATCAATTTGGCGGTTGCGATGATGGCCCGCATGAAAATAGAGTCGCAGGAAGGAAGAATAAATCACAGCAACACAAGAACATCGGACGCTTGCGAATAGGAGGAACTATAACGTCTGCGCGGGACGCCAGAATACCCGGAGCAGACGAACTTGCACCAACCGAGCAGTCCAAGGCCCAAGTCTGCCAGCGGAGCAGTGGATGTGGAGGGATGGAAGGCGTAGCATAATGCAGACGCTGCTACTCCGGGTGTTGTTGGGTGAGCGGTGGAGCAGTAGTTCGCACAACAAATCTTGACGCATCCTCCAATGGGACAGATAACCCAGTTATGCCGGAACACAGAGGAAGCGCTTAAAGCAGCATATTCGTCTACCACGACGCACACCACACACAGAGACAGAGAGAGAGAGAGAGAGGAGATGAAATCACGCCCTAAACGAGCCATCGCCCTTGAGGATGCGCCGGTAACTACAAGCCGAACTCGCCGACACAATGAGCAGCAAACGGTGAGCACAGCCGAGGCGAGCTTGTCTAGATGACCAACTTCAGGGCGAGTGTAAACGTGGAGAGACAGACTTCGGATGACGCGGAGAGTAGCAACCCGCAAGCAAGACCGAGAATATGTAAGAGCAGGTATAGAGAAGTACACGGACGACTCGTCAGCCACCTAGACGAGGCTTAGTGGTCTCGAGTAAGGGCGAGACCGCCGCGGCTCACCACGAGTGTAAAAAATGGGTCATGGCGCTGTCTTCAATACAAGGAACAGCACAAAGAGTGTGGGGATAGGGAGAGTGAGAGAGAGACCAAAAGTCGTGAGTGGAGACTCGAAGTGGCTGACATATTCAGATCACGGCATCAACCGGACAAGGACAACACGTAGAGAAAGCCAAGAGCAGTCATCAGCTGGGCCATCGCACGCCCGTTGTCAACAAGGATATCAGACCGAAGCAGATTTCATAATAAGCGGGAAGACGTTCAAAATGCTGGCGCTGTGCACGATAAAGAGAGCGATACATGCGTTCAATTCCCCACGTTCTTGTCTGTCAAATCGGTTTCGGTCACAAATACGCATATATCCACCAGTAAAGCAGAGTGGCCAGAGTTAAAGTAAACGAGCTGAATATCAGGCGGTATCAATCCTCCACGGAAATGAGTCAGCGGAGACAGCAGGACACACCAGAGATTATAGAACAAGGTCCATAGAAATAAGCGTCGCACAGCAACGTCGAATACGATAGACACATCCATAGCGATACGGTTTAAGACGCGTGCACGCCCCGAAGTCGTATACAGGACACCATAACATCGCGGCTTCGTTCGGTGACCATATCGCTTCGCGAAACCTACGCACAAAAACGATAAGCATGGCAGACACTGACGAGCAACGAGTTTAACGAAGTCGCCGCACGCGATGTTTCCTGCGGGAAAATAGTGAAGCAATGGAGATCATCCGCGGGTCGGGGACGGAAAATGGACACTAAAGCTCCAGAGAGTCCTGTAATCAAGTGAATGCGCCGTCGGCAGCATGCCATACTGGATCACCGCATTGAGCCCCACCTACAGAAAAGACTGACAAGACGCATCGCAAGCACGACGCCCGGTGCAACTTCTTCAAATGCGATGCCGACCATGATGATCCAGACGGGCCAGGACAGGACAGAGAATGCCCAAGACAGGGTGAAATGGGCGAGAGTATATATACGCACTGCGTGACGCTGATGTGGAAGAATCCATGGTCATACAGAGCCAGCATATGAAACGCGCTGGGCTCACCTTCGTAGCAATCCATCACCTTTCCTCCACGCCCACGCTGCGGCCAGCATCCGCCCCGGCCATCCATCGGAATATTGCCAATTAGGCGGGGCATGGTGTACTGCTGTAACACACGGCATTGCAGGATAGGGAAATCTGCGGGAGGAGGAGGATAACGGCAGGTCAGCTTGGGGCACAGGCTCTTGCACGCGAGGCTGTCCGCATTCGAAAAACTCCCAGTGTGACGAAATCTGCTGACTCCTGGACGCACAACTCAGAGAGGATGATGGGAGACGAACGGGATTGAATCAGTGGAGACAGCGACGATGACATCAGACGTAGCACAATTAAGGTGAGACCATTCATCCTGAAGAAATGGCCTGCCACCCTATGTTGCGTAGGGTGGTGAGCCATTTCAAATGAGATCCAAGCAGCGATGGTGCGAACTAGATCCCACGCCCTTCGGAATGGAACGACGACGACAAACCACAGATGTTGGTGCGAGAAACGGGTGGGCGGTATAGGACAAAAGAGCACGCGATTCACTGTCTAAGAGGAAAGGCGGTAGGCTTACCCTGCATGCGCAGTCTGATCCATAAGCTCTCCTCGAAGTTCTCTACGGCGGCGTGTTATGTCGATCACGCGAGAGTTCAAGCGTATATTGCGAGAATGCTACAGTGGCGAACATCTTCATGGCTGTCGCTTTGAAAATAACGGGGGAACTCGACCACGGGACAAACAACATGGACATGAGAGAAGGAAAGAGAGGAACGAGAAGCCAAATGACAGGAGAGTCGAGTCAAATCACGCCATCAGATTATATTAGTGTGATTGTCGGTCGCTTACGTCGGCATCAGCCCGGCAACATTGGTTTGTTCCTCGAAAGCACCATGTATCGCTCATTTCGCGATTGTTGTAGCCTTGATTTCTATAGAAATGTGTAGCGTCTGAGTAGTACTATCGAACAGTGTCACTCATTGATAATTTTCAACAAGTTGGCTGCATACATGCGTCACTTGATAGAAGACACGCTGACTGTCCACTAAGTAACAATTGTGATTTTGCGTATTTCCAAGTAATTTGACCGACCGGAGCCTGCAGGCAGTAAAATGATGTACCATGGCCTCATAATACCCAAGAGGCTTTCTTTGTTGGTCTTATATAGGTTTTACACCTACCTTCGGAGAAAACCACTGGGCACCGTTGTGATTCCACAAGATTGCCACAAGAGCACATTCCTGTAGGTCAATTACGTGATTTAGACAGGTTATTTAAAAGACAGTTTGATATAATGCCAAGGCTTTATGGTCTTCTCGTATATGCAAAGATCATGGGTGCTGTGGCACCTGCTAAGTGCACAAAAGCAATAATGATATACACTTCGTTGCAAGCAATCAACCTAACGCTGAAATTCCGTATCCTGGTTATTTCTCGGGTGGCTCTGATGATACATTTGACTGTAGCAAGAATGTATTTTGCTAAATTTTCACGGACTAGAGGCACATAGAATGAACGTTGTGCTGAGCCGCCCAGATACAGGGATTCTCTGGTCATTGCCTGCCGTGGTGCCGCAGTCAATTGGCGACCGTCAATCAAATATTGGTCTCGCTTCCGGCCTTGCGGTTCTCGTCCACCATACACGAAGCCATGCAGAAATTCGTGACGATTTCTTTGGGAAACATGAACGACTGTGTATATACAAAGTGGCGTACAGTATGTACATATCTTATGCTACATACGGCAGGTGGGGGATGAAGTTGCTGATAAAATAATCCCTGATGAGTAGATAGTGGTCGAAATTAACTATTAAATTTTATCCTTCATCCTCAGCATTACATCTTACAGAAATCAGTGGAAAAAAATAGATGTTAAAGGCAGATGACGCGTCATCGACGAGTTTCGAAGGCAGAGGCGCTCGTTAAGCGGAATGTTCCCACGTGTCGGTTACCCACGTGACTCACCGATCTTGCCGAAAGTTAACTCATCGACGACGGGACACTCAAAGATATGCTAGAGCTACGAAACTATGACCAGGCTATATATGTGCTATGCATCTATCTTCTCCAGGTTGCACAAAAAAATCCCCGAAATTCGAGCCCAGAAAAACGTGTGCGGCAGCCGAACTTGCAGCCTGTGCGGCATCGTGGGAACTTACTCAAATAATGTCAATTTTATTCCTCGCGATAACTCTGAGTGAGAAGAGTGGTTAGCTGGACTATGGGAGGTATATACCAGCTGTGTGGAAGGATATTTATGTGCAAAACCTATGTATGACATATGTTGATGGCTTAGTAATAAATGTGCAAACGGTGCATCATACCTGTACAGCTACTGGGGTCATAGATGTTCAGAACCAGAGATTGTTGAAATTTATAGACCCGAGTCATACTAACGTTACCCCAAGGATATGGCCTTCCTTTGGCTGACTTTTTTCGCCAACGCTTATTCGACAAGTAAGTCTGATCATCTCTTGCGAGGCAGATTTATCAGTTGTGTGTATTGATGTTTAAACATATATAGTTTTGATTGCAGGCCGAATTTGGTGGACTACGTGAAGAATAGACCGGCCAACGTACGCTGGTCGGGGTTCAAACTTAGGGCGCGCAGGAGTAATCATCATCGAATCTAGCGCCGCATACATATCTTATATTGCACTTCTAATTGTCCTGTACATGTGTGGGTCATATAGAGAGTTTGTTCTCTGGGATTCCATGACTGAAATCATTGTAAGCACCCATCAATCTTCCTGCACTGATGTTCATTACTTTGTGACAGGCGATCATATTCACCCTAATTATTGTCCGTGTGGCGCGCGAAGTATCGGCCACAACAACGAACAACAACATTAGCTCGATCATGTTCCGTTATTCACAGAATGGACTGTCATAGATGTTCCCCCAAAGAGAGAGATTAAAGTGGTGGAAAGTGTCAATTAAGTTGTCAGACAAACCGAGAGGTCTGGGCAAAGAGACTGTGGAGCACAGGGACTCAAATGTCGGATACAGCATCAGGCCGTGAAGAAATCTGCCCACTCTACTCAATAGTGAGTTTGCGCAAAGTCACTAGAGCTCCACCAGTGGCAAAAATAACCCTAGATATTTTTGCATGCGCAGATTTGCTCCAAATTGCCGCCAAAATCACATAAAAAAAGCCCAGAGGCATTTTGGAGCATTTCTGTCACTGTTGGAGCCCAATTTTGCGCATGCCAAAATATCCACTAGTTGCCGTCTGGTGGCTGTGCGCAAACTCACTACCACGAGCGCTACTCGAAAGAATTGAACCTATCCAACTATGCCATGCTCAGTGAGATGTTCTCCGAGATCACCCTTTCGCCGGGTCACTACCCTCCCCAGGTGGTGAATGAAGTAGGGCCAGAGCTTCAGCAAGATCTCGTCATGGTATGTGCCGTTTATAGTCACCATAAATCAAACCTTATACCAAAAGGATACTCCTCGGAGAATTTCTAATCGCGTATAAATATCTGATCTGTTGTACCTCACAGCCACTTCCTGCAAAGCTCAGCAGGCCAGCCAGTCTGGAATTAGTCAATGCTCGAAACCCATCACTCTCTCCGGCCATCCGTCAATCTCATAGTGGAATAGTATTGTAAAATTTAAAATCAAGTATAAAGAAAACATGTGTATTTATATTCAAGTTGCAATTTCCAGCAGATCAATATTACGTTATCATTATGAAGTAGCAGATCCAGAGAAAACGGAATTGACTATCTTACCAGTTTGAGCAGAGGTATATGTGGGTGCCAACATCGCCAACTGAGCGTCTGCCCGCAAAGGCAGATTACGGCCCATAGTCAAACTGCAGGTATAGCCCCTAAATGCATTTCGTCGTGCATGCTATCAATATATGAACAGAAATCTTGACGTCTGACTCCATTTGGTCATTTTCAATCGCATCCTTGAGAACTCCGACATTCGGCGAAACTCCTCAATCTTTATCCTCCGGACAGCAAGGATTGTCAGTATAACTAGAGTTCCTGTTTGAACTCTATCTTGGCATGAGAGGGGCCTTGTCATTCTCATGTTTCTTATTGAATGATGTGACACTTCTCTGTTCAACAGGCAGGCGTACACAGTTCTAGGTCCTCGTCAATTTACCCATCCCCACATGTGTTTACAAACATAGCCCATGCATAAATGATAGCTATGTTTTATTATTGACCAATGAAAATACATTGTCTCTACACCTATAAAGTCACTGAAGCCGTCATTTGGATTCCACCATACACCGAATTTTAATCTCTTGTCGCCTTATGCACTTCCCTACTTTGGTCTTTTTGGCCTTCCCCGCACTCGCCTTTGCCAACCCGCTGCGCAGACAGTCCCAATGCAGTAGTCCTGTGCTAGAATGTTGCGCCACTGTGGAGGAGGTAACTGGCACTCACAGTTACCTTGGCGGATATTACATCTAACCAATCACTATTGTATTCATAGGCTAACTCGGCGGATGTCGCCAGACTCGCTGCCATCCTTGGTGTAGTATTAGCCCCCAGCAGCGGCCCAATTGGCGGTGAGTCCTCGGTCTTGCACTTTTGAATCTCCATGTGCTCATGAAGTTGCCCAAAGTCAGTTGCTCAACAATAGATTTTTTGGGCGCCAACGCAGGTCTATGGTAAGGGCCGTCAAATAACAGTATAGCCCTTTTGTTCAGTGTATCAGATTTCACTTACCTGCATTTTCAGTCTGGCAGAACTTCTGTGCTGCACAGACATCAACTTTGTGAGTCGTTCACACCTCACTCATTAGGACGAATTTGCTCATTGAATGTGATTATTTTCAGGGTGGTCTTATTTCTCTTGGGTGCACGCCTTTCAAATTCGGGTAATTCTATTACTCGTGCTTGCCATAGTCGATGGGGCGCCTCGCATGACCGCTTTATGGGTGAATTTTTGTTGAAACTAAGCAAGTGCTCTGGACCAGCATTGTGTGTGTGTGTGTGTGTGTGTAAAATTTATGCAAAGTCAAAAGCATATGGGTTATGAAATAAAAGAAGAATTATAACAATTGGACGGTGGCAGGCCAAGATAAAACAAGATGCGATACATGAATAAGCGCCATGGCCAATGTGATGCGCCCCATCAACCATGGCAAGCACGAGTAGTGAAACCGACTCGACTCTGAGCCAAGCGATGCGCCCGTTGGATCGTGAATTCCCACTAGTGTTCCCCCAGTTTAGCTCCGCTCGGTGATGTCTTGTAAGTCGGCAAAGTCGGCACAGGTGACTGGACTTGGTCACAGCAAGTCGATTGGGCGGTCGACTTGATGTCCCAGTCGCTTGCAAGTCACGTAGCCACCCGCTTGCCTCCAAAAAAAGGATAACTGCTATTTTTGGATGGCCGGCCCAACACATCAACGAGGGATTCCAGTAGAATGAGGTACATAATCTACTTGGAAGAGCCCCAAAGGTCTACAAATACCCATAGTGCATCTGTAAGTAGCACCTGGACTCATCCCAGATATCATCTTACGTGATTATTCATCAAAAACTTAATCCGGACCAATAAACTTGACCATCTGAAGGCCTTGGGAAGGCCTTCCGTATCTGTTCGACTACTTAAATTTGAAAAGGACCGATGAAAGTGTGCTTGGCTGCTGTTATTGATATCCCAACAGAAATCGCGCAATTTGGCAGAGTTACGCGTCAGCCGATGTCTACTTCTTCGCTGTCGCTGTTTCGACAACTTTTGAGCTTCCACTACTGTGCCTCCTCTTCGTGTACTTGCAGACAGCACCAGATCTCAGACCAATCGCCGAGAACCTCGGCCAGTCACGAGCAGAACCTGTGTTTCGAGGATGTCATCTGGATTCCCAACTGTTCTAGATCTGAGCTGCCCCTTGTGGTCCTTGTTTACTGCCAAACCTTAGTCTCCCAATGGCAGACTCTGATATGTAAGCGTTGATGATATAGCCCAACCTGTGCCTGTCCAACTCTATGGTATGCTGAACCTAGGAACAACATCCCTAATGGCTTCCTAAAGCAATATTTGCCTTTGTAAGGGTAAGGCCTTGAGAAGCCTTGAGACCTGTGTACTGTTGTAGGGAAGGGTACTTCCCTAGCGCCGGAACGAGTGCGCGCGCCCACATGGTCCACGAGTGATACCCGCCATCACTTCCCCACGATCGCGACAAACACGATCCGATACTGTATTCTTCCCCACATTCAACACACATGCTCGTGGCGCAGCATAAGGCAGGCTGAGTAACATTATCTACTTTACGACGTTTCTTTCTTGTTTTCACTTCCATCCTCCATTTTTAAATTTTATTATGGGCCGGAAGACTTGCTCTCGATGTATGTACATACCTCAGTGAAATCCGACCCGAGTTTCATTCCAACGAACACACCGCGCCTCAAGCACTCCGCCGTACATCGCCTACCACGTTGTAATTCATCGGTTCCACTCCATTTCGTCTGTATCCGCCGTTTCTGCCAGTCCTGTACCCAACCTGTACCGTCCAGCCGCCGTTCTTGTTCTCGCTCTCGCTCTTGATCTCGATCTCAATCTCGTACCAGTCTCGTGCCTAATGAGCCGAGTACCTGATAAGTTGGTGCAACCACATACCTCCCCACCCTTGCCTACACGGAAGGGACTCGCTCTCCGAGGCACACCCAACCGGGTGACCGTCTCTACGCTGTGACGACTCTAGGCAAGACGAAGAGGGATTTGACGACGCAACATTGCTTTACCGGCGAGCTCGTATGCCGCCTTCAGAGGCGCAACAGAAACTATTGGCATACTAAGAATTCGGCGTTGATCTCGCTTTGTTGCCATTCCACGCGTTAACTTACTTGATGGATCTCTATTTGAAGGCGTATTAGATTATGGAAAACTCGGCCAAGATTCGGCGGTCGGCTCCTCCGACAACGCTTCGACGATTTGGCGCGTAGAGACAATACCTGATAGAGTTCCCGTACGTCCTGCGATCTAGAATGCTCAGCAACCCAGCGTACTAGGATGCTCGAGCGGAGCGAGCATTCCCTGCCTAGCGTACATGGGCCGCCGAAGGCAGGCGGCCGGACACCCAGGCTATGCCGGCCATCGTCGTCCCTTAGTTCTTGCTCCGTTTGCAGTAGGCCAGGGCTGGGGGCTGAGGGCCCATTTTTGTTGTTTACAAGCACGTACAAATCCAAACACGTAAATCGTCTGGTCGTCGCCTGCCACGATGACCGTGGCTTTTGTGCTTGAGATACTTTGTTTTTGCCTTAATTTTATGGGATTTGAGTGTTGCTTACTTATGCCGATACCAACAACTCAACACAAACTGTGGAATTTGGCCAAGTTAAGCGCCAGTTACACCCTTGTTGGTGTGGTCTTGTGTTCTGCCTACCAACTACTTTTCTGTCGCGGTTTGACTCACTCCTAACCTATTACCACCACGCGTCCTTTTTGTGTACTTGTTGACAGTACCAATTCGCCCCCCAACCGCCGTGCAAGTTTGTAAGCCTGGCGGCGGCTTACGACGCGACTATTCACTATTATTATTCCTACGCGTCAGATTACATACGCTTGCACGTACCCGTCTCGTGCCTCGACGAATACACGGTGGTCCTCTCAGTTCCCGTGTGACCACGACCAGTGAGCCCCGACCGACAACGGGCTTTCAAAGTTGCGAGAAGACGAATAGAATCGGGGCACTGCACTGCGACAATTTGCCGCGTAGATGATATAGTATACAATAGAATGCTCGTACAACCTGCTTGGTAGAATGCTCCACAACCGAGCGGACCAGGATGCCCGAGCGAACCAGGCTGTCCCTGCCTAGCGTACATGGTCCGCCGAAGGCAGGTCCATTTTATTCTCAGCCCTCGCATATATTTTAAAATTGTGGCGCATGCAACGAGACCACCCGCCCATTGCGCTGCGTGCCGGCGGCTCCCCGAAAATCCTATCGATGCTCTGTCACTGATACGCCGTTTCGCTCATCCGCGCCCCCAATCCCTTGAGTAAATCATCCTGCATTGTAGTCCTATTTACTTATACTAGGATTCTGTTGATGCTCATAAAAAACTACGGGCACGCGATACCTACATTGCAATTTCCCTGCCGCCGAAGCAGAATATCCGTCCGGAGGGGCGACCTAAACCAGTAATCTACCCATGCCGTATGATTCTCAGCCAATATGTGCGTGTTTGTTAACGCCTATGTCGTTTTACAACCTATGGTCTCCGACATCACAATTAGGCAGCAGATTGTCGTCGAAAATACCAAAAGAATCAACAACGAGCCTGCGGAAGTTTCAGCAAAATGGATTGTCAGGGTAGACAAGCAAGAGGCAAAATATTGGCCAGTTAGAACGAAAAAGCGGGCCGCGCAGTCGGACTCCTGGCATACAGCGACAGAGGGGACATAGATGAGCACTCTCACGGATCAAAGCCGCTCCCCACAATTTTCGCAAGTGCGAGGTTTGAGGAAACGGCTTCATACAAGATCCCCAACGTGAAGGTCCAGATAACATGGACTATTGTAATGGCGCAGGAAATGTGGCGCGATTATACGAGAGACGACGGGGGCGGTGATGATGTATGAAAGAATCTAAGCTCGTTGTCAGGGTTTTGCACCAGCCGAAATAGAGATAGTTGGGTATTGGAAACAGCGGTCGCTGATGAGCGCGCTCGCGCCCTGCCCGCCGATTTCGCGATTTCGACTTATTCTCACGGCTCACGCGGTTGTACACAACGCCTTTTACTCGTCGCCGGTTGCTCACCGAGTTACCCTATTCCCCCAGCATTCATACACCCTTCCAGATAGCGATATTGCATCGCAACATGCCTTTATTCTCCATACATCACCTCCGGATCACTCCCTACTGCTCGCGACGACTCCACTCTCAATGTTCCCACGGTACACAAATGCGCGCCTATTCAACATATTGACCTACCGCATGCCCGAAAACACCGGATAGCACCTTTAATGCAATATTAGCGATGATTAATATACTCCATATACTATTTTACCTCCATTCTGTGATTACATACACATTTTAGCTACTTATAAGACTGTATGTAGTTTACAGACCAAAACAACAAGATTCCCCCATATTTCGCATTTCAGCCTTGCTCGCAGAATCCCAAACTCGCACCTTAGGGCTAGCGCGTCGTCACCGTGGTTATCTTGTGTTTTGCACGGCCAGCGACGTGCAAGCGCATCATCGCAACCACGTAATGGGACCTTTTATTTGATATATTATGTTTCATCTCAGTCAATACTTGAGCGATGCCGGCGTGTGGATGACACATGCAAATGATTTATATGAACATCGAGGCCCACGCACGCTTCTTTTTCCCCCTTCTGTACCTCAGACGACATACAGACAATCTTTATTTAACACCCCCATCCATTATATCACATCTAACATGATGTGCATTGGTGGATCAACATTATGCACGGCAAGACAACTAGCGACAACCGCCGCAGTTAAACATCAGTGGGTGGTAATTATACCATATCAACTGATGGTCAAATTTGATATAAAATCTGAAGGATACAACTCAGTAAATCAAGCTCTTTCCACCACAAACATGGCATTTGCTGTCAAACACGCAATTCTGGTGTCTATTGTAGTTGAGGGTATCCTATATGGTGCGTTTTCAATGCTGCAAATCCTTTCAATGCACCACCGAACGCATTATATCTATGACTTCCCATTATCAGGCTTCCTACTCTATATATTTCAAATGTGCATCTCCATACTTTGGGAGCCATTCCACAAATACAAGGCAACTCGTACAGTGAACATTAGACTTCTATCCGTACTGGTGGTAATGTTCAGTTTTGCTACAGCGGTAAGTACACATCCAGTTATTTAATATGGGCTTTCAGAGATTAATACGATTATTTAAATAAGCATCTGGCATCTTCCTTTCATCAAGTTTTCACCGCATTGATCGTGCTGGAACATGGCGGAGACGGCGCACCGATCCTCTACGACCTTCTTGCATCCATGAAAACAGTTGACGATGTGGTAGGCCTTGCTATCTTAGGATTTCAGACCCTCGTAGGCGACTGCTTCATGGTGAGAATCTTGTCACAGTCTCTTCCATATAGTATATTGACGTCAGCGGGCATGTAATGTGTAGGTGTACCGATTGTACATGGTTTGGAATGGCAACAAAACCGTTTGTGTACCGGCAAGCATGGCCTTAGTGGCAAGTTCTGGTGGGTTGAAGGTGTTTTATGAATGCTGTTTACTGAGCTCTTGCATAGTTACTGGTATCATAGATATTCAGGAACAGAAATTGTCCAAATCTACATCACCACCTGGCCATACTAACCCCAGGGATATGGCCTTTCTTTGGCTGACATTTTTCACCAACGCTTATTCAACAGGTAAATCTGATCGTTTCTCGTAAGGTAATTCTGTCAGTTGTGTGTATTGATATTTTTTTGAAAGTTTTGATTGCCGGCCGAATTTGGTGGACTACGCGAAGAATAGACCGCCTAACATACACAACCGGTCGTGGTTCTAAACTAGGGCGCGCAGGAGTGATCATCCTTGAATCTGGCGCTGCATATCTATCTTGTCTCGTGCTTCTGATTGTACTGTACATGTCCGGGTCATATGGACAATTTGTTCTCTGGAATGCCATGACTCAAATTATTGTAAGTACTAAACACCCATTAATCCTCCAGCGATGATCTTAACCGCTTTGTGACAGGCAATCATATTCTCCCTAATTATTGTCCGTGTAGCGCGCGAAGTATCAGCCACGATAACGAACGACAACATGACATCGATCATGTTCCATCATTCACGGACAGCGAGGCCAACATCACCGATACCCGAGAATAATATTGAAGTCTAAAGTTCTATCTCCACTCCGCGCCTCAACCATCCGGGCACGCAATAGCCCACAGACATAATATTCAAATTTAAAGACTCCATATTCGTGAAAGAGACACGTCTCTGCTTCACTTACACTTAGGCAAGGCAATGAATAGTGTAGCTTTACAAAATTCATCATTCGGCGCCCTATGTCAACTAAGGTACGATCATGATCGCTGAGATTCCAGGGCCAAGACCAAAAATAACACCATGAGAGAATCGCATGTGGGCGCCAATCATAGAATGGACGATGCAAATGGTGCAGAAACAATGCATAAATAGACCTACCACTGTGGAGGGGAGTCGATGTGAGAACAAATGGGAGGGAGAGTGCAGATAGAACGGGGAAAGAAACTGACACAGATGTACATGGGACAGTAACCAGACAGAGCAGGCCAAAATGAATGACGGTGCCTTAGTGCGCAGCGCTCGCGCGCCGAAGAACACTATCAAGGCCGTGTTCTTGACACCTCAAGTGAAGTGCTGCATAACACCTAACCGAAAAATACAGAAAATGGTATGGCGTAGCAGATGACGGCCACCAAATCTGACGAGACCTCTAAATTGCGCACGTTGTTCCCCGGCAGGAAGTCTACAGAGACAAAAAAAATGAGAATCGACCAGAGAAAGACCGCGACATATGTACAAGAGAGATTGAGAAAATGATAGAGAACACAGATTCCGACGTCAGACAGCACGCCATGACGGACCATATCTCGTGACGAGGGTAATAGAAGTTCATCAAGTGTAGCGCCCGACCGGGCGTCGTGTGCAAGCTTTCACATATGTGATCACAGAGCAATGATCCAAACCCGCGGACACATGGCAGCAAAAGACAACGATGACGAGATGTGACACAGAAGTATCAGGAATGGCTTACAAGAGATCATGAAGTCACACAGTGTCGGATAAGATTAGATGAGTTCACCTCATCGTCTCGATATGACGAACACGACAATGATGACCTGTGAGATTTATAGCCGTATGAAACAGTTTCTGGGCGATACAGTATATAAATCCACTCACTTTCCAGGGTGTTGTCCAGAACGCACATTGAATGGACATAGCCCATAAGCCTAAGCTCGATATCTACGGGATAAAGTGCAACAGATTTCCCTTGTTATTAGAGTAATTCAACCGTACAAGCTCCAAATACAAGCTCCGACGGAACGTCTTCAAACGTGGAGCCTGATTAAGCTGACTGTTAACGAAATGCACAAAACGCGAAACCGAACGTAGTTCATTTGTCAAAGGGTGGGCGTACTACATCACGGCTCCTGAGAATATTGACCTTAACGTGAGCCGTGTGGAGAACGGAGTCAACACTCGCATACCAGTCTTGGTCGAAGGAATAGCGGTGTGGAACAGGGATAAAGGTAAATAAATCATCGAGGCGCCATCTACAGAGAGTAGGATCGCCGCACACGAATGCCCCGCGTCATCGCTCTACGGCACCGATATCGGGCGGTATGGACAGGGCTGGGACTTCGCACGTGATGCTGCCTCTCAGGAGATTCAGACGCTGAGACGGGAAAATAGAATGCGAGAGATACACTCGGGCCAGAAAATAGCCAAGAAAAACTATATTGGGCGAGGGGATCGTACACGGCCGCGCCGGCAAAAAGTGTTCCATGGGCAAGCCATCGCAAGAGCTATATCCGTTACTGATAAAAGACCTCACCGGTAGTCGCGCCAATGCGCAGGCAGGTCCAGCTTTTTCAGAAAGATCCCCCCTTCGCGATGGCAATGGTGATAACGCGGATGCACACATGCACGCGGCCAAGGATAGTAGAGAGATGGGGGGAGCGGGGCCGGGAAGCAGCAGATGCACTGCGTGGCGCCGCCGATCTGCAAGTAGACACTGGGATACGGAGCGCAAGGAACGATGTCGATGGGCAACAAAGGAACGAACGTGAGCTCACCACGCGTCGCCTTCTCTTTCACATAAAGCCGTTGTAGGTCTCTCCATAGCTGCGACGGTTGATCATTTTCGGTCGGAATCATGACCAAACATGATTGTATCGACGGAGTTGGTTAGCGGGAGGTGTGTTGAATGGTTCTGCAGTCGATAAGTTTTTGAATGGTAACATTTATGGGGCGGAGACGCAAGGTAACACGTCAGTGAGTGCAGAAAACTCTTGCATTAAATCATACGCGTACCGAGATGGAATGTGCGCGGATCTGAGAACATTAAGGAAAGGCGGGAGACTACGAACGCGCGTGTTAAAATGAAGCGCATGAGGGCGACAGAAACTGCAGCAAGGTAACGTACGGCATGCGAAATGGTGTCCCCTGGAAATGGCCAGATGCATCAACTAATGCAGACAGATTTCTAGAATGGAAGATTATATGAAATACAGGACTGAATCAATGAAGTTGAGCTCACCTCCGGGTTACGGTCTGGTCTCGGCTCATGCCCCAGCTAGTGCACATGACAGTTTCATCTCCAGTCGCGACATCGGTGAGACGTCATTCAGATAAGGTTGGCCTGCAGCGTAGAAGGGCATACTGTCGACAAAGCATACCGTCACCTGTCGGAACGAGAAGAGGGGTGAAAATCAGTGGCGGCGCGAAGCCTTCGCGCCTGCAATGCTCATGGCGATGGGTTACCATGAAAATGAACAATATCCTGGAGCGTGGAGATGACACTGACAAAGACGAGAGATCCACACGCAAGACGACGAATGGGCAGAACCCGACCCGAGGAAAATTGGGGAATAGCTATCGTGATGTTGCGGAGTGCCCTATGAACCATCGCCTCGGTGTCCAATAGCACGGCGCCCGGGGCATAGTACCTTGTAGCCCCTTCGAATAACATCCAGATTCCCGACGGCGACGATGGTGCCGGAAATGCACGGGCGCACCGATGTAGAGATTGACTATGAAGTGGATGATGGTGTCGGCGGGCAGATACTATGCGTGATGACCAAACGGAATATACCACAGCTGTCTATGAATGTGTGGGATGATATAAGGAACGAATCGAGCTCACTGTGGGGATTAATCTTATCCACCCTCGAGGCCGTGTCTTCAGCGGCAGTGCTCGATCGTGATCCACCTGTTTGTTGAAGAAGTCGACAGACACGTGTTGTCGGTGCGCGTCTGCACAATGGAGTAGCACCAAAAGCTTGTATCAGAGCAGAGGTGGACACTAGGACAAGCCCCGCAGGGTAAATTACATGGAGGGGAAAGAGGGGAATCGTGTTGCAAATAAACTCCGACGCCAACTTGTAACAGAACGTCACGCCATGGGATTACATCAGCGAGATAAGATAACGACACGCGCTTATCGCGGCTACACCACTGATGCTCGTTGGATGCTCGCCGTCTTTGCGCTTCAACATTCTTCCTCCTTTGTTTCTAGTATGTATAAGCCGAGGCTGATGTGTTGGTCAAACCCAACAAAAGCGAAGCAGGCGAATGTGATAAGCAGGCCGTGGAAGCGGAATGATGGTTTGCAAAGAGAGGGCGACGACATTGCGACGACAAATATCACTAGCTCAGAAGCTCATGGACAACGATGAACAAGATGTTTTTTGGTAAATCCCAAAGCTTAATTGTCACGAGAGCGAGTAATCTATGCGCGGAGATGCTGCAAAGCAGGCTCGGCGTTCACAAATGAGACTGATGTCGCCCTACGCGAGACAGAAGGGAGCTCCAGGCCATTACAGTCAAAATTGCCGCAACTCATGACTGTGACAGCCCATGAGATTATGGGCCCACTAAGTCGGTAGGCGGGGAAAATATAGTAAAGGCTACAAAACGTGTGACAGTCCATAACCCATAGGTGCAGGTAGGACCGAATTAGGCCAGAACTGTGGGCACTTTGGTGCCACTCAGGTCCCACAATCTAACTCAACTTATATCAAGGCATAGACGGCAAGAAAGCATAAATTTAAAGCTCGCCAGCCACGAGTCATGTTGTTTGTATCATAGTTGAGTGGTCACGAGTCAGAAATGAATCCAAAAGAATTATCTGTCCTGATTGCGTAATGAACGAAGTTGCAATTCGCATAGATCAAGCATGATGTCGATGGCACAAAATATCGAGCCAGCGCATCTCTTGATCAGGGATATGATTCATTGAATTTACGTAATGCCTTGAGGTGCCGAGAGAGACACTGCGCTTGCCGCATGCCTCGTATAGGATGTTGATCAAAAGGCCCTTCCTGGCAACACAGTTCTCCCTTAGCTCTCGCGATACAGTCATGCCCAACAAAGCCGCAGCATTTTCTATTAACCACCTGCCCTCCGAGTTGTACAGCGAAATTGCCGCAAAATTCCAAGATCCCAGCGACAGACGCACCCTCCTCTCGCTCGCTCTCGTCGATAGAATTTGGCGTTGAGTGAGTCAGCGCGTTCTCTTCAGACGTCTGTGTGACGAATGCGTAGACACCCACGTACGCTTCCTGCGGGCCATAGTCGCCCAGCCAAACAGGCTGGGACCCCTGGTTCGCTCTTACGCGCAGCTCAGTCTGGTATCAAACTTTCCAAGTAAGCCCCTGCTGCTTTACGGTACCAAGAAATCTAAAGCTTCATCGACAATACTAGATGCCCCAAGAGGTCGAGAAGGCGCAGATCTGGAGCTCTGGGAGCTCACACTCAAAGCACTTCCCATGTTCGCCAACTTGAACCAGCTAGAATTTGTTCCCCAGAGACACTCTGTGACATCTGAGGCCACGGAGGTTCTCAGTCGCTGTACCTTTCGCCTCACGCACCTATCGTGGGGATGTGAATTTAACCGCCACCTTGAACAGTTTCTGCGCACGCATGGCGCACTACTGAAACATCTCGACCTGGGGCTTGTGGCCGCGGACCTCCGTTTACTTTCCTCTCAGACATGTCCCGCGCTGACATTGGTCTCCTGTGGATACACATCGGTTCCTTGTGTCATGAACAGCAGGCGCATCACAACGCTGAGATTATCTGACAATGCTCGCTCTGTGCTGCCGCAACTTGACATCCATCCATCAGTTGCCGGCGCGATCAGGTATCTTTCAATGGATAGGTACTCCCCACATCAAGGTTTTTTTAATACAGTTCTATTGGAATTTTTGATATGGTCTATAGAGGTGCGCTTCACCATCTTTACATACGGCGTCCACATCTCAGCTTGCTGCTAAGTCAATCTCTGTGCGCGTACTTTAGACAATACAGACCCTATGCAACCTACCGAGCCTGCAGACGCTGGTCCTCCATAAGGAGGGTGTAGGCCCGAACCCCGACATCACTGGTGACGCACAAATTCGGAACGAGGTCATTGAAAATGGCCGTAAGCACTGCCCCAAGCTAATCCACATCATTCACGAGCTCACAGAGCACTGGCATGACGGCGAGCATCATTACACGAAATTATCGATGTTAAGAAACGATTCTCGTGTTTTGCATGTCCACCGCGAGGATGTGATTGTGTTCAGAGATGCATTTACTTTGTGGTCGGATATCTACCGTTGCGGTTCCTGATATGCATGTGGTAAATTATACGTGTGAAACCGAAAAGATGGGTAGTAGGCCCGGTGAAACAGGGCAGAGCACTCGCGCTCTCTCCCGAGTTCCAGTCGCGCCTGTATGAGGCGAAGTGTGGTACGCGTTCGCGCGCTTGTGTAGTTGCGATGAGAGTTTCACCAAATGGGCATCTTAGTATGGATAAGCAATGGCCTGTTTATTGGTCAACCGGCGCAAAATGGGAAACGCAAATTTGAAAAGCAAAGGCTGCCATCTTCATGCTTTGGTGTAATTGGTGTAATACTCTCGAAATGGTCTGTCTGAATAGAACAATGTAACCACAGCCTGAACGACGGTTCATATACCAAGAAAACAAATTCTGTGTCTGGTGCTCCCTTTTTACTGTTGCGAGCAATAAATGGTGAACTGACGACGGGATGCTGGCTTGATAGAGTTTCCACGCTCAATGGAACGGCGGAACACATCCGGGAAGTGATTTTCTTCACAAAACAGCGTCTGAGTGACAAAAAAGTCTCGGTTACAGTAATAATACATATAAGTATACGTATCGCGACCGTCAATCCAGAAAATGAAGGCGCTCAAGGTTTCGAGATGTCCGATGGGAAGGTTTGAGATGCGAGATCTATTTTTGTGCAAATGGCGGGCCATTTTCTTGCGGTGCACAGTAACGCGTCGTTGTACTTTGCCGTGTTCGGTACTTTCGTTATACCTAATATATGTATATCATCTGCATACTGTTGCGTTTGAATCCGAGTCGCTCTCATGTCGTTATATTCTCACCTGCTTTTGTTTGTGTATGCATCTGTAGAAATGAAAACTGTTCGTCAATTCTTCTGGGATGGTGGTGTAGATTTCGTCCGTGCAGCAGTACCTCCTGGCTTTCTGAATGAAACCTCAATTTCAATGGCCATAGCGAAGCGTAGCGTAGGGACGTGCTCGTGTAAATCAGAAACCGGCTTATAGGCGCATATAGGCTAGCTTTGTCCTCAACACCAAGTTTCACTCATTGCCGGGATATCTTCTGACGTTGCCGTGCATCTGAAGGGGACAATAACAGCTACATGTTTGTTATCGATGATCTACAATCTGATACATGTTGCAATTCGCTGTGTGTGGCACTAAAGCTTGTAAAATATAGAATGGCGACATGATGATCTGATGCAGCTCAAATTTAGCACAGACATTTTGTGTGGAAATTATTGAAGGTTATGTGCACTGCACTATATAACAACTACAGAGGAATTATTCTGATAAAAATTCACCCCAACTCTTCTACGCTCTCTTCCATTGTTTGTGGTGCCGGTCACCTGTCGAGCTATCATAATATGGCGCCATCACTGGTTGCTACGGTCCTCGATGCACGTTACAATGAAATAGCCATAGGAGGACCTCTTTACGGTGAGTTTGCGTCATTACCTCGAAAACGATGTACTGCATGTACTATCAGATTCTAAGACGACAATGCAGGCATTTATACTTTACTCTTTGTTCAGGCCATGTGTAGGTATTGACTATGGTTAGCTTGGCCATGAATCACGTGACCAATGGCAATCTAGGGAAGCTGCTGAAAAGGCGGGCGCATGTGCCGTATATATGTGCATTGGTAGTGTTGTGGACATGTATAACATCCTCGATGATCATTGCCTGGGTCACGAATCGTAATGTATTTGTGGTCAATAGCAGCTCTCTGGAAGCAATGCTGGAAGCAATCCATACTCCCCCTAATTGCAGTGCATTTGTGCCTGTGTTCGTGAGCAGCGTCGTCTCCAATGGTATTCTGGTAAAAAATCCTATATACTTCATGCAATTAGGGATCATGTGATCTAATCACACCCAGATCTGGCGTTGCTATGTCCTTTGGCATACCCCTTGGATTATGGTCATCCTAATAACACTGCTTCTGGCGTCATCTGGTGTGTCATTTTCATATCTCATCAGCTCACATGAGTGCTTAAATTTCCTTCCAGCATCAAATCTTTATTTTGAACTGATTTTGTTTGGCGCGACTTCTTCTCTATTTTCTATGGGGCTATCCCTATTCCTGTCAGCTGCAACCACAGTATGTGCAACCGCAATAATTTCACTGAGAATCATCCTGGTTACTCGAAAGAGTTGGGCGCGCTACTCGTATACAAGAATCATTCAAATTGTTGTCCAATCCGCGGCACTGGAGTCGTTTATTCTGACAGTCAATTCCGTGATTACATTCGCGGCGTATATAGTGGCGCAGTCTGGGTCGAACAATTTAGCCCTGGAAATTGTGCTCATACGCATAGAGGGATATACAACAGCTTGCCGCATTCTAGTTATGGTCTGTGCCGCTTTTAATTTCGCAGTGGAAGACACTTCAGACTGATTGACATATACAGGGCATTGCACCTACTCTCATTGCAGTCCGAGTAGCAGAAGAAACGCCTCGTACCGAGGTGGATGCCAGGAGCCGAACAAGCCACATCTCTCGCCTCACCTTTCGGCGATCTGTACACCGCACCGCCACAGGAGATGGTGTACAGCATACTGGCATCTCGACCATGCACTTTGATTCAGCGCAAAGGGATAATCCAGACATCATGACAGTTTCAGATGCTGGTGTAGACGACACACAGTTAGCTCTGGGATGCAAAGGGAGCATCCAAAACGGGTACTAGGGACGGAGTGCGTCTGGTTTGGGCTCTTTATTCCAACGTAAATTGTTATGTAGCACCGTCTCTGTTATGATTTGCCATGCTTTTTCGGTTTAGTTGCATAAATCAGCTAACAATCCCACAAAATTATGGTCAGCTGTTGCACAAGAATGGGTCTTGCATCTCAAACCGTCTCATCGTAACTTATGTATATCATTACTGTAATCACCAGTCTTTTGTCACTCAAGCGCTGTTTTGTCAGAGAAATCACTTCCAGCAGTTCCGTTGAGCGTGGGAACTCCATCAAAGCCTCCAGTCGGACCGGTCCACCACGGTAGTCGCAAGGTAAAAGACCGAGTGGATATTAGGTGCATTGAAGGCGCTGCAGAATAATTCCTCAACATCCGTTCACATGAACAAGGATCACATTGGGAATAAACGGAATGCGAATTTGATCAGTCCAGGCCACACACTTGGACTATGCTCACTGGCGGGAACCGTGTCGACGGATTTCGAACATAACACTGTGAAAAACCTACACATGAACCAGAATGAGGACACCTGATTCAAGAGACCATCGGAGAAAAGTGTTGCGACAGCAAGCGCACCCATACTGGACCATCGAGTAGACCTCAGCGTTGATGCGCTCGCACGTCGCTGGCCGTGCCAAACACAAAACAAACACGGTGGGACGCGCTAGCTGTAGGTTGCGAGTTTGGGATTCTGCGGGAGAGGCTGAAATGCGAAATGTGGGGAATTCTTCCTCCTTCCTGTCTGTAAACTACATACAGTCTTATAAGTTGTCAGAATGTGTATGTAATCGTAAACTGGAGGTAGATTAGTATATGGAAATCATATATCTAAAAGGAGAAGTCAAAAGATATGGGGAAATTGAGAATAAGGGAGGTAGGTATGGTGAAGCAGGGTCAATGAAACTGAAGGGGCAATAACATAGTGTGAAACCGAAAAATGGCAGATAAAACATATAAGCGTAGGTAGGTACATACTGTGGTGGCTCTGGGTGTCTCCACGATGTGGTGTGGCGCCGGGTGAGCTTGCAGGGTGGTGTTCCGTGAATAGACGCGCGTCTACGGCTCGTGGGAAATGCGCCTAATCGGACGCCAGGTATCAGATGTGATGTGCCGGCACGCTGGTTACTAAAAGCGGATGTGGGTGGTATGGAATGGTTGCGACGCGATGCCGTCGGGGGACAGAGAGTCGCAGGGATGGTGTGTACTGACAGTGAGTGACAGATGGCAACGGGTATGTGGCTGTGTGAATAGCGCGGGAAAGTCGTGATTCCGTGGTCAGCGCGCGCGCGTGCGCATCAGCGTAAGAAGACGTTGACCAGAAATTTCGCAAGCGCGAGGTTTGATGCAACATCTTCAAAAGAGATCCCAACCGTCATGGTCCAGATGAACGTGGTCACTGTAATGGACCCAGAAAACACGGCAAGGTCAAAAAACAGACCGCAGGTTCACTCAAAGGCAGGCGCCGCCGTGGAATTAGGCGTCGTAATGCTTAGACGCATATATGAAATGAGCGTTGGGTTCAAGTACCACGCGTCATGGCGATGACCATATTCAGTCATAAACAGCGCCTTCCGGAGTAGCAGGTCAGGAAAGAGATTCAAACAGCGAGTTTGTGAAGGACGGTGTGCCAGAGTCCATGGAAGAAGGTCCGAGAAGGTGACTATATGCAGATTAGGAAGGGAGATGTACCAGCGAGCCATGAGAATCCAACGGATATCAGCCAAGGAACCAGCGAATAGTGAACAACGCGCACCGCGAACATGCGTACGCATGGCGTGGTGACTATACCATCTTTCCAACCCAATACGACAGAAATGCTCTCCAGAGCGGCTCAGCGCACAACCAGGTGTAGAAGTTCCAGACCGGTGGTCCGGGTGAATAGAAGGAACCACACAGAAAGCACCGATGACGGGATGCGATAAGACTGGGTAGAATCAGGAGACATGGGGGAGTCCAACTTGTGTTGCGATTGTGATCGCGTTCTCGCTCCTGTATTGATACCCCCCCCGCACGCGCGAACCACTACGAGTAAAGTATTCATTAGAAATGCCGGCCAGATTGTCAGGGAGTGAGTAAATGACAGGTCTAGTGAGCGCTCGCCCAACAGAACATTGAAAGATATGGATGTTTGAACTAAACATGGCAGGTATGAGTCAGCGAACGCGCAGATTACTTGCGTACGAGGCTCTGCAGGAGTAGGACATCGGGAACATCACAAAATGACCGGGTTTTCAAGAGCTAAACACACGAAAGGGACGGGACTCCCAAGAGACTAAGCAAACATGCGCACTCGTTAGACGATGACTGCAACGGTGACAGCTAAGAATGATACACTAGATGCCCGAGTGCCATAGAAAGCTCGGTCACGGAGTTTCCGCATACATGATCAGGGGTACGTGCTTGTTCAGATGGGGGACAAAGTGCGATGGTACAGGCGAGCAGTCGCGGTTGCGTAAGGCATTGGGACTGCGTGGTGATGATGACGCAAATAGGACATAGTTACGCCACTTGTGGTGCAAAGGATTGTTTGGGCTTACCACGCGGTTGCTGTCTGATCTACACGGCCTACTCGACGCTCTCATCTCAGTTCCCTGTGTGCCACCCTGTGTGACGAGTTGAGTATTGGCCGACGTTGAGAAAGTCTAAGGATGCAAGCGGTGGTGTTCGGTCGCAGAACCGTAGAACCGAAGTTCTTGTATCAGAAAAGGGGGATGCTGAGATAGGGTGTACAGAGGAAACAGCATGGAGGAGGAATAAGAGGAGGGAGAAGAAGGAAGCGAGCAAGGTCCGACGACTTCAGGTTCGCCGCCTTACATCAGCGAGATTAGATCTCGTTTGATCGAGATCTTATCCTATCTCCCTTACCAATGCATCATTGCACCTCTCTGGGCTCGCTCTCAGCGCGACGATACCTCCCGGAACCATATGAGTGAGGAAAAATACACCTACTGCCATCTATATACGCATGCAAATAAACTGAGCATGTGTAGTGCCACACGGAATGTCTTTCCATGCATAGAAAGGTCATGAACACACACATACCCAGCGCATCCACTTCTTGCGAACTTGGTACTAGAGAACCTTCTTGTTCAATATCCATACCTATAGATCGACAATACTGATAGAAATTTCCGAAGTTATTACCTCCAAGGCTAATTCTGTTTTTAGATTTCTTACGATCTAACTAGATAAAGCTGACTGACTTACGTTAAGTGTAATTTGTGTTTATACGAGGGCTGGGCAGTTAAACGACTGGAATTCTAGCTAGCCTGAATGCAGTGTGTGTAACTCTTTTCTGTGTGTTGCGTCCTCTGGTCACTCCCCATGGTTACTTTTGTGATCCATACATAGCCTTTTTCAATCTGCATCGCCACATTTGGACTTTATTCGGCTCGCAGAGCGCTTCATAACCAATATTGACCAGAGTGTTGAGTTTCAAGGCGGAGGCATGATTTGCTATTCGCCTACCTTGACAGATACATGTAGCTCAGAAATCTTCCGAGAGAGAACCTACTGTAACTGAGATAGTATCGGCTGATAACGCTAGTGGTTGCGCAGAATGTCTAGTTTCAAGGCACAACTACTAGCGCAAAAAGGAAGAAGTTACCATATTTCACCCAAGTTTGGACTGGCTACTAGCGATAGGCTCATACATTTCTAATTTGGGAAGTATTTATGGATCGGCATGGAAGCGATAATGTGTCTAGGCTATAGTCATGCTACAGAGTTCCTGGACGACATAAAAGACCACTCGCTTCTAGATCAGGGATTCAACCCAATCCAACTATCTGTGATTACCTACTCTCGGACAGCCCGCGCTATTGTTTAATCATGTCTGATTCTCGACTCATTGCTCAACTTCGTATACTTGTAGATCCAATTTTTGATACGCTAATCGTTAATGCGTTTGCATGCGGTAACCATAATGATGTCCCTGTTATAATGTCTCGTGAACTTATATTAGCCACAGGGATATATACACTACTCTTTGTCCAGGCCATATGTATGTATAGATCAAATCTTGAGCAGTCATGAATTCTAATTAACTTGTCACCAGGGAGCCTTCAAAAGAAAGGAAACAAAGGATTCTATTTCTTTGCACTGATTATTCTGTGGACATAGTGATCTTTGCGTTGGTGGTTTTGTGGGTATATGCTTCCAAAGGCTTTGTTGCCAACAACAACACTCCATTGGCTATTTTTCTTAACACAAACAGCGCCTCGCCGGCACTGCTTGTTCTGGGTTTGACGCCGTTTTATTTCGCTGATAGCATACTGGTAAGTGTTATCTTATCAACACAAGTGAATACCTGACACTATTACAGATTTGGCGCTGCAATATCCTTTGGGGTAGCAGGTACATTTTAGCTGTGCTTATCATGATGCTTGCGGCGAGCATAGGTGAGTGTAATGAATTGCCCTAAGAGATTTGTTTAAAGTCTTCCAGGAGTCGCCGTGGTGTCTGTAATTCCAACTGTAGCTCCACTTCCATCCCCCCTGTTATCCCTTTCGTCGCTACTCAGCGCGGTCACCACGCTCTCAGCGACATTCTTGATTGCGTTAAAAATTGTCCTTATCACCCGCACAAATCGCATGCAACATTCTTATTCCAAAATCATCGAAATTCTAATTCAATCAGCCGGTCTTGTGTCATTTGTCATGCTGTCTGCCAGCACTCTCGGGCTAATATCCAATGTCCATCCATTTGATGTGGAGACTAAAATGGGCGCAGTGTTGTATCAAGTGGCACTCTACATTAGTAGGCTGCAAGCGCCAGTAGCGGTTCGTCTGCCATAATGCTTTCAGCGTGTCAAGAGCTCATAACCTGGTTTATGCAGGGAATAGGGCCTACTCTCATTTCATTCCGTCTCACTGAGCGGCCAACTCAGACTGACATCAGCGCACCAAACAGCACGTTGATACACTCGCTTTCCCATCTGGCATTTCGGCGACCTGCCCGCCGCACCAACGTCAATACTCAAGATTGGCACACTCATGCCTCTACTACCCAGTTTGGGTCACTTCACCGACAGGAGCCCGTGGACGGTATGTTATCGCATATCGAAACACAGGCGCAGCTTGATGCACCGAGCGGACAAGCGAAGAACCAGAAGGTGGGGAACCAGGAGGACCGGATAAATTCAGAGCTAGTCTGATTTTGCGTAGACAATTATAAGCGCTACCTGGATGCAGTCTCAGAATATGCACCAATTCCAGGGAAACACAAGCATGATTCAGGCCTAACACCTCGCCATACCAATAGATAGTCACGGAAAACATTCTTGATGAGTATTCTGACGACATTGCGGCTCATTTCCGATGCACAGCAGATGAGTTGTGAGGCAGATATCAAGAATTGAACAGGCAGACAGGATCGGCAGCCCGTCGAGAAAGCATAGAACATCGGCCATGCTGTCCGAAGTCTATAGACGTCAGCACTTGCTGTCTGAAGACGAAAAAATGACTGGTGGTAGTGTGCATGGTGCATGGTGCTGGTGCAAGAAGAGGGAAATCACTCGAGTGGACAAAGGTAGCTTAGGGACCACTGGGGCAAACGATGTGGAGGAAAGAGAAGAGGCTTGGGGAAAGCGGTACTGGCAGAGCGATGTAAACACCCGCCAGATAAGATGGACTGATAAGATTGCGATAACGTCTTCATGTTGGCTCGGCCGATTGTCTCTTCTGATATTGGTAAAAAGTATGCACAAATTCATCAACCGCCCTATCAGTGTACTGAGATGAAGTCCCGAGCGCAAAGGTGTAGATGGTGAACGAGATAGAACTGAATGCGAGTCCTAATGCTTAGTTGATGAACTCAGAATTAAATAGGCTTATCGTCCCTATACTACAATCCAATCGCTCGAATTCGCTCTCATCGTGCGCATATATGGGCATCCGGATCCCCCGTGAACGTCTCATACAGGTTTTCATGAGTCTGATATGCATTACCGTGAAGCAATTTATTTCTCTTTCTTCTTTTCGCATTTGCTGGTTCTCGTTCAGTAATAGTCCATTCAGGCTGCCATTCCGGATAATGTGAATCAAATTTCTGCAAGTCTATTGTACACGTTTCATCAACTGATCACTCCCGCTCGTTGATTTTAATTCATAAATAGCCTTTTCAATCAGCGCTGCCACTTTTGGACTTTATTCGGTTCTCGATGTGCTTCTTATTTCAGATTGATGGAATGTATGGGGTTTCAATCCAAAGGGATGATTGTCGCAGGTTGCAACGCCTTTGTATTTTGCTTCATTTTGATCCTTTGATAGATATATTTCGTTCAGAAAACTTCCAAGGGAGAAACTACTATGACTGAGATGATATCAACTGATCTTGTTAATGATTGCGCAGGAGGTCAGGTTTCAAGGCACATGTACTAACGCAAAAGAGAAGAAGCTGCCATATTTCAGACACGTTTGTCCAGATTATAGTCATCCTAGAGATTGTAGGGACGACATATAAGACTACTCACTTCTAGATGATGGATTTAGCCCAGTCCAACTATCTCTGATTGCCTATTCTCGGAGCGCCGGCGCTACCTTCTAAACATGTCTGATTCCCAACTCATTGCTCAGCTTCGTACTGTTGTAGATCCGCTCTTTAATGGGATAATCTTCAATGCAATCGCATGCGGTAACTATGTTAACAGCCCTGTTACAATGTCTGGTGAACTTACAATAAAGACAGGCATATATACACTGCTCTTTGTCCAGGCCATGTGTATGTGTACAGATCAAAACTTGCGCAGTCAGTTTCTAATTCATTTATCCTCAGGGAGCCTTCACACGAAAGGAAACAAAGGATTCTACTTCTTGGCGCTAATTGGTCTGTGGAGCTCGGTGATCTATGCCTTTGTGGTTTTCTGGAAAACCACTTGGAATGGATGTGTTGCCAAGAATGGCTCTCCATTGGCTATCGCCCTAAACACAAATGCCGTGTCACCGGTACTATTGGTTTTCACTATCACGCCGATTTTTTTCGCTGACGGAATACTGGTAAGTATGGTCACAGCGAAATAAGTTAAGAGCTGACACCATTACAGATTTGGCGCTGCAATATCATGTGGGGCAGCAGGTACATTTTAGCCATGCTTCTCATGCTATATGCTGCAAGCATAGGTGAGTGCAGTAGATTTGCTTTAGAGATTCTCTGTTAAAAGTCTTCTAGGAGTTGCAATGGTGTCTATCATTCCGACCACAGTTCCTCTTCCACTGCCCTTGTTCACCCTTTCGTCGCTATTCAGTGCAGTTACCACCCTCTTGGCAACATTTTTGCTCGTGTTAAAAATTGTCTTTGTCACCCGTAAAAGTCGCATGCAACATTCTTATACCAAAATCCTTCAAATTCTGATAGAGTCAGCCGCTCTTGTCTCGTTTGTCATGCTGTCTACCAGCACTCTCGCACTGATATCCGATGTCCATCCATTTGCTTTGAAGACTAAAATTGGGACAATTTTGTACAGTGGCGTGCAAAAAGATTGCACCTCACGTGATTTTTGAGTGTTGGCCGCACTCAAACTTCATTTGTGAGCTACGTCGGATAGCTCTCGGCCTCAAATTTCTCTAGCATATAGACTGGTATATTGTTCATTTGAATATCAAAAAATCTCGCTTCAATGAGCCTCATAGAAACACCAGGAGCTCATATACAAATAGGGTCAATAATAGCAAAAATGCGAAATAAAGATATGAGTGGCAAAGAGCCAAAACAAAATCAATACAGCTAATATTTGGTAGTCCACTAGCGGGATATGTTCTCTACCCTGTCTCCAACTTTCAGGGCATATGAAGCTGTATCTGCCAAGATATTTCCTGGTTATCAAAGGTAAGACAAAAAAGCAGCTAAAAATAAAGTGCTGTCTATCTGCTCAGGAAAAGCAGTAAATTTTATGATATTTGGAACATACACAGATATAATAGGTATCTATAATCCACCAGCTTTTCAGATTCCAGTCTTGTCATTGAGAGCTACAGGTGCAGGTGGAAGATGTGGGCAGTAACACTGAACAAACACAACCAAACAACAAATTGATCGCCCGGTTTTCTCCTTCTCTGCTCACCTCAACACCTCCATACTTCTTCATTCAACCTGAAATTTGGCCGAAATACCCCTACCGCCATGACAAAATGCACACCCACCAAAAAAGCCCGGATTTTATACTTGCGCCGGGATGGGAAGACATTTGCAGAAATTGGTGATGATCTTGGCTTAAACCGCACCACCGTCTCCAGAACATACCACGACCTCGAGAAACAGGGTGACAACCCTGATTTCTACCTGAAGAAGGATATTCCAGGCCGTCCACGACTTCTGACCCCTCACGCGGAGCGATGTGCTGAACGAGCAATCACCAGTGGGGAATGCATGAATGCAACTGACGTTCAGCGCACCCTATTCCCCAATATCAGTGCTTCAACCCTCCGTAGGATGTTTCTCAGGAAAGGGATGAAGGGCAGGATACGCTGGAAAAAGCCATGGCTCTCAAAAATCCATGTTCAGCAGCGATTTCGATGGGCCAAACTTCTGTCAAATCGGTCAATTCGTTTCTGGAAGCGTGTGTGGTTCACAGATGAGTCAAAGTTCAATCTTTTTGGCTCAGATGGGAAGCAATACTGCCGCAGAAGAGATGGAGAGGCTATGGTGGACAGAAATCTCCGGAAAACCATCAAACATGGAGGTGGGAGTGTTATGGTGTGGGCGTGCATCTCATGGAATGGGCCTGGTTGCATTCATCTTGTGGATGGCAACATGAATGCAGTTCAATACTGCTCTATACTATCCACATCCCTCCTGGGCTCACTTGAGGATAAAAATCAGGGGCCTCGAGACATTATTTTTCAGCAGGATAATGATCCAAAACACACATCACGACTTGCTAAACAATGGTTCCAGGATAACCGCATCCGTGTACTCCCCTGGACACCCCAATCTCCGGACATGAACATCATAGAACCTGCCTGGGGTGCCTTAGAGTCACGTATCCGAGCCCGCAATCCACTTCCCAGGAACAAAGGGGAGTTATGGGCTGCATTGCAGGAAGAGTGGGCTAATTTACCTTTGGATTATATCCGTCGTTTGTACCGTTCCATCCCCCGCCGAATTGCTGCTCTCAAGGCAGCTAAGGGACGTCATACCAAATACTAGATTACCATGTATTTACATTGACCTCAGCTGCCCTCAGTTTTTTTTGCCAGCCCCAAACATTTTGCCATTATTTTGGCAAAACCTACTATATTTTGATTCATCAATTTCTCTATCTGTAGAAATTTTTGTCTGCCATAAATTTTATTGTAGATTCTCCCAATTATCCTGAGCACACTCAAAAAAAAATTATCCAAATCCGTCAAGACATTGACCCTCGAGAAGCAAATCAAATCAAAGGTGCGCGAAAATCACGTGAGGTGCATTCTTTTTGCACGCCACTGTATGAATCGACGGTCTACATTGCTAGGGTAAAGGCCCCAGTGACCGTACGTCTGCCACGATGTTTTGGACATGCCAAACATTCTAACTATTTTTGCTATAGGGAATAGCACCCACTCTGATTGCATTTCGTCTCGCTGAACGGCCGGCTCAGACCGAGATCAGCGCAACAAACAGAACAGCTCCACTTTCCCATCTGACATTTCGGAGATCCGCCCACCACACCGGGAGCAGCAGTCAGGTTCTAAGTACTCATATCTCCACTATCCGGGTTGGATCACTTCACCAGGAATATCCTCTACAGGATATGGAATCCCAAATTAACATCGAGGCCCAGGTCGATGCACACAGCCGACAAGGGAGGGGCGACAGAACGGAGAAACAGAAGCGAGGTACAAGCATAGTGTCAGTTTGATTTTGCATGGGTGATTGAGGTGAGCATCATTTCAAGTTGGATGTGGATTATATGCCACAGTAGCCTGCAGACTAATTCGGGTAGTCTTTCATTCACGACTCTGCACTCGGAGTGTGGTAACTACTAGCAACGCGTAGCGACTTCGATTCCATGGAAGGCAAGGAACTATGATAATCGCTCTTTCACTGCATCCTCCGAAATCGCTTTCCAAGTCCATTTTGCACGCGCAAGCACAGGTGCACCAATAATCAATCCCAGCGCTTCACCGTCGGCATTGATTCCATCCTCCTCCGTAGGGGCGCTCTTCCACCTCAGTTAATGAAGAGCGATAGATGTGTCATAGTTTTCTTATGATCTGTACGCTCGCAATAAAATGAATCATAGTTGTAACATCTGTTCTGCATCTATAGCTTCTATCGACCAATGATAGGATATTAAATTCCATGTCGATGATCTCGCCTCCTCGAATTTGCCCGCTGTGTCAATCATTCCGTACCTTCGTTATTTGTGCAGATATCTTTCCAATTTCTTTGTCAATTTTTGGGTTATCATTCTGAACACTGCGCGATATAGCTATACGATGGCGCCATAAGGTATCAGAGTTTCCGATGAATATCACGACCGATGCAGTATCACAATGGACTTACGAACAGCACGATAACCGCCGTTTCACTACGAACACCACGCCGCGGAGCGACGTATGGGCCATCAAAACGCGCATGCGAAAAAAACAAAACTATCAGCCCAGAACAGGTAAGCAGAATCAGAAAAAGCATACAAGCGACCGGGCCAGTGCGCGAGTGGATGTCCTCCTTCACCGCCTCCACAGCCGATAGTCTTCCGTCGCAATCACGGCCAGATAGGATTGTTGGTGCAGTTCGTTAGATCGAGGCGTAGCGTACGGTCGCGCAGGGGAGGGGGGCATTGTTGAACATTCATATCTAAGAAAGGTAAGATGTCAGCGAGAGTCCCCGCGCGGGATGATACGTGCATAATGACCTCGCAGACGACGGAGATTGTTTGCGGATTGGATGAAAAAAGGAGGGCACGCGCGTACGTGATAATGACCGAGCGGATTCAAGAAATGGCTATGGGGAGGAATGACCACGACCGGGTAGTAAAGCGTTTAATGCCGGACCATCGCCCCCGCGACTTTGAAGAAGAAGAAGCTCACCAACGAGCCGATGCGGGCATCGTTCAGTGAAGCACCTCAGATGACATCTCCAGGAAAATTGTCGGGCGCGGAGGTATGTAGAGACAAAAGATGGAGGGAATGGAAGAGAATTGTATTTGTGTGGAACACAGAACGCAGCGCATCGATGAACCAAACCTCACCTTCGGGTCGCGATCTCATCCATTCTCATTCCCCAGGACACGCTATGGGCTTGAATCTTCATCAAAGACACTGGAAGAGCAGTGCGGACTGCAGCGCAGGGGTGCACACTGACGCATTGTGATACATCGATACCTGTGAAAAAGAGGAGAGGAAAACAGGTCAGTGAAGAGATGAACAGCATCCTGGGATCGGGAAATGGCTCCGATGGAAAGGAGAGATCAACGCCCGGACAACGGACGTGGGCCATCGGTGGAACGGTGGTGGATAATGTCTGTAATGTCGGAGAGCGCTCCATAGCCAGACCATCGACTCAAAATGCCAGAGAAGAGAAGGATAAGCCCACGACTACTCGCGCCAGTGCGTAGTGCAGTGTAGTCTGCTCGAATCGCTCCTGAGTCATGCCGGTGGTGGTGATGGTGACGGCGCGAATGCACAAGTGCACAGATGCGGAGAATGACGACGAAGTTGACAGGGCGGCATCGAATAGATGTGCCGCGTGATTCCAAAACTGATCAGATGCCGAGTACAAAGGATTTAGGTGGCACATGGAATGACTTGAGTTCACCTAAATGTCCGGCACCTTCTCGACACGGTCTCCTCAGCCACCACGCGCGATTTTCGTCCGCCAGGATGTTGAGACTTAAGTAGGCAATAGACACAAGCTGGGGTGCGCGACATCGCTGTGGACAAGTACCGACAAGGAATAGAGTGCAGACTACATGGGGGAAAGTGGGAACGAACTTCGAAAAGCCGAACAGCGAGACTCACTGCATTACATCAGCGAGATAAGATGTTGATAAGCACTTATCGTGTTATCTCCCACATTGACAATTGCCATCATTGTTCATTCCTCTCAATCTTTCAGCTCTATTCCGGGCGTTTCATCTACTTATCACTCCCCCGATTTTTGTCTGATTCATAGGTAGCCTTTTCAATGGGTATCGCTGCATTTCGACGTTACTCCGTGGTTGATGCGCATCTTCTGCCACATTGATCGAAAGTGTTGGGTTTCAGTCAAGAGGGATGATTGTCGTAGGTTACAACTCCTCGCCATTTTACCTGTTTGTGATGCCTCCATAGACATTTGCCTTCGGAAAACTTCCAAGACAGAAACCATTGGAGCCGAGGTAATAGAGAGGTTGCGTATAGCCACAGTGCGCTGATCGTGGCTAAATGGCGGTGCGCAGTAACATGATTGTCAATAATTTTGTGCATACAGCAACGACTGACGATTAAAAACAGGAAAGAGTTGGTTTTTTGATCATGGTTTATTTAAAATGCAAACGGTATATCATAGAGGATGATACAATATACGCATATACTCTCGATCGTTAAATTCTGTTGTACTTTGCCCGTTTCCACTTCCTGCTAGTTGTTCCAACTACAGATAAATATGTATATCACAGGGAGCAAGCAAAACATGCCCATGGAAAACCACTGTAGAATAGCAGCCCGTAAGCTCATCCATGCCTGTGCAATTACGTGTAACTTTGTCATAATGATAGAAAGGCTGGATATATATATACGCACTCCATTACCCCAGGTGAAAGATACATCTCCGCCCGCCGCATTGTGCACATGTGTGCGAACACGTGCAACAACACTGATATTAGCAATAAACGCGGCTGTGGTTAGCACCACTGCAAGTGCATGGAGGCCAAAACTCAAGAAAATTGTTGGCTGATCTTTGATCTTGGGTCGTAACTGAAAACAGCTATAGCCAAAGGAATAAGTGTAACAAATACGACCGCACAAGCTTGTCTATGGTCAGGCCCCTGAATAATCCTCGTAGACTATACATACCTGTCGGGTTGAGTACAAGAGCAGCGGTTGAACCCTTTGATAATATCCCTGTGCGCCCGTCGATCCCTCTGCATTTTAATACGATGTGTTAAGCCTCCGAGGTCACATGTGACAGGTACTGAAATTGATACGAGGAGCATCAAGATGAAAGAAATAAGGCACGGCCCGACATAGAAACGAGGGCGACAGTTCGTGCTGCCATAAGTGGGCGGTAAGGAAGATCAATGCGAGAGGGAATTCAAGCAGGTTGTTCGTCTATATAATGGCACTCAAGATTCAGTTACGTAACATCCAGGTTATTGCCGTATATCCGCCTCGAAGTAGCACTTGTTACCTTGGGTACAAAATTGACCTATGTTAGGCTTTTCGGTTATCTCCTATGCGGCGACGTACCATCTGCACCTTAACAGAAAGGATACATCTCTGCCTTGTTACACTGTATGCAACATCTATCTAGTTACATTCATGATATGTATGTCCTACTCGTTGTCACCTACTTAGATGTTCAATAAACCAAGTTCCGTCCCAAGGTACGAGCAAAACGGGAGAGCGCTGACACAGTACTGTCGCGCGCAGTCCTATCTTGTCAGTTGTGCATGCCGTGTGTGTTTTTGAGGTGCGGTGGATCTGAGGCACTGTGCCATGTGGGAACTAGCGTAGATGTATGACCACGTGGGGAGGTGAAAGAAGGGGAAGAAGGAGAAGAAAGAACAGGATGGGCAAGATTGGGGCAAGACGGCGATTAGACCGGTGACGCGGTCCCTCCAAATCAGGTAAGACCGCGATGTTGGAAGCGGAAGGACAACACAAATCTATTACATATTGATGGGGATGCTGCCACACATGTGTCAATACAGTCACACCTGAACATACGGTGACGCACTGGGGAATACATCTTATCTCTTTGCTTCCCCTATACAATAATGAGCGATAAGACCGTAGGACCATCATCTGCCCAAAGACTACCATCCGAGCTGTACAGAGAGATTGCCGCGAATTTGCATGATCCCAGCAACAGACCAGCGCTCCTGTCGCTCTCTCTCGTCAATACAACATGGCGCACGGAGAGCCAACGCGTTCTATTCCGGAGTCTATGCGACAAATACAAGTCCGACGACAAGTGGTGGAGGGAAAAAAAGAGGTTACGAGACACACACGTAGGCTTCTTGCGAGCCATAGTTGCCCACCCGACACGTCTCGGTTCCTTTGTGCGCTCGTACGCACAGATTGGTCTGGTATCAAACATTATCAGTGAGTACGTTAACTGCTTTGTGGTCCACGCAGCCAAAGACCTTATTGTTAAAACCGGAATGAGACGACCCAAGTGAGCGCGGAGACACCGGCAACTGTGAACTCTGGGAGCTCACCCTCAGAGCCCTTCCCATGTTCACCAACTTGAAGCAGCTTGCTTTTGTTCCTCAGATAGGCTCCATGACATTTGAAGCCGCTGTCGCCCTCAGCCGCTGCACATTTCAACTCGTGTATCTGTCATGGGGCTGTGAGTTTGGCCGACAGCTCGAACAGTTTCTGCTCACCTCTGGATCCCTCATAGAACATCTCGACATGGGGTCAGCACTGGGGGATCTACGTCCACTTCCCCCTTGTGCGTGTCCTGAGTTGTCATCGGTTTCCTGCGGCTACACGTCGGTCCCTTGTGTCATAAATAACAGGAGTATCACGACGCTCAGGCTATCTGACGAAGGTTGCTCTGTGCTTCCCCATCTTGACATCCATCCAACAGCTGCTGCCGCCGTCAAGTATCTTTCCATGGACAGGTATTCCCCCCCATCAAATCTTTTCAAACCTGGCTCTACTGGAACTATTGATGTGGTCTATCGAGGTGCGCATCATCAACAACGCCCACCCTATCATGCTAAGTCTCAATATACCTCCTCTAGACGATGCTGGAATTATCCGACCTAACGAGCCTCCGAACGCTTGTCCTCCATAAGGAGGATCTATGGTCAAGCCCCAATATCACTCGTGACGAAAAAGCCCGGGACCAAGTCATCGACATAAGCTGCGAGCGGTGCCCAAGGCTAACCCATATCATTCACGAGCTCACGGGTAATTGGTATGCCGGTCAACATTGTTCCACAAAATTATTGATATCAAGAGACAATTCTCGTGTTTTAAATGTCCGTCGTGAGGATGTCGTTGTATACAGAACGCATTTTACTTCATGGTGGGAGATTTACGATCATGGATTCTAATGTACAGTATTGTAGGAGAACAGAGAAATATATTAAACTCACCACTGGGTCACAATCTTGTTTAAGCTGACTCTTTAAGACTCTCTGTCACAACCAGCAAGCGGGGGATGAGTGAAGAGGCTTAGATGTGGTCCTGAAACGGAATGGGAAGAATTAAAGTAATCAGATACAAACTATATTCAACTGCACAGATCCCAAAAACCCCATGAATTTCAAGAAGAAACACGTGACAAATTTGATCACGAAGGCCTTCAACCCTATGCAGAACATTTTCTAAGGCATCTTCTGAGCATAAAGTTGCGGCTTAAAACCAATGCGCAGAAGCAAGCCCTGCACAGCGAAAACATATAAAGTATTGGTTATGTTTAAGGATGTGCACGAGTCCAGATCCTAGGCAGGTACCTGGCCAGGTACTCGTGGGAATACCTGTAGTGACCTGGATCTGCAGGTCAGGTGGATTTGCAGATCCAGATCCAGGTCAATCCAGGTATAGATGCCTAGTATGGCCCTTTGGGCAGGCCTGGACTTGATCTTCCATGGTCTGATGGGCAACTAGCAGGATACTTACCCATGCTCCTCATGGGGGGTTGGGTTTCAATTTTGGATGGGCAAGAACTTGGGACGTGTGTACCACTACGGCCCAGGCCAGGCGAGAGGAATTGACAATGCAACATGGTTCTACTGGCAAGCTCAAATGCTGTCTTGAGACAGTCATAACTGAGGGCATCGGTATTTGGCATTAGCACTGATGGATAATAGGGTCAAGCATTGATTGTATAACTATGTACAGACAAGTACAAGCAATGCAAGGTAAAAACCTGAGACTCAAAGCAAACTCAAAGAGTCCAGGCATTTTCTGGATCACAGGTACCTGCCATGTTCTTTTTGGGAAGTTGTGGACATTTGGTTGACTATACATGTGCTATATATTACTATGAAAATTCAATAACAGTACATTAACTTTCATAGTATGCAGAGTATTGCCAAAAGCCCTAAATAATTCACCATAAACCAAAAGAAATTGAGTAAAGAATTGAATAACCATGCAATGCAGTGGCTTTCAACACAAGTATTCACTCTTTCACTGCTTTAGAGCAACATCATGTTTAGATAATTGATGAATTACTTTAATAAATGACTGGTTTATTAGGATTCAATCATCACAGGTCACAGGCACCCTTGTATTGGCTGAATTTAGTTTGTATTCCAGGTCAAATCCATGTTGGTTGAATGTGACATCCCACCCAAATTTATACAATTGCTTTCTATGTAAAAAAGTCACTTTTTGAGGGATTACATACACTCTGAAAGCCTGTATTCCTATGAGAACTTGGATTCAGGACACATCTGTTCCAAATTTTAACAGGGAAATTAGGATGCCAACTCAGAAATTGACTGAAATTTGGTATGTGTCAAATACTCTAGCCTTTTTGGCTGAGTGCTACATCTCAGCACTGAGGTCAGAGGTCACATCCCATTCTGAACAATTTATAGGCCCAGTATAAAACCCATCTTAAAGCTCATATCAAAGCTCAGTCCAGCCAGCTATGCTGCCTTAGAAATACCATGTCCACCCCTGCTAGCAGTGCCTATTCCCACCAAGCACCCCCTGATGTGCTTCAGTAGTCAGTCAATGTGATTGAAATAAATCATTGAATGTATATAGAATCTAGCTGAAACTGAACTTGGACTGATTTGGGACTGATATGAGCACAGGTACCCACAGGTATACCTGCAGGTACCTGGATGGATCTGTGCCTTGCAGGTACCTGCAGACCTACAGGTACCTGACCCGCAGATCCAGGTCACCTGTGGTGCCAGATCCAGGTCAATCCAGGTAGTACATTTCTCAGATCCAGGTCGACCCGCAGGTGCACTTGTGCACATCCTTATTTATGTTGCCCAAAGTCTGTAGACATTCTCACTTTCCGTGCAAAGACGGAAGATCAAATAGCGACAGTATGCATAGTGCTCATACGGAACAAATCAAGACACTGAAATGAGCATAATGAAGGTATCAACACCAGAAATACAGACACGCATCCAGTGCTAGATATGACCACGACGAAATACTGCAGGCGTCCGGCACTGATGATCAGGAGTCTAATGGTACACATCAGAAAATGCACATAGCAAGGACACTCGGATGAGCTGAATGAGCCACAATAATGATAGAGACTTGCGCTGCGGTGAAGCCGTAGCCGCTTTTTGATCTGAATTCAAAGATTAAATCAAAACCACATAGCACTCGATGTGTAGACGTCTAGAAATCTTGTACAGAACCTAATTAAATTTACCAGATTCGCAATATTCAGGATGTTGAATCAACGATGCAACTTCATTCACGCAGATTCCAGGATGGATTGAAATTGTGACCGGCATATGAGTGCAAGAGATACAGTAATCAGGTAGCCCCGAAGACATTTCAGAATACGGTCTCTGGCCTGACTCAGTGATTGTTGACAAGAACATGAGGAGCTCAAGACAGAGCTTCTTTCCAGTGATCCTTAACAAAGTCTGTCACGGACCAGTGCTCTTATTCTGCCGGAATAAACATAGCAATGAAAAAAAGAACATGTGAGAATCCACAACCCCGTTGCCAGCAAGAATTCTTGTCCGAGCCAGACCACTAGAATGGTTGAATGTGAGCCTTGCGAAATAGGACAGAAAATAACGGAATCAAGAAAACAAAGAGGAGAACAATGTTGTCTCACATTCATTCCCAAAATAACACGCCACCTGTATGCTAATTTGTCTGTTCTAATTACACAGTGGATAAATCAACGCACATTGATGGGTGATATCTCGAAGACATGCGGAAAATATTTATAGTTTGTTTTACGTTTATTGGTCCAATACATGCTCAATACATTTTGAACGTCCTTCGAGATGGCTTCTACGTGTAATTACCCGAGACATTTGAAAGGTCTTCTAAATGTTTTGACCACCAAAGCATGTAGAAAACAGTCAAAGGATCATGCACCAAGACACGCATAGGAAACGCGTTGTTGATTGTTCTAAGTATTGGTGACTGCCGAGTGATGGCCGATTTTTCCTTTTCCCACAGTGAATGGCCTTAATGCCACACATAAGATATGTACAATTATCCAAGCCCTGATAGAACTCAGGGAATCAGCCATGACTGAAACCTCAGTGGAGAAAAACCCCATTCATTTTGGCTTCGTTTTTGTTGCATTATATATATATGGACTTTATGCATTTCACGCAATAAGGCCATCCACTGTGGGCAAAGGAAAATCGGCCATCACTCGGCACTCGCCTATAGAACAATCAACAACGCGTTTCCTTTGCGTGTCTTGGTGCATGATCCTTTGACTATTTTCTGCATGCTTTGGTGGTCAAAACATGTAGAAGACCTTTCAAATGTCTTGGATAATTACACATAGAAGCCATCTCGAAGGACATTCAGAATGTATTGAGCATGTATTGGACCAATAAACGTAAAACAAACTATAAATATTTTCCGCATGTCTTCTAGATATCACGCATCAATGTGCGTTGATTTGTCTGCTGTGTTAGAGACCTTGTGCATAGCCACAGAGCGCTGATCGTGGCAAAATGGCAGTGCGCGGGCCGGTCACATGGCTCCATCGTGGCTATAATCGTGGCTAACTCGTTCGGTGCAAGTCCCGTGAGTTATTCCATTTGTCCCTCTCTGATGTTCCTTCTCCGTTCTGTACATCCTCAATTCCTTCGAAACACGTTATAGCGCTCCCAATGCATTTAAAATCCATTCTTCAACCAAATACGTACAAAAACATTCACATTTCTTTTGCCTAATTATTCTCATTCGGTCTTTCTCAACGTACTTTACCTATCGGGCTGGCGAGGTAATACGTAGTGTTACCTGAGTTGCTTATGTAACGTAGTCAGTCAGCGCAAATCCCAAATCCCAAAAACTCAAGGCTGACTTCAATGAACTTTCACAGTTTTTTAAGTGTATTTTCATAGTGAAGATACGCTGAAGGGGTTCGTGACTGTCTACTGCAGCCCAAAGGCAAGTGGCAGGTTGTTGATGTCACACCTGATTGACACTTTGATTGTTGATGACATTTTCATACCTCGTAGAGCTTCCTGATAGTAGGCAGTAGATCTCCAGGTAGTATTTCAGTAAGTTAATTGGCAGGTAAATCAAGTTGAACCCATATAATCAGCTCCCAGCGAGCAAAGCAAAGCCACGAGATAGCCAGGAAATAGCCAAAAGCGATGCCTGCACAACGTCATTTAGCCACGATCAGTGTTTGTGGCTATTTGTGGCTATGCACAAGGTCTCTATTCCAGGGATATGTATATGGGCCAATTGCTATAACTGTAAACCACCTGATCTTCCAGTGCACCAGCTCAGCCTCCACCAATTGATGCGGGAGCACAAACACGATCTCCGTGGCAAACGGAATACCCAAAATATTCTGTTTACATTCCACCAATAGCTAGACCTGCGAGTGTGATTTTGGCCCAACAAAGCTTGAAATTTTTAGAGAATATGCGAGTAAAATTTACAACGTCCCGGAGAAAGCTGGGTTCAGCAAGTATCCTCCCAGTGGCTCAGATAAATTGCATGTCAATAGCATCAAGTTGCGTCAGTGGCTTCATTGCAGATGTTCTATTTACGCTGCTGGATCTCTCGAGTTCCAAAGAGCGGCTCATCGGTCCCAGTCTCAATAAAGTAAACTTAGCAACACATGACCAGATCAAAAGCATAGATGCGGTAAGTACGGGCCCTAGCACTCGTCAACCAGTATTAAAGGACAGCCGGACAACTCTGCGGGTCATTACAAATTTCCGAGCGGCCTACCAGTGCCAAAGTGTATCGCGGCCATATCTTTCTCAAAGTTGGTAACCTCAACCATAAGGACAATGTTCCCCATCAAATATATCTTTGCGCTTGTCACCCTCAGCGTGGTTGGCGCCATAGCTGAGACCCACAGTGTTGTCTTTGTTAACAAATGTGGTCGTGGAACGGTAGCTACCAGCTCCACTGCGTCAATGTCTCCACTATATTGACTATAACATATAAATTCAGCCCATGCTTATCCAGGGCAGTCAAATGCTCTCCACGGGAGCCGAGTTTACTAGCAATGGTCCTCTGACCAACGCCATTGCATACCTGCAGGGCGGGAATTGCGGCTTTGCTGGCGAGGGATGCACAGTAGTTCAGACAACTCTCAAAAACCCCACTTCTCCAGGAGATGGCTCGCTCACCGCCATCTCCCTAATTCTTCCGTGAGTTTTATCATTTTTGAGTATTGACCTGGCTTCAAGAAGCGTCTAATGCGGCTGACCCCACAATGATTCATTATAGCAATTCCTTCAGCGTTGCCACGGGCTTTGGGTACTTCAATGGCTGCGATGGTGCTGGCGCGGACTGTACTAACGCTGAATGCCGCCTTCCCTTCCTCAATCCCAACATTACAACCCTGCAGGTCCCGTGTCAGAGCAATAACGTAAGTTCCCTTGTCTTTATTGGGTGTTGATACTGACATATCCGTATACAGGTCAATCTTGCTATTACGTTCTGCGACTAGAAAGATGCTATCATGGCACTGTTCCGCAACTTGCCTGAGTCCAATGTCTCCAATTTGGTTTTAAACAAACTTGCTCCATCAGAATCTAACTCCTTGAGCAAATTTGAGATGTATCCGCGTCCCGTGACAAGCAACTCGCCCATGGGTGCAGGTTTGACTGAGTCGTAGGGCTCATTTAATAAGCATAAGATGTGAGAGCTAGAGAGAGTTGCAGCTCAATAAACATTTCTTAAGTACTGCACAGCTATTTGCGGTGATTTTTTGAACTTCAAGCGCTTAGATTGACACCATCAATTAAGCCCGACACTAGCATCTCAATGTTTGTACGTTGTCCGTTCGCCACGGAGATATGTATGTATCCCCATATCATGACGTGACCGCCGGGAATACCTGCAGAGTATCTAATTATTACGTCATACCTGCCCCAGGTTTAGACATGTGCACCGACCTACAATACAAAATGCTTTGCGTATCATTGTGATGTTGTTTGGACATTATGACTATAGATACATGTATATTTTTCCATGTACCAAAAGGGGCATCGCATCTATGTAATGACATCGACTGCCTCGATGCGTCTGAGCGCTTCAGCATATCAATAGTCCATTTGTGGAGTGCTAATCGGCTGCTCGACAAGGTATACGAGAATAAATGACCACATGGTCAAGCATACCTCACGGAGTGAACAGCTCCATGAACACGGTCACATCCTCGTACTCCATAGCAATATCTCAAGCAATATCAGATTGGGGAGGCCATGCTGGGGAAGGTAGCTATTCACTGAGAGGTATTTGATAGCAGCTGAGGCTGACAAATTGACGACACCACTTGGTAATCCATCATCAATTTGCCCGCTGTAAGTCTTCTGGTATTCGAAACATGAGGAAGCGAGGAGAATGGACACGAAACTGGTGCATGTGCCAAACACGGTCGAGGTCCGTTGCTTTAAAAAGAAAATTGGGCATATCTGGAACTGGTGACAAGTTCGACGCAACGATTAGGTACGATGCAAATATTCCTTCCGGACATGTGATGATAAAATGGATACACAACCCCGTGGGGCACGGGTACATTTACCCAAACTGAGATTCTAATGCTGGTGTTGATGGTGTCGGTTAAAAGGCTTGATATTCAGAAATAACCGTAGTAAGCTCTGCTACGGCTCTATTCTGAACACAACCACACGCTGAACTTCAACGCCTTCTGTGGTTTTGCAGCCAAGACCAGCCAGGCGATTCAACAGTTTGATGGCCGCGCGATGCTGAATCGGGGGTTGACAGGGACTATGTCCAATTGCTACATATTCCACATATGCTCGGATTGTCACGAAGAGTTGGATTCAGACCAAACACACTCAATTGAATCAAATTTGGACTCAGGCAATGCGATTCAACGCCATGAAGCCGCTGGTGGAGCCATTCCTTCATTGCAAATTATACGTTTATAAACACTCCCAGCATATCAGCACGCCTGTGATGCGATTAAGATAAAGTGTTATTCTCGGCAACGGTCGGCGCCTACGCTTGAGATGCGATCCATACGGGTACAAAGGCTCAAATTTATAGTACATTAGATGTATGAGCAGGTTTAAAAGGAGTGGAATGAGACACAGAATCATCCGCACCCTCTCTTAGGACTTCCGCAGCCACAAATATTTCTCAACCTCCAACTTTGGGTGATGACAATGTTCTCCTTCAAGACCCTTATTACTCTGTTCAGCATCGGTGTCGTCGGTGCCATGGCTGAGACGCACACAGTCACGTTTGACAACAGGTGCGGCCGCGGAACAGTACGTATTCGTTCTCTTGATACAAATTTACAGGGCCTTGACTGTACCTCTCCCATATAGCCCACACTCATTCAAGGTGGCCGCGTCCTTTCCACCGGGGGTTCCTTCACCAGCAACGGCCCTCTCACCGCTGCCATCGCCTACCTCCAGACCGGTAACTGTGGCTTCAACGGCGAGAGATGCACTCTCGTCGAGCTAACCCTCAAAAACCCCACCTCTCCTGGAGGTGGCTCTAGCGCTGACATCTCTTTGATTCCCCCGTGAGCGTGTTCCTCTCGTCACCTCTTCCAATTTGTCGCTGACAAGATTTTAATGTGATTTCCATCTTTTCATAGACACTCCTTCTCTGTCACCTCCGGCTTCGGGTACTTCAACGGCTGCGATGGCGCTGGTGCTGATTGCAAAAGCGCAGACTGCACCACCGCCTTCCACGTGTCCACCGATACGCACGTCCAAGTTCCTTGCCAGACAAACAACGTACGTCTCTCCCTTACTCAGTATACCTCATATCTCGCTCGTGGAGCAGAGGAGTTAGAGTCTGTTATTCTGACGAGATTATACATAGGCCAATCTCGCTATTACTTTCTGTGATTAGATTACTCCGACTACGATCAATGCCCGTGCTCTACCCATAATGCTCACCGAGAATTGTGGAATTGTATTATTTGTTGTATGAACTCCGTGTATGTAGCGTATGAATCAAATGTAATTTTGATCTTGAATGTCTACCGACAACAATTTGAGTCCCATGGTCCTCACTAAGCCAAGTACCCGATGGGTGACTAGGTCGGTCCATCAAATATCCGTTCCCACTCTTGCGTACTCAGAAAGGACTTGCTTCATTGAGGCAGACCCCAGACGGGTGACTGTCTCTACACCAGTTCCCCCTCATATTTCACAATTATTTAAGCCATCGGGCTTATAACGACGTCATGAGCATGGCGACTCGCGAAAATGATTGCGCACCAGGCCGTCGTGGCTTGGTCGTGGCACGAATTAATCACTGAGTATGATGGTGGTGCTGCCACACATGTGTCAACACGGTCAGCGTCGAGCAAGCCAAATTGATCTTTGGGCGACCTTCAGTTCAATCTCCAGGCATTGTCCATTCTCCACAACAAGGCACATACTTCACCATTCTAGTATGGGACACGATAACGTACAGCACCATCATTCTCCACCAGCTCCTGTTCACATTCCGCATCCCCTACGCCGCGTGCATCAGGTACCAACAGCCGATCCGTTACTCCTAATCAACTCCTAATTGACGGACAACGCCTGCGACTTACGAAGGGACGGATACAAGGAAGACGTCGTAAGGAGGATGTAGATGATGATAATTGGCAAGGCGTGCGCAACTCCCAGCTCTCAGCTCGCAGTTTAGACTTCTCCTGGGACTTGGCCCCTGGGAGGAGATGATCGAGATTAAGAAGGTTGTTGGACGCGAGGGCGCGGGTTGAAAACGCAGTTGAACGTGACCTCAGAGCAAGCACGCGTTGTTGCGCGCCTATATTTCTCTTCGTGCTCGACCTTGTCCCTCTCGTCGCCTTGTTTCTTCTCGTCTCTTCATCTCGTCTCATCGACCGCGGTTCCCCCGACCCCGACCCAGACGCTGATTTTGGTCACAGCCCAACCCCAACCGCCTCTACAATGACAATGACAGTGCATGGCCCTCCTCTTTCGACCAACGAACACTAGGAATACCGCTGGCACTGGTCAGGCGTCCTGCGTGCTCGATATCGCTAGGTTCGAGTGACATCGTCCCCATTTATCGAGGGGCAGCGCCCGCAACCTCACTCTGGATTGTAAAATTGTACGCATTACATGCGAACATCGAATATCCGTCGATCACGCCAGCTTGGATGCACGTCACCTCACAACTCGTACCTCTGCCTCCAGCTATATCTCAACGTCGACACAAGCGCCCATCTTAATCGCCTGCCCGCTCGCTCAGCATGGCATACATCACGCTCTTTATCCACCACGACCACATACCCGTGCCCTACAAGCTCTATATCTACAGGCCACAATCAACATCCTGCGCTTGGCCGCCAATCCCATCGACGCTAACTATGGCCCCTGGCATGTCGTCCTTCATCGCTTCGTCTCTTTTTTTATGGCCGCCTTCGAAATTGTCGTCTCTCGCGACATTGTACTCAAGGGAGCCGTACTTGCTTGCGCCTCTTTCCTCAATCATTCCTCGCTCGCTTGAAACTTCTCCCAACTACCTCCTTCCTCACAGTTCCATTCCAGCTCAGTGACGCGGTGGCCTGCTGGCCGTCCCTTTATAACACACCTAGACTTGCCCTGTATGCTCCGCCAGGTTCAACGAGAACAAAATTCAGGTCGTGCCCGTTCCGCGTCGACGGTCGAAAAATCTTGGACGCGACTTCTACTTTCTCTCCTGTGCATACACGGTGACACTGGTCCGCGTCCAGCTGCGCCGACTTAGGTGATGGGCCCGGGGACGATATTACTCCTGGCATGGATTTTAAATGCTATAATCACGACGTCACTAGTGCCACCGGCGCACAAGTGCCCCACACAATCGCGAAGCCGTCCCTCTAATGTTTGCAGTATCTTCTTGGACTTTAATTCCCCTCCGTCAGTCCTTCATATATGCATAGCTTGTTCGAGAGCACTGTCTGGTGCTCCAGTACCGTAGCCCTAATACCTCCTCCGCAGTATCTTTGCAAGTGCGTGCGCTGGAAGCGGAAGTGGAAGTGCGGAATCAACGAGTGGAGCCAGGGCTCGATCAATACCAGTACAAGGTCGTTGCTAGCGCAAGCAAGCTGCAATAGAGTAGATCATCTACGGCGCTGTACTTCCCTTTCACTGATTCGTGTTCGAGCAGTCCGTGCGGCGGTTTTGACTTCGACTTTTGAGCAGTGTGCTTCAACGCTCAGCGCTAAACGACGTCCGGATCTGTATAGATACCGTGATTAGTGGCAACATTCTCAATTACGACAGCACTGACGTTGGCCTCCGGTGGTACTTCGACGGCAGTACAAAGCACCGTCTAGATGTGCGCATCCTTCGATGCTGACGTACCAGCATCTCAACATCAGCATCGTCATTTTATCGGGCGGGTAGACTCACACTTCGCTTCTCCCGCCACTCGACACTAGAAGATGTCCAAAATTTGCTCTGGCGCCAGTCAATGTTGGTTGCTCTCGCACTTGCGTCGTGTCCACCTTGATGTCTTGTCCTGGACTCTTATCAGTTTCCTGTGATTACATGTCGGTGTCTTGCGTCGTAAACAGTAGGGAATTATAGCAATTTAGATTGTCTGACTATGATTGCTCTCCATCTACAGTTCTGCATACCAAAAATTATCCATCCGTTGCGAGCGTTGTCACATGTCTCTATGGATGTATACTCTCCTCAACCAAGCTTTCGACCTTAGTCCTGCTGGAACTGTTGATCTGGACCATTGAGGTAGACTTTATCGTAGCAAATGGCTTCGACCCCGCACTTTCATACTGAATGAGGCCCCTACCTTAGACGACGCAGACTTTATACTACCTGACAAGTCTCCCGACGTTGGTCCTCCATGAAAAGATCGCTTCTCAAATCCCGACCTCACAAGTGACGAAAGATACGACACCAAGTCATTCAAGAGATCTGCAAGCGGTTCACCAAGCCGATCTACATCGTCCACGAACTGGAATTTTGTGGCAATCGTGGGAAGCACAAATACAGGAGATTCTCGATATTAAGAGAAAAGTCCCGTGTATTGGGTGTGCATCGCCAGGACGTGACTGTGTTCAGAGAGACACACAGTAATCCATTTTCTTAATCGACGGGCTTGTATGTGCCCTGTGCTTTACAAGGCTTGCAGGACAATTGAATCGTTGGATATCCCTGATGTCATTCAATGATTGATCATGAGTCTCATGTTACACACTGAGCTCGTCGTCAGTCCCTTTTGTAACTTAAATAGGAGGAGACGGATATGAAAGATCAGAAAAGTACAGTGAACGAGAGCCGCAAGGTGAAAACCACAACAAACAAATTAATGGTCAGTGTACTGCTCGACACAATGTGCATTCTGTGACTACTTAGTCGGTCAAGATCTTGAAGGAATCCGATTACTGATGTGCAAGGTATGCGCTCTACTGAATTTATACCGTAGAGTCCCCGGAAAGCTTTGAAAATATGGCATTTCAGGTAAATCTGGATTTTGATGTGTTGCTTTGAGAGCGTATTAAAGGGAAGATACACACGCTGAATGAATGCATCTTACCTGACCCCAATGCTAGTGTCCACAATGCTAGCATATCTGAATATCTTGAGATTGTCTCTGAGCGGTACATGTCACTTATGCTTGTACGAACTCGCTGATAAGATCAGCCATACTGGCACCAGTTCAATTGAAATCATGACATCGAACGAGGTATGATTATAACCGTACGGTATCTACATCTCGACCATATCATTATGCTAACAAGTCACTATACGTTGGTCCGATTTATAAGTGTCGGACATGCACCGGGAAATAATAACCTCTAGGCGCAAAAGGTGATAGCCAAGTTAACCTGCCCAAAAGTCAGGGAACCATTCATTCGTAAACCGTGACAAAGCACTTACGTTGTTGCTCTGGCATGCAACCTGAACCTGGTTATCATTTGACTGGCGGAACGCGCTGGGGCAGTTCCCATCAGAGCAGTCTGCACCAGAGCCATCGCAGCCATCGAAGTATCCGAATCCGGATGCAACGGAGAATGCGTGTCTACGGGGTGGACGAGTCAGCTCATCATTGGCAATTTTCTGTGTATAATACTGAACCCACGGAGAAATGAGGGAGATATCTGTGCTTGAGCCGCTCCCAGGGGAAGTCGGGTTAACGAGTGTCGTCTCAATGAGCGTGCATCCTTCGCCGTTGAAGCCGCAATTACCAGTCTGAAGGTAGGCAATGGCAGCAGTAAGGGGTCCGTTGCTTGTGAAGTCACCGCCAGTAGACAAGACATTTCCGCCTTGGATGAGCGTGGGCTGCAGTAACATTCGCATTAGCAAGGCGGAACACATCAATGGAGGCGGTGTGCTTACGGTACCAAAGCCACACCTGTTATCGAAATGGACAGTGTGAGTCTCTGCCATTGCGCCGGCGATGGCAACACTGAGGATGGCAATGGTGGTCTTGAAAGAGAACATTTTTCTTATTGCTGCTTGTTGATTGGATGCTTTGTGAGGGCTGAGATTGAAGAACAGAGGGGTGTTGGTGATGGTTTTAGTGGAAAAAGGTCCCAGCTTTTATACAATACTTGTGCTACTCGACTGTAAGCACAACCAGATACACCTCCATGGATGGCCATATCTTTCTTGGATACTCATCCTTGAACGACGCGGCGGTATGCCATCACTTGACTGGATATTTCCATAAATAGAACACGTTCAAGCAGCCATGCTTCCAAGTACGAGATTGCCATCACATCAAAGTTCCACAGTGTGGTACAGGCGACGACAGAGCCCTCGTCGCAACCAAGATTCGACTAGTCTGACAGATAATGTCACAAGTTGGGATCTTTGTCTAGGCCTGAGCCTCACCATAATTTGTGTAGATGAGTAATCACACTGTAGCCCAATGTTCATCCAGTGAGACTTATTGGCCGCCTTGGCGTGGGTGCGCTTCTGTGTTCAGATTGCTAAATGGTGGCCTGCAGTCACTACACAGCCTATGAGACTAATAGCGCATCTAAGAATAACTACATAGTTTAAGATGCCTTTGAATTTGTGGTACTGAAACGCCGTGATGACGAGCGTTCGGTGGCTACACGACGCATGGACAAAGATAGAACTCATCAATCTAAATTTAGATCGCACCCTAGCGCCCACTGCCGGTTACAGTGCATAGGTCAGGGACTAGCTGCGCTATGCCGCTAGTGCACAGCTTTCTACACTGAGACAAGAAGATGTTCTCATACAGGCCATGGCTAGCCTTAACACAGCAGCCAGCTCCGTGTTGGAACCATTCCTTGTCAACGTGCATTCAATGCAGATATGCGGCCTCGACTGACGACAGTGCAAATGAACAATCCAGGCTCAAATATCTTACATCTCATAAAGTACTCTGAAAAGCTGATTAATGAGTTTGGGGAAGGACCCCGTGGTGACTAAGTAGTCGCCAAATGAGATGGTCATGTTGACACAAGGCAGTGTATGGAATATCGTGTTACAAAACAATTGTGAAAGTAGTAGCGCCGTCGTGTTCACGCTACTTAGGAGCAGTGCATTGAACGAAGTGGTCTGAAATACACCCAAATTGCTATTGATCTCCCATGAACTGGAATCCAGTGAATCAATTGGCAATCCACAAAATCTTCAGAGAGGTGTATGATATGCTGTGTAAGGCCAACTAGAGAATACTGAGGCTTATCTTTCTGTGATGGGCTGTACAAAGTTATGCAAAAATAGCAAAACGGGAACGACTGCGGATCCGGGAACAAGAAATATGAGGAGTATAGTGTTCATCTATCAAAAGGCTACAACCCATCATTTTCTCCATTGGAGCCCCCTGCTTGTCATTCCAACTGCAGATGTGCACGCACGCCAATATGTTCAAGTACAAGATTCCACAGAGAAGATTGTTCCAGCAGTGCCTAACATAGATGCAGAGATGATCTGGTCGATTGAGGGCATATATCAAGCATAGTTTTAAATCTATTGTACTGTCTATTCTCCGTCTGTGGATCCCCACAGAACGAAGAACTATCCTTGGTCTATGGACCACCACAGATGTAGAATTCTGAGTGAACTCCTATTGGACAGAAACCACCGAAGCCCTTATAGTCACTCACTGACTTTCTTTGTTGCCATATTAACTATATATTAAGATTATGTCTTGACTTTGTGTATACCTGTTTGACGCCTTGCCTGGACCATCCCCTTCGCCGCCATTAATCATTTGAGTGGCATGAAGGGGCCTTTCTAGACTTGGGACTCACACCCACAGTTGTTTTTCCTGGATGCCAAATTGTATAAATGCCGTAAAGTGCGCTGTCCGCGCGTCCGTTTCACCCTAATTTCTCTCCCTTTTGCGTCCGCACCCGCGCATCCCCACCTCTTTCTTTCTGTCTTATCGCTCAGCCACAGCGACACCTTGGATTGAAATATGTCTTTCGTGTGTTTTACACTCTCCTTACATCTTCCACCTGTAATCAACTGCATGTTAATGCAGTTCGACTGCGTGCGCGCGCTTACTCCTACGCGCCTTCCGTCATCAAAGTCGGACCAATGATAACCTACATTTGCTCAAGACATACTGTTATGATATCATCCTCAAACCCAAAAACTTCATTGCTGTTTGAACTTTGCCGTCGCTTCCCTTTGGCCATATTCAGCTGTGTCTGCTACATCAAAGTGAAGCGCGCGTCGTTCCTTTGCACTGCTCTTCCAATCTACATCCGTGATATCATCTGCAAAAAGTATAGTGCCCAGGAGCCGGAGCGGAGCGAGGCGACCATGACTTGTGTTTATTTATAAATTAGGGCCTATAATTGAGACCATAGACTAGGAAAGACCATCCGGATCTATGGCAGGGCTATAGACGCAATAGACGCAGAATAGACGCTGCAATAGATTACAAAATTATTATGCATCTATGGTTGCAATGGACCAGCGATATCACTTTGAAACTATGAGTAATCTATTGTATCACCATGTTAGACATCGCCAGTGCAATGCCCCCCCTGTGTGATAATGGAAAATCACTCTCTAATTACATGCAGTCCCATCAGTAGTAATGGGAAAGCGCGATAGATATGCATATGAACCGCATTATCCCAGGAGAAGGATACACCACCGTCTGCTGGGTTAACGGCAATTGACAAATGGTGCGACCGTTATCACTCCTGCAAGTGCGTGGAGGCCGGAACTGAACTGAAATACTAGCTGATCTTTTGAATCTGGGTTCAAATGTAGAACGATCATCGCCAATGGGATAGTTGTGACAAACCCGAGCCCACATGCTTGTAGGAAGTCAAGCCCTCGAATGATTTTTTAGATTAAACATAACAATTGGGTTGAACCACCAGTGTTGTAGGCGGTGGACATTTGTAAATACCCCTGAGAGCTTATGGGTACCTCTACTCTCACTAGAAATGAGTCATGCGTCCGAAACTACACTTTGTGTGAGCTTACGGTATTCCCGGCGCCCGCGTGTATGCCGTTGACAGCATACTATCCAATCCGTGGGAAAATGTGACACCGCCTGGGGCTCCCCGGTCGCAATACCCCATACTCCGAATCCTGCGCCCGCATCACTGGAGCTGAGACTAAAGAGAAACAAGTTTTTTGAGATGGGTACCAAAAATAATAACGAGGAGCATCCAATGGAGGTAGCGAAGCAGAGTCCTACATAGAGAGCAAAGACTAATCATATTTGGATCAGGCAATAACAAGTGGGAAACACGATGTCTCATGGGGTTAAGACCGGTCATTTGTCTTTATGATGAACTCGAATACGATGTTTGAGAATTGAGGACGTATGATCTAGGCCATATCTCCACGCTCGACCTGGAGTGATCCCCTCGTGGCTCTTTAATTTGGGGCAAGCACGTTCTATTTGCGGCCCGTGGGAAGGTGAGACAGCCGATTAGTTGTTTGAAAGTAACCGTGATGATCAGTGCTCAGACGCGGCCAGGTGACCAGTGAGTTCACATAAACCTAACGTTTGTCTGCGAGGAGGAAGACCCACCTCAAGTTATGCCCAACGCCATAGTCATCTCGTTCAAGCTCGTGTGACTAATTGGGCTGAACTCAGAGCCAGCAGACCACTCAGAAACATAATGCCAGAAATGCTTCACAGACGAAAACAGAAACAGTAGCCCCTCAGGGATAGACTTTGCTCAGCGCAGATGCAGCGCCCATTATCTTATCATAGATTGGTATCTAATTCCATCATCTTCAAACTGGACCCTCAAAGAAATGTATTGTGTATAGCTAGTCGTTTTGACTCTCGCAGCTCATATGTTGTATAGATTTTGCCAGAACTTCCTATGCCTCGAACATCATACAAGACGACTGCATACCGTGACAGAAAATTTCTTAGAAACGGTGCAACGGTAGACATCTATCACAGTGGCGGCGATATGTGGAAAAAACGACATATGACTCTAGAGGGTGTCGCGCATCAGTCAGCTTGGGAACATTGACGAAATGTGTCCATGGGCTATAGAAAACACCGAAAGGCGGACATCATCTTTATTTCATAATGTGTTTTTCGCGTCGGGCCGACGTGATACTTGAGCGTGAAGGCTTTAGATACCCAAATGGATTCAGAGTCAAGAGCATCCAGTTCTCAAATACTGATGTGTATGATGGTTACATGTTATCCTGCGTTGTAGAGTGGAATGACGTACATGAGACCCCAAAAATACAACTATTTTCCAAGAAATGAGCTTCCAATGTTCATCCATCACGAGCCACAGACCGCGGTCAGACACGATTCTATTTTTATCTTGCAGGTCCGTAGCATCCTTTGTGACAAGGATCGGCAGCAGACCAACAGGATCACTCAATGTTGAGAAGCGCATTTGATCCATGGCCTACAGGCCGCCGTTACACAATTTTGTCACTGTATACGACTGTAGAGTACTGAACTTGATAAAGTCACGAAACGTCAACATCAAACTCGGTATTTAAACCGGCGGGAACATCAAATCAGCTCCCCAACAGCTGAAATATATGATGGGCACAGGAAGATGTTCTCATATCGATATCACTCTGACTTGAGACTCTGTCTCGACTGCGCTCTTATCCGTGCGATGTGGTAGAGAATCGCAGAGATAAACCCAATATACCAGTGGGTCTAAGTACAGAAGAAGGTAGAGTCGAGAGGGAGTATGCACAGGATATCATAGTATCTGTCGGATTTCAAAGTCTTGACCCTGTATAACTGACAGGGCGCTGGAATAGCAATGGAGGTATGACATTTAAGTGCGATGGATGACCATTTGCATATTGAGGAACGCATCGACGGACTACACGCTATTTATAGATTACTCAAAATAGCTCTCGCCGTGTGCCACGGCGCTTAATTATCGTCTCACCAGAAAGTAATACCATGTTTGCAGGACACCATCAGTCATTATAGCACACGCAGAACAAGCGAGGAGGCGTACATTCACATATCCTAGATGCTGAATAGGTATAAAAGCTGCACCAAGACGCAGCTGAAAATTATCAGCTTTCCTACTGATTCATCATCCCTCTCGAGCACCTCAAGCCGACCAGCTACTAGTAATCTCTGCGATAACAACATGTTCTCTTTCAAGACACTCATCGCTCTGTTCGCTGTCGGCGTCGTTGGTGCCATGGCCGAGAGCCACACCGTCACCTTCACCAACAAGTGTGGTCGCGGAACAGTACGTTTCTGTCTCCCGTTATACATTGGAGAAACACCAATGCTGACTGAAATATTTGTACCTAGCCCACGCTCATCCAAGGCGGAAATGTTCTCTCTACTGGCGGCTCTTTCACCAGCAACGGCCCTCTCACCGCTGCCATTGCATACCTCCAGACGGGCAGCTGTGGCTTCAACGGCGAGGGGTGCACGCTAATCGAGACGACGCTTCGAAACCCCACTTCTCCTGGCAGCGGCTCGAGCACCGATATCTCTTTGATCTCTCCGTGAGTCCGCGCTCACACTCAGCATTCAACTCTTGTCGTTATACAGATGTTGATGCGAGTGTATGTATCAGACATGCCTTCTCCGTTACCTCCGGATTCGGCTACTTCAATGGCTGCGATAACACTGGCGCTGACTGCACAAACGCGAACTGTCCTACCGCTTTCCACCAATCCAACGACAACAGCGTTCAGGTCGCATGCCAAGCCAACAACGTATGTCCCGCTTCACTTTGTCTGTTATTGTTGATGTATATACTGAGGCATCTCCCAATAGGTTAACCTCGCTATCACCTTCTGCGATTAAACGAGCTTCGAGTAGAATACAAGCCGTAGGGCATTCGTAGAGATATAATCCATTTGGTTACCACTTGTGCGACAAGTTCTGACAATGTATGAATCTTTTTGTTACCCTCGCAAATAATTGAGGACATGTACAGCTAGTCAAAACTCGTACGCGATAATACGCGACAACGCAGAAGAGGCACCCGAGTGGCACCAGTCGGACTCCGCACGTGCGCACTTGAGACTCCGCTTGGAGTGACCCAGGATCACGGATCCTCGTTCCGATGCACAACTCATTCCTGTATGTTCCGTTACCTTCGCATATGGGGTCAACTGACGCCCAAGGCACCGACGCGGAACCTTGGCATGCAACGACGTCAATTCAGCAAAGAAGCTCGTCCAGGCTCGTCCATCACTTTAGATCAAGCCTGATCAAGCTCGACAGCTCAACGACAGCTCAGGCCTTCTCTCCTGCCAAATCTGACAACTTGCAGCTGATTCTTCGGATGATTGTCGCACAGGGTTTCAGCTACTGGGCTCGCAAAGATGTGAGTTCAGGGTTATACAGCCTGCCTCATCACTCATACCCTTTGTTAGCCCCTGAGCTACCAAAGGGCTATATGAAGAAGGCGTCACGAGGAATCGAAGGGAGATCTTACTGGCGGTAATCTAATTCAATCACCCCCTCCCGAAGATCTTCCGCACATAAAGCCGGTTCTACGTACCGGTCTGGGGGATCGACGCGCAGAGCTAAAGCACCCCGCGCGCTGTAATCTTCCCCGTTTTTCACTCTTATCTCCCCCGCTTTTGTTACCGGCACGTCCATCTTGCTCTTCATCCCAACTCTCCATCTTATCCAACACTGACTCTATCCTGTTCAGCTTCCATCTACCACCATGTCCGACAAGAAACCCCTCATCAAGCACGTCTTCACTGCCGACCCAAGCGCGCACGTCTTCGACGGCACGCTCTATGTCTACCCCTCGCATGACATCGCCACCGACATCCAGGATAACGACAACGGCGACCAGTACGCCATGGAGGACTACCACGTTTTCTCTTTCCCGCAAGGACTCTCCACCTCCGAAGCCCCTGAGGCCGTCGACCACGGTAGCGTGCTGCATATGAAGGACGTTCCCTGGGTCGGAAAGCAGATGTGGGCCCCCGACGCCGCGTTCAAGAACGGCAAGTACTATCTGTACTTCCCCGCACGCGATAAGGCCGGCGTCATGCGCATCGGCGTCGCCGAAGGTCCCTCGCCCACTGGCCCCTTCACCGCGGACCCAGAGCCCATCAAGGGCTCCTATTCTATCGACCCCGCGTGCTTCGTCGACGAGGACGGCGAGTCCTACCTCTACTTCGGCGGCATCTGGGGTGGGCAACTGCAGTGCTGGAGCACCGGCTCATTCGCCAAGGCAGAATACGAGAAGATGGAGGCTTCTGGCGCCGACAGACCCGCACTGCACGCGCGCGTTGCGCGTCTCACTCCTGACATGCACCAGTTCGCGGAGGAGGTGAAGGAGGTTGTCATCCTCGACCCGGAAACCAAGCAGCCTGTTAAGGCAGACGACCACGACAGGCGGTTCTTTGAGGCCGCGTGGGTGCACAAGTACCAGGGCAAGTACTACTTCAGCTACAGCACCGGCGACACCCACTTCCTGTGTTACGCCATCGGCGAGACGCCGTACGGCCCGTTCACGTACGCTGGCCGCATTTTGGAGCCCGTCGTTGGATGGACGACCCATCACTCGATCGTGCAGGTGAACACGGAGCAGGACAAGGGCAAGTGGTATTTGTTCTACCATGACGCGAGTTTGAGCGGGAAGAACCATTTGCGGTGCATCAAGGCACGGGAGATTAAGTACGACGCAGAGGGCAAGATTTATTTGGCGGAGAAGCAGGGGCCAACGGTGCATAATGCTGAGTAGACGCGGGAAGTGCAGAAGAGCCCCGGAGATGACAAATTATATCTTTATCGAGTTATGTATCCCATATCTTACTGAATATCCAAGCATTCACTCGTGCCACTCTTGCTTCGAAGCTTGGACAAGGTTAATGCTCGCGGAATTTTTGAGTACCCAGAGAATCGGCACGCAGAGAAAAATCAGTTTGTGTCCCTAATTTGCGTTCTACTCGTAGGTTGAGTGATCGTCCCGGGGTATCATATACCAGTTATCTTATGCCCAGGGAAGCCCAAGAATATCAGAGAAAACACTGCTGAGATAGACTATTGCAAAATCTGCGAATATATGCAAATAGAGCACGGATTAAAAGATGCAGCGATCGCAATGACGAGCGCGTAAATTTATTTTAAAACTAGCGTACCGCTGTATCATGAAATATCCTACAAGGCAGGCATCGGTGACGTTCATAATTATTCAAAAAGCCATTTAGGATGCGTCTGGAGTTGAAATATAGATTTCAGTATATATTACGGCGCCTTAGGAAACCTGAGTTGGACCTACATGGTATGTGGGTCTAGAGCCCTATACTGGCACGTATCTCCTCGCCGATGCCTTCATCGTGAAGGTGCCACCAGTAGTAGGGATACCCATATCTAATCTTTTCGATTGTGAAAGGGTTGGACTGAGTTGTTAGGCCTCGACGGTATCGATATATACACCACGATGCACGCTTGCTCGGTCGTTGATTCACAAAATCGACATACTTGAGCCGGCTGCATGTATCAAAAAGCATGCATTTGGGCATTGTCGCTCTTGTGCTCGGATGCTTGACGCCAACGCTTGGGGCAAAAACCATAACGGCCAGGTTAGGAAGTATTTGGTCATTGATTGATCGCAAGTCCTGATATTCAAATTAGCGGCTGCGGACATCATCTAGACGACTTTGTAACGCATTACTGACGTGATCCAACCAGCAACCGATTTTTAGGAGGGCAATGTTCCGCCAAAGATGCGTAGACACGTCCAACTGCAGGTCTCCGAAGGCAGCGACTGACAGATATCTGATTCGGGAAATTCTTTCGAGCGCTTGAAGGCCCATCAGATCACGGAAACGGGATGTAATTTTGAATGGCCCAGGAAGAGATAGTATACTAAGTTGCGGGCGGACCTCCAGAATTTGATCGAAGTCGATGATCCCGCTGATGGACTTCAGGCTACGACAAAGATCTTGTGATAAAGTTGCAACTCTATCTGCGATTTCTTCCGAAAGGTCAATTTTGGCCCCTGGAAGATACAGATTTGACAAGGATGATTGCGTCTTGAGGAAGGAATGAAGGGTGGTTTGGCATTCGGTGATATCCCGCAAGTAACATTCAAGGCTCTCCAGCTTGAATGAACAGTTTTTGAATGTATATCCCGGATGGACCGATTCCATCACCACGAAAGAACTACTCTGAATCGGCCCGAGCGCTAGACGCTTGAGATTCGTCATTAGAGACAATGCCTCAGGAGTGCCTTCGACGAGCCTTCCTATCGTACGATCTATTCAACAAAAAATTGGCACAGTGTAAAAGACTGGATATTTTATTGCGTACCTGTGCTATTTAGCCCCTCGTACACGAATTCCACACCAAACCTCGCGTATGTGCGAACGTACTTTGCTAGGCGGTGTGGTGACGACAGAACACTGTCCAGAAACAACAGACGAGCGTGGAAGTACTGTTCCCTCTCAGTCAAATGTATGTCCCAATGACTCCCTGTTGTGGCCTGAAAAAGAACCCGCTGACTCTCGTCGCGTACTAGTAGGCAAGAACAGAGCGATATACTGAGAAGGGTTATTCTGTCATCGTGATGGGAAAGGTTTTGTATGATAAGACGAAATTTTCAGGTAGTAGTGTCCCACTATCATTCATTAGCATAGAAGACGGCTGAGGCTGGTTTCGGTGAGAGCCCGTGTGAAGCCCCCCATTGATGACGAGCTATTAAAGCTTTATGATCGATCATCAATCGACCGTGTGAGTTACTATTCTCGAAAAAAAACAAAAAAAACAAAACAAAAAGAAGAAGAAAAAAAGAAGTAATTTCAGTACCTTGTCTCGACAGTAAGTGCCAAAAGTAAATGTATAGCGAACAAGAATAGTAAGCTGTCGCGAGAGGTGTATACGAATATAACTTGATTGCCGATCGCCTAATCGTTAAACTTAAAGGTTGTTGGTCCCGATCAAAGACCGATGCGGTCGGAAAGCATGTAAACAGCAGCCAGAGAAACATCATTGCATGTTCCAGACATATCAAGATACATGATGTGTGGATGTGTGTGCGGCCCAATGACCCTTAAGCGCTCATCCACTGCACGCGAGGCACACACTGACAGCTCAAAGAGGAATGTCTATGTGAGCTTTCCGGTCATACGTCTGTTTTACCACTGAGGACTGTATGTCGAAGGCCTGATGATAGCGACTATGATAGATATTTGGTTACATGTGACCTGATAGATACCCTTATACTTAATTTAAAGCGAGCATGGAGCTCGGAAATGGGTAAAGATCGAAAAAGCGACCAATTTCTGCACTGTCCTATGTTTAGTTCACTGGGTATGTGTTATAAAATGTCGATTGTTACAGAATGTTCATATCTTTCAGCCTAACTCGAGCTTACCTTGAGCTACGAGATATACAAAATAATATAATACCACTCAACAACTAAAATCAATGGTGTTTAAACTAAATATCATGCCTAAGATATAGAGATACACAACAACGTTAGGCCAAGTAAACAGGAGCTTTTTGTGGTACTACTAGCAGGCAGGCTTTTGCTGGTAAAATCAAGAAGCGTCACGAAGAACTCATCTTTGTACTCGTGGAAAACAGCATGGCTTGCACCAGTTATTTTCTTGATCTGAATCTTGGAGAAGTTTGGTGCGGTCACATTGAGGATGACTTCGTTCTGTAAGATCTTGTCGTTCGTGCCGTAGATCATAAGTAGCGGCAAGCCTTTCCGGCCTGCAGCAAACAAGGCGGAAGGGTCTTGTGGACGAGTAAGCAGCAGGAGGCTAACTAGTGGAGGCTGAATCACCGCAGCGCCAAGCGCCATCCTCTTGGTTTCGTAGGGTACGGTGGAGGGGTCATTGTACGTGTTGTCCACCACGGCAATCCTGCTTTTGATGTTCGTCTGTACGCTGTCGGCGACGAAGAGGCCGGGGACAAAGGTCAGCGCGTTGGGTGTATTGATGTTGGGAATGTTGGTGAACGGGAGTGCTGCAACACCGACCAATGCGGAAACGGAGCCCGAGGGGAGGTAGCTGAATATATCAGTGAATACAGTGCCTCCGTAGCTCCTTCAGGTGCACACGGCGTCAACGATTCGGTTATCTACGACGAAGCAGCGCATCAAGCTTACCATCCGAGAACGACGGGCGACTTCAAGTTGTAAGCCTTCGACACCGCTGCAAAGTCATTCGCAAACAACTTGGAGGTGTATCCATCAGCGGTGGTTGGCTTATCGCTACGGCCATGTCCTCTCAAGTCGTAGATGACCTTGACGGAGGCGAACAGAATGAGGACTTCATAAAGTCAAGAGCAAGATAGACAGAAGAATGGCTTACAACGTAGAACTTGGAGAGCAGACGCTGATCCTGGATGATGTCTCCCCAGCCCGAAGCGCTGCCCCCGATGCCGTGAACGAGTACAAGAGCCTGGTTCTGGGAGCTGCCAACAGCGTTCGCCCAGATCTTGACGCCATCGCTGGACTGAACGACCTTCGCAGCCAAAACGGTGCCGACGAGCACCTGAAGGATCCAGACGAACAGAGTGCGTTTGTGAAGCATGGCTGCGGCTGGAGCACTCTGCAGGCGGGGTAAAGATCGTATTTGCCAAAGAAGTATAAGCTTTTTAATCTATGACGGCGCCGAAGAGCCTGTACCTGCCAAGGTCCACTTCCACTGGTGGTCTGCAAGGGGTATGTTCTCAAGGGTCTTTCTACCGGGTAACTTTCCAGTCCGGATATGGATTAATTCTTGTGAATGAGCGGCAGGCGTACAACACGAGTTGCGGCAAGAATTATGATGTGTCTAATTTATGAAATGGGCGTCTGTCGCTGTTCCACCAGTTAAAACCTTGCTTTTGGCCTCATGCCGACTTCGTGGCTTTTTAAGATTACATTGACGTGATGATTCACCAAAGTCTTGACATGTCAGAAGGCATGACTGAAACCGCTATGACGCTCAGCGTGCAAAATGCCCAAGCAAAATGAGGTTTGGTGGCGACTTCAAGGGAGGCAGTATGCATTGCAGTAGCGTTTACTTATGAGTTTATTTCGTTGCCGAACTGGTATTTCTTTTACAGATTCAATCAGAGCTTTACGTTTAGCAAATCAGCTGCCTCGTCATCATTTTTTGCAATGCCGTCGTGTTGCTGTCATCAAGGTATGTAACGCTTCATGTTTCCGCTCATAAATCTTCAGGACCAATATTGCGCCGTCTGAGTGGGGTGCCCCACCAATGAGGGTCATGTAGTTTCTCGATGCAGTGATCGGGGCTTGACCAAACACTGAATATTGACCAACCCCACCGCACAAAAACAGTAGCCGGTCAATCTCAAAGTAGTGATCAATCTAAATTTGGTTTGTATGTAACATGATTACTCGTTCTTGCCATGTCCGCCTATGGACTGGGAAAGTCTGCGTAGCAAGAGTTTTTTTCATTCCACGAGGAAAGCAAGCTAGGTCATTCAGAATGTATGTGGATATTGAGACCTCTGAGAGTGCCCGGGCTGAGGCAGTGGCCGGTTTACGGGCCGAGATAGCAATAGTCGCATTTTGAGCGATCTACACTCTAATACGTTTCGGACTTCCCAATTTTGGAACGGAGAACAATATCCTGAGCAACGCAAATTTCATTATGCACTTTACTCGCTGACATACTATTTTTTACATGTGCGTGCCACAACACGCCATTATCCACAGTCGCGGTGCTCGGAGGAGTCAATTCAGCATCGCTCCAACTTGAATTAGATCGTACTGGGAAGCGATAGCAAATGTCATTAAAATGCGTTGTAGAACCCGGAGAATGGACAAGATTACTGAGATCGTAGCCTGAGTGCGTAGTATAAGCTGGAAAGTCAATCAGCGTCATTCCGTGTAAGCTATTCTGGGAAAGCGTACCATATCCGGTAGATGACCAGAATCGATACGAGAATACCCGTCCAATTTCCATAGGAAATTCCGTCGATGTCAAGATAATTAAGCACATCTGTGCCTGATACTGTACATGTCTCAGGAGTGGAAGACGGATATGCGCAAGCACATGTCCCTTGTATCATGGTTTTACATTGGAAAGTGAGGCCACCAAGGTCCGACTGCGTCTCGGGAATCAGTAACATTATCGACGCCGGAAAAAGATCTGCGATTTACATTGGTGAGCAGCTCGAAGGCGTATTTCTGATAATCCATGTAATGGAAGCTGAAGAACCAGAAACGGGGAAGCGAACGGGCTTTAATGCTATAGAAATCAAGGAAGAAGTCTGTCAAATGATGTAGAATATCACTTCGTGTAGAGAGGACGCACAAATATCCCCCGACACTCATCCAGAAACCATTCAGGCTGTCGGACGTGGGTCAGAACGGCCGAGATTATTTCACAAGGCGAATACTCACAAAGCAGCTATAGCAAGTGCGGCAACAAATATCGGCAGCAAGGACGCAACGAGAAGTGCTTGGGTCTCCGCAGTGAAGATCGCGAGGAAGAGGAATGCTACAAAGCGGAAGAACGGTGCTGCTCCGCTATGCAGACCCTGTCGACAAGTGCGGTTGTTAGCCTCAGTTTCGGGCGCTGGAGATGGCTGCTTACGATAGCCCAGTAACAGATCAGAGTGAAGACGATCGTGCATGCTAGCAGGAAGGGAATATTGACGAGAGTGTTTGATAGCACAAACGGAAGTGTAGTGTACAATCCGTTCTTCGTCTCGCGATAATACGCAGCACGCTCCTCAAGGACTACGCCCATTTCAGTAAAACTGGAAGATATATAGAGAATAACATCTGATGGCCTACATGAGGGTATACCTGCTACTGACATCTACATGGACAGACGTGTTATGAGTCCACTAATGTTGGGGGGCTGATAGGATGTTACTCACAAAGGCCAAAAATGCGACGCTATAGAAGTGAACCGATAACCTGTCGTTGATCGTTGAGTCCGAGTCTCCCAGTCTAATCCAGATGGTCCTGTGAAGATGTGAATTGGGGTTAGTGGAAACATCATACTTACACAAAATGATCCTCAAAAAGGCCACTTATCCGCGCCAAATGTAGAGAATATAACAACCCCCCGATCACAAAAACGGACGGCTCGGACAGGAACTAAACAAAGATGAATGCCACTCACGCTAGCATCAGACCCATTCCAGCATACATCCCGCCGCGTACCCCATATGCCAGTAGATTCCGTCGATAGTTCAATGTCGTGCGCTGCGCCAAAACCAACGTATTCCAAAATGTCTTCTGCAGCTTACTGCGCGCAGCTCCGTAAACGTGCGCATCCACCTTAGAAGTGGTACCACCGAAACGCTTTGTGTCTGCCTCATCCGATACGCTGGATGTCAGAGTAGATGTCTTCTCAGCGCTCACGAGCGCGCGGCCATGCTTGGGTGCCCATGATAGAACGTAAAAGTCGCGAAACTCGGCGATGGTGCGCGCTGAATCTTCCGGATGAGCAAAGTCGCTGTTGAGGAAGTTCATGGCGTGATCTGAGGGAGTGCGCTATATGACAAGAATCGATGCAGGCTAAGCAGCCAAATACAGACAAAGATCTTTGTCAAGAAGGAACTTACGAATCGACTGACAGGCCTTCCCCACTGGTCGAAGAAAGATTCCATTTCGGCCACCCTACCAAGATAGCACACGCGTCCATCAGCAAGTAGCATAACGTCCGTAAACTGAGTGAGCGTCTCCAGCGATGGCTGGTGAATGGACGCAATCACTGCGATGCCCTCTGCTTGAGCCAGCACCCTGATGGCTGCCATCACCTCGCGCGCAGAAGTGCTATCTAACTGAAACGAGTGTCGAAATATCAGTAGATAGATCCGGACAGGGAAAGTACTTGCACATACACCTGAAGTCACTTCATCCAAAAATAGAATCCGCCTGCACCATCGTCAATCATGAATTCACGGAAAAGAAACATCATGACGCACGGGAAGGTCACCATACTACATGCGGCGGTGACGCGCCTCTTCTGGCCACCACTAATCCCTCGCTGCACGGGCGTGCCAATAATCTGATCCGCGCATCCCGCAAGTCCCATCGCGACGATAACGCGGTCCACACGCTCGCGCACGTCCTTCGCGGGAAGCAGCGGGAGATGGAGGCGCAGCGCGAATGAGATGGACTCGCGCACGGTGAGTACGCCGAGGAGCGCATCCTCTTGCTCGACGAAGGACGAGATGGTGTGTATACCGCGTGCGGTTAGAGCGCGTCCATTGAGTGTCGCCTGTGCGATGCGCGCGCCACGATGCGTAACAGATAGAAGGGTGCAGATGGATGGGTTTGATGAGGGAGGCGTGGTGTTTCATCCAGACCGGTCAAAGGTTGCACCCATGAGGAGTTGAGGACGTAGATCGGATGCATGCGTTGTGGGCGCGGTGGTAGTAAAGATGGGCGGTGTGATAGGGTATGATTGACATCGGAATGTGTACATCCGGTGCAATTCAATGTCGAAGTCAAAATGAAATGCAAGGAACAGAAAGGCAGAGGCACAGTCCAGACAGAGGACACGAGGAATGATTGAATAGACATAAAGTATCAAACAGTCAGCTAAGCGATCTAGACGCCGCAAGCGACCTCATGGACGCCTAAGGACGCCCATGAGTTGACGGCGAAACATACTCACCGATCCACCGGCCAGTGCCTGTTTTCTGGACGACATCACATCCAGTAACGTGCTTTTACCTGCTCCCGAGGGTCCCTAACAGAAACGGCACGACAAGAGAGGTTTGAACTGAAGCGCTCATTTGACAAAAATACCAGCTTCTGATGTCAGACGCACCATGATGGCCAGTAGCTCTCCCGGCTTGATATCCACAGAGATGTCGTCTAATAGGAGCTTTGTTCCGCCACCTGGCGTATCAACTGCATAGCTGAGATTTCGATATGAAAGCACTGTGCCTCGGGTTGCATGAGCTCCTGGTGGAGTGTTCGCTCTACTCGAGCTTTCAGCCAGTTCCATGGACGATGGGTTCGCGTTGGTGGCCATTCTTCGATGTGCGGGGACGCTGCTTGATGCCAGAGGCGCGATATGGAACGGGAAAGGGAAAATCGAGAAACAATGGTGTTTAAGTATGCAAACCGTTGTCGGATTCCAATTATACCGTCCCTGACACACTAACGCCATTATTGATACCGCATATGTCAGTTTTCCGGTAAGAGTGGATCTGACAGGACATATGATAGTTCTGTCCCTGTGGTGGCTGAACACTCAAAGGAGCTTGGCAGTTAGTGATTGAAAACGATATAGGAGCGTTCTCGGAACTTCGCTGTGATGAACCAAGCCGGGTGCTCAAACAGCAGGCGATTTGGAGGCGTTAACCAACGTCAAAAACATGCTTGATGACGTTCATTCAAAGTGCTCCGAGCTCATCCTTGGCCAACAACGAAGACATGATGAAGGTATTTTGGTGGCGTTACCTAGATGCTTCCTGTCGTTTGCTGAACTTCCTGGGACTAGTGTGTCGCGAAACATTGGAGTGCCAGGAGACCACTGAGGCAGGTATAAGACAGCTCCTATGTTTGGGTCATAGTTTCCAAATGTGCATGCGAGAAGGGCACTTCCAGTGGACTATGGAGCAAGGTCGATGGAAGTGGTAAAATTAAGGTCGAAGAACTGAAGAGTGGGGATCAGCAACGCCAGTGAATATTGATGGTATTTGTACATGATTAGTGCCCGTGGATAAGTAATGGGTTCGGAACAAGCCCCTGGGCTTGCTCCGAACCTTGTCCGAACCTAGCTAAGTAACGGTGGCATTATGCAATGTGCATACAACAGCCAAGTATACGAAAGTGTGCCGCTCCATATGCTGACAAACTCACAATTTAGCGGTCATAATTGTACGGTGGATGCATGCGACCGGGATACTTCGCTACAAAGTGTTTAGACAGATAGAGGAACTATAGACCCTACGTACTTCCGTTATAATATCACTGCAGATAAAAACCCTGAAAATCTACCCATACATTTGCGATTTCCGCTGTTTAGCTACATAGCGTGTCAGAACATGCCGCGACCCGTGCTTGGCTAATTTGAGGCTAATGGGCGCTTGTTGGCTACGGTAGGTACCGGGCCGACGTGACATGGGTCATCGTCATCGTGCCCAAGTCACACTTCGCAGCTGGCTGATGTCACGCCTGCCTGCGTCGCAACGCCGCCGCATCTTTCCTTGTGCTCCCGTCTTCGTCCTTCTCCTTCACGCACTACCTACGTCGGGCCTTTATTCGTCCTAGTGAACACTCTTGACACTGCAACACCTGAAGAGCACGCGCTGCGGCTTGACGAGACGACCATGGACCAAACACCCACGGCATTGTTTGACTCATACGAGCAGGACTTTAGGCATATAATCAACAGTATCTCGGAGAAGCTAGAAGGAAACGGGAAGAATCAGCTTGGTGGTGAGCATCATTTTCTGTAGTAACTTTCTCCAGACAAGAGGGGGTGTCTGCTGTATCTGGGGCGGCGGAATGGGTGGGATTCACAGGGGTCAAGACAGACTACGATGCAGATGAGCAAGCGGAGACTTGAGAGGAAAAAACGACTGGACCGGGGTTTTATATCAACATCAAAATATGACTCTTATTCCAGAGATATTGACGCTGCATGAACATATCTGACAAATTTATGTAAATCTAGAACAACGCAAAGCAGCTCTGCGCAAAGTCGAGATCGAGCTCGACGAAGCAGATGACATCGTACGCCGCTCGCTCTGCCACATCTCAGGCCCCTAACTCACCAATGAATGACAACGCATCAGGTTTCCCAACTCGAGGTCGAGATTCAAGGGATCCCGCAATCCGTGAAACCTCCCTACAGCAACCGGCTACGACAAGCCAAAGCCGACCTCACGAAGTACAAGAAACTTTCCAAGGACCTCCACGCCGCCGCCGCACGCGGGGACCTCCTTGGCTCCTCCCGACGCGCCCTGTCACCGTCCTCCGACGACCCCTACGGGCAACAAGACGAGCGGAACAGGCTCCTACGTGGGACAGAAACGCTGGATGATGGGAGCCGCAGACTGCAGGCAAGCACGGGGCTGGCGTTGGAGACGGAGGTGCATGGCGCCGAAATTCTGAGGAGTTTGCGAGGGCAGAGGGAACAGATTGAGAATTCGAGGAACGTGCTGGGCGAGGCGGATACGCATATTGAGCGTGCGACAGGGACAATCAAGGGGATGATCACGCAGTGAGTGCTTTCGAGAGTCTGATATGTTTCGTATGGATGCTAATCTTTGAACGCCAGGATGTACAAGCAGCGCGTCATGTTCAGCGCGATTGGTGTCTTCGCTGTTTTGCTCATTCTACTCGTGCTCTACTTCAAGCTTGTTCGATGATCATCCCTTCCCTCTTTCTTCGTATTGCATGTCTTCCTTGGGACTCTTTCCTTTCGCTCTCTCTGTATGCACCCCTCATTACACACACCATCTTCATTCCTTTGCCTTGCGTTCTTTTTTCTCCTCAGTTCTCGCTGTTGCCATTTGATATAACTTATACCTGCTCCTTCGCGAGTATTGTTTCATTTTTTCTTGCTTCCGTTCTGGTACTTCTTCTCACTCATATTTACGCCGTTTGTCTTACTCCTTGCATTCCTTGAATCGAATCCATGGACTGTCCTTTTTAGCATCTTTCTCTAGGCCTGAAGCGGTCGGTGTTCCTGTTAGTGTTCCATTCCGTGAGCTCCCTTCATCACTACATTTTCCCTGGAGGTTATTGTGAGGGGAACCGCATTAGTCGGTGAGTAGCCTTGCGTCATCTTATCTTTAACTACTCAATGCATTGCGGCGACTCGCAGACATCATCTCCAATTTGAATTGCAGTGTTGAATGAATCTATGGACCATCTCATCTGACGAACCGCCGGACCTTCTCTCTGACGTCTTAAGAGCAGAGCAGTAGTGCTGATAGATGAATGCTGCCCGATGTAGACTCTTATGCACCACACGTTCTTGAACAGCCATGTCTGCAATCTGCGTAGACGCGCATACCACCAAGATTATCTCCTACTCTCGCACGTATTCTCACGCCATCTCCATCCATCACCCTTCTCCGCCGTCTCAGCACCATTAGCATCATGCTTCTTTCATTGAAAACCCTCTATTTGTAGGCCACAGCTTCTATTCATGACATACGCGAAGAGACCTGATGTGCAGCAACGTACAAGAAACTGGAAGAAACCGGCCGGAGCGCCGCCGGTCCACGAGAAGCACCCTCGGCCTCTCGCGCTCCACTTTGTGAGTCCGGGGAGCCATTTAAAGCCACATCAACACGCTTATCACTTGGCTCTTGGGCCTGCCTCGCAAGTCCGCAGAGCCCTGTCCGCGTCGCGGAGCCCAGCGCGAAGGCCTCTGAGGGCTCTGCGGCCTTCAAGGAACCTTTGGCAAGCGATGCGTTCTTCGCATGTCGCGACATGGTGGCCGTTCATGCCCGCACCAGAAGCATAGAGCGCATCGCACGCGCGCGATGAGTTGCAAAGGCTGGTGGGACTGAAGTTTCTTAGTCTGGCTCGCTGGGATGGTAAAACGTATAAATACGGGGGTGGTTCACTGCTAGCGTCCCAGAATCTCCAGCTCCCTTCATCAGCACCAACACTCTTCGAAAAAAAACCCTCGCAATGGCAATGGCCACCATCCAAAACAACAATTCGGTCCCTTTCGAGCGCATCGACAAGAAGAACGCAGTGTTGCTCGTCGTCGACCACCAGGTCGGCCTCTTCCAGATGGTGCACGACATCCAGCCGGACCAGTACCGCAACAGTGTGCTCGCGCACGCCGCTATCGGCAAGGTCTTTGGCCTCCCTGTTGTCCTCACTACCAGTGCCGAGACCGGTGCGCTGTCTCTTCCCTTATAAGTGTTTATCGTGTTGTCTGACGAGCTCGCTATTTGCATTATACAGGCCCGAACGGCCCTCTCCCCAGGGAGATCACGGAAATGTACCCTGATGCCCCTCTCATCAAGCGCAACGGTGAGGTAGATGCCTGGGACAACGAGGAGTTCCGCAAGGCCGTGCGTGCCACGGGCAAGAAGCATGTCATCATCGCTGGCATCACTACCGACGTATGTCCATACTTTCTCGCACCTTTTGACTCTGATTGATCCTTTTCTTGTGACAGGTATGCACCGCCTTCCTCGCGCTCTCCCTCCGTGCTGAGGGATATACCGTCTACGCGAATGCTGAAGCCTCCGGATGCCTCGATAAACGCATCGCGGACGACGCAAATGACCGCATGCGCGCCCACGGCGTGCACGTCTTGTCCATGTTCGCTGTCATCTGTGACTTGATGCGTGACTGGCGCAACACTCCCGGTTCGGCTGAGTTATTGCCTTATTTCGACAAGTGAGTAATCTGCCGTCTTGCTACAATGAGGCGTGCTATTAGTGGTGATCACTGATGCGCTGTGTCTGATTGCAGGTATCTCAGCACTTATGGGTTCCTTGCGCGTGGACATGCCGCCGCTGTTGATCGTGGCACTATCTTGCCCGGAGAGTCCGAGTAATTGCTTCCAGCGCTCGTCGCGCTTGGCAATACAAGTGTTGGAATGTGCTGTAAAAATAGGGGATGAACAATTAAAGCGCAAATGGACATAGCCATCATTCATTATTGACCAAACAGCGTCCGAAGAGTGCAAAGAGTGAGATGCTGTAAACATCAAACGTAGCCGATGGTCATGTGTGAGATCGAGAGTGTTGTGTGTCCAAAAGTGTGGGAATATCCTCATTCAGAAGCGCCCATGAACAACTGAGAGTGTTCTGAAGCTCCATAACAACGGCAGTGGTCTGGTTAAGCGCAAACATGGCGCAGGGCAGGATTCAGGACCAACGGCGCTGCTGTGGCCTCGTTGTTGTCATTACCCAGACTGGGTAAAAAATCACGCCTTTCACAGTCTGTCTCTGAGTCGCTGGTGGTCAACTTCATCTTCTCTGTGATTAGTGAGCATGGGTCCAGAGTAACTAAAGTGGGGTATAAAAACAGGACATTGGCAGGGCCTCTCTTTACTCGCCAACGACAATCAGCCTAAGCGCAGCTCTGCCCAACCCAGTGCCGCGATTCGCCATGCCGTTCTGGACTACTGTACCCTATCGAATTATTCGTCACGCACGTGTGTGACTTTTTTGAACTTTCAAGAAATTTCAGAAAATCTGATAAATCGAGAAAATAATAAATCCGGGGTCAGAAAAAAGGCTGTGACCCGTGACTGACGAATAAGTCGAAACGCGACAAATTGATTAGATCGCACTTACCCATGCAAGGAGCAACCCCATGGAAAAGCGATAGCAGCGTCAAATCTTTTGCAAGTTTCTATACTGACAAGGCCTGTATTCGCTTTCCGAGGAGTTTAAAGTTGTTTTGGTGTACTTACAACATGTTGGTGCTGCCCAGAGAAAACAATCGTGAATGTTGTCCAATTGTTAAGAGCGGCCAGATATGTTAGATATTCATTGAATTTGTTGCGGATTTAGGGCTTCTACAATGAAGATAAATGGACAATCCTGCCGTGTTGTGACTCTAAGAATCTACATATTATACCAGTGGCACAGTGCCCAGCATGCCGAACATCTCTGCCAAGAATTCACGTTGATAGGCGAGCACCCGTAGCGAACATCATCAAGGCAACTATTTATATTTCAGCCTGGCGGTTCTCGTACACCGGACTGTCAATAATTTCACTTCGCACTCACTTCACTTGCCCGCTAAAGTGAACTTGACGAAATTCACTTGACTTTTCCCACGATTCCCATTCACTTGCCTGCCACAAGTTCATCGACGTAGCCCGTTTGGGAGTTGTCACCGTCGTAGTGCACTTAGTTTCCATATAATATGTCACTTAAATCGTGGGCCAGTACCCAAGTGTGAAGCATCTGTACCTAATTCTTATTAATCAGAATATAGCCACATTTCGATCGCTTCTGTAAGCATTTTCTGGCGCAGAGAGTCTTGCGCGGTAAGAATTACTGTATTTTGTGCGCATATATGTATGTTAAGCATGTATATGCAAGCTTACAGACGAATTTGGTGTGTTCTGGGTGCTGGGCAATGTAATTAAGCTCATTCAACCCACGCCAGCACGACAAACTGTGGTGCACAACAGGCAGTCGTTGAAATCATGATCACAGTATCGAATTTGTACAGGAGTTCAAAGTTTCGAGTTAGATGCAGCACTAGCCCGACAGGGAACATATAGGCGCATCCGCGCACAAAACAAGAGCTTGCCATACATGTTTGAATATGTGCGACATTCGTCATTCTGCACTTTCCCACGAGCTTCAGAGAAGGGCTAACTTGTTCAATAGGCACTACACATCAGATGATAGGACGTACGGACCACTACCAAAGCCGCTGAATAGTATCTTAGTAATTATCACACTGTTATATAGGACCTGCATCGTATATTTGCGCACTTTTAAAGCACTTCAAGTGTAACAAGTGAAGTGAAAACATTTCACTTGACTTCACTTGAACACTGAACTCCAAGTGAAATTATCAGCACACACTTGGTAGGCACTTACACTCACTTTAAGCTCACTTATGAGTCACTTGGAACTTACTTGGGAATAAAATTATCGCAATATGCTGTGTAAATCCACTATAATTGAATAACATATTATAGACATAGTTTTCCTTCTTCCCTCATGATTGCCTGCCGCTTGCTTCGTCGTTGAGGAGCTCCTTCGTTCCATACTTTTCTCTTGTTGTCCTTCCCTTTTCCTTGCAGGGCTTTCTCCGCTGTTTTACCCGGGTTTTGAGGAACATAGTTCATGGTAATCAGTCTTGCACTGCCTTTGAGATTGGCAGCAGCAGCGAGTGTGTGACGAGATGGAAAGAATGTGAAAGGATGATCGGAGTGCATGCCTTGGTCATCAGTCAATAGAAACTGGTATTGGGTGCCATCAGAAGGGTGCCATGCCAAAGCGAGAGCGGTCTCGGAGGGAATACTGGCAGAATCGAGAGTCGTTTGCTTGGTGAGACCAGGGCATATCGTCGTAGGAAGCGGCTTTCCGTCGACACAGTGGACACTTAGCCGGAATGCGTGCTCGGCAAGTGTCTCAAAGGTCTGAAGGTATCCCAGCTTTGCAGTGCGCAGTGGATCGTCGAGTGGCACCATGGTGATGTCCTGATTGGACAACCGTCTTGATAGCCAATAAATCTGCGTGTCGCACGAGGAATCCACGCAAAGATAACAGCGGACAATGACCAGTCGGAATAGAATAGATGCCTTGAGTCGTGAGTACTCCACGTTGGTGTTGTCGGCTGTGAGATGGTGTCGAATAGAAACAATGTATCGATTGAGGAGAGATTCATCACCCAATCGGACACAGTCCAGGTTGAAAAGCTGGGTGAATCCAAATTCGTACTGTGTATGCTTCACTTGGGGCGCACTTGGTGGTGGGCGAGACTGACTTGACATGTATGAGGCAAAGTCATCCTGGATAGGATGCCATATCTCTCCACGGAGAATCGAAAGAACGACTGCATGCGCTTGCTGCAGACTCTCGTCAATGGTGGAGTTAAGATATCCATGCTCTGCTGCATCATCAACAAACTGGAGAGGCCATTCAATTGTTCGCGGTTTTATAGCAGGTATATTCCTTAGGAGCGGTATTTTCTTCTGAAAATACGCCAAAATTACGAGCTCATTGCGTCCCGATTGCGTTAGAATTATCTATCTGCACGCGCATTCAACGTGCGTCGCAAAATTGGGAATAATAATGGAGAGTCAAATCAATTTCAAATTGATAAGATGCCAAGGAAACACTCATTTATGGACGATTCATGTTGTATCTCGTCTCTATACACTCCTCTATATGCATAAAACACTGCTATATATCACCTATATAATGTATGGCTAATGTATTCACTTTGAAGTCACTTTTTTCCAGCCAGGGAATTCACTTGTATTTCACTTCACTTTCACTTTCACTTCACTTCACTTGGCGAAATTCACTTGCCCGCAAAAAGTGAAGTGAAGTGAATTTTGGCAGGGCCAAGTGAATTTCGCAAGTGAGATTTGTTGCCATCCGTACACCGTACTCGAGCACCATATCGCACGTTGTGTTGTGGTGGGCCCAGAGCACTGACTTTCAAAAACCTGGAATCCACCACCTCGATCAAAGGAACACTGAGCAAGAGAGTGGGGCAGCTCGGGCTGCCATCATGTGTATAAAAGGATCTGTGCTTTTCCCGAGTTGGTGGAGAGGTCATTCACCGTTAGGGTGCTAGTCAGCGCACGATCCCGGAAGCATGCAACTCTCGCTCATGGTCCCGAGGATTGAATTTAATTGCTGGGGAGCTCGAGAGCTCAGGCAACAACTTTGATGGATGGTTCACCAGCCGTCCCGGGTGAGAGAGCGGTTTTGGGGATGGCTCATCAGCATGATGTACATTTACAGTGCGTTGCATAATTCCGTGAAAAGTTCACGATTTTCAATTTATCCAGCTGAACGTGGACTCAGTACCAAACGGGCTTATAACTTTGGCCGTGTCATGGCCGATCGGGCCTTTTTGTGCCCGTATGGGGCCGTGCACCGATAGTTCATGGCCGTGATTTGAGTGTTCACGCCCGTGCAACAATTATTCATGACCGTGCACTGACTCTTCATGGCTGTGAAGGAGCCGTATATAGGCCTACCTGCGGCCGTGCATTTTCGTGATGATTATTCTCAGACTTTAAGCTTACCGTAACTTATTCAAATTTACTTTTCACAAACTGAATCTATGGGCATGTAAACATAGGATAGTCGACACAAAATCTACTACATTACTTGTCACATATGAGGTCGGTGCTGAGTACAGGACAAACTTTGTAACCGAAAACTTCGTCTAAAAATGTATCAGTATTGATTTTGATTAATTGTAAGATAGCTGCGTAACTACTACTTACCTCCAGCCTGGTTGTAGATGGGCACCATCGCCATCCTGCCCATACGTTCAGGGCGCACATATTGCGCGCCAATGTCATATAGCTCCCGCTTGCGCTTCTTTTTTCAACTTGAGGAAGAAGAACGATGCAATATGACGAAAGAATCCGGTCAGCATGTCATATAGAAGGTGAATCATTTCATGAGATCAAGTAATGATGACTTGACACAGAGAACTCGGTGTTTTCTTACTCGATGATGACAGTGGGTGGTCAAGTTAACTCATAGGAGGATTGCGTTGCCTTAATTCACGAATTTTTGAGCGGAAGGTGCCGGTGATCACTCGACGGAACGGAAACAAATATATTTTTAGCGCAGTCATTTCCTACCTGACCGTGCTCACTACTATCCTACTGTGCAGGGCCGTAAACAATGAGCCATGCGGGTGTGCAAACACGGATTAGAACCGTGCGGAACCATGAAATATTGGGCACGATTGTGCGTAGACCGTGCACGGCCGTGCGCGTGACAACTTCACGGAATATTTTCACAACATTTTGTTCCGCTGTGACAATCGTCGGTACACAAGGAGGGAAAACAGCTTCAGAAATCAGGCATTTGAAGTGTTTTCAAAGATTTTTGACGTTGTACCATGTTCCAACAATCTTAAACTGCAAGATAGCTATTTTGAAGCGCCTTCTGGAGTGCATTCTCAGCAATGGCTCCCCTAGCAAGGTACCTTGTGTCACATTGCTGTCACTGAGGATTTTCTTAGGGCCATGCTCGGCCTGCTCGGTCAGGCACGGTCGTGACACGGCCTTTCTATACGCCCGTACCAAACAGATGAGGTAAACTCATCGGCACCACCGCCTATCCTACTCAACACTCAAAAACCAGACAAAGTGGGTACTTATGGCTGCATAGTATGGCCCAGAGGATTTGCGTCAAGTAGCTGCACCAGGAAACTGGACTTAAGCTACCGGTTATTGCATGAGGCACACCAACATTCAATAATTGTTGTAGGTTGATAGATTTTCGGGTTTCATCCCGGGAGATGCACGCATGGAGCAAATTTAGAGCCTATTTAGACTGCAAATAAGTGTGAAGCTTCTTGACTGTAGTTCAATAACGACGGAGGAGTTGGTAAAGCATCTTTACCTGTGAGGACCTTCCGAGTGATGCATTGCCGCTCGTGCCGAAGTGATCTATGGCTGGTGCCATCACTTGTTTGCAGCTGCAGACGGTCACCTGACTGATTTCAAAATTGTTGGAATTTTCACGGAATTATGCAAAGCACTGTAATGTTAACCGTAGCCCGCGAATGGTGAATCATAGCCAGATAAACAGACCAGATTTGATGACTGAGTACATCATTACTGAGACCGCAGGCTGAAAAGGTTGTCATCTGACGTGAAAAGTGCGTGGTCGAGTGGCATGAAATTTAGAATAGAAAAAGGTGTTTTTGATATTCAGAACCAAGCATGACACAATGTCATATTTACAAAAGCAATTGTACGTAAAAGATCGTCCTGCCATGCAGAGCTATGGCCAACAAACCATGTTGAAGAACAATTTGCCGTCAAAACCCGTCTGCTGCAACGAAACTGGAGTCCAATCGATTTTCAGGTATAAACAGATGCTAGGGCTGTATTATCCTCCAGGATGTAGAAGAACATGGAAATACAACGAGTTGGTGGTTTGGTGAGTTTGATTGCGTTCTATTAAAAGTGCAATTTGTACGTCGCTGCACAACCGCTGCAGTCATCGAAGGTGTCATGTGATACTACGCCCTGAATGCCCACCGCGACACAAAAATAGAGTTCAGATAAGACTCATGTTCATCTCCCACCCTTGGTAACTGTGTTCATTGCATACAAGGACAGCAAGGCGTCATCAAAATAGGACGATGATTGCAGACAGATCAAAGATAGAGTTCTGTCTCTCAGTAATTACCGTCGACTGTTGATGCCGCACTTTTCCTCATGTAAGCCTCGTTGTAGCCACATGTAGCACTGCCCCAATTCAAGCCTCTAAAAGTCTTGTTCACAATGTGCAGCTGGATTCGACACCATGTTATACTTCCTCATACTTTGCTCCTTCCTACAAACACTCCGAGGCGCCTCTGTTCCACCTCCTAATGCGTCCAGCTCTGCTGCCACTCCCAACATGTTCGGCGTCACGGCATGCGAGTGTCCAGTAACGTCTGACCACGGGGCCGAGCAGCTGCGAACGGATTATACAATTCTCAAGAGCTGTCTCCTCACTATCCTTGCCTGCACCTGGAAGTCGGCTCACCCAAACATCAACGATTCGAGGGATCCTTGGTGGACACGCATAAAGCGGAAGTTGGTTGCAGTGTTCTGCACGCTGCTCGCGCCAGAGGCCGTGTTTTGGTGGGCATTAAAACAGAACATACAAGCTAGGAGGATTGCACAGGCGTATAACAGAGCGTTTACATATACTGGTATGTACACATTGCCTATTTTCGTGGGATGCAAAGGTACCGGTCTGATCTATCATCTCATGGCGTAGAGGAAACGGAGGTGTCACCGTGGGCGAAAGTCATGGGTGCATTCCAGCCACTCCCTGAAGCCACTACACGGCGAGGTGCCGGCCAACCGTTGACTATAACTCATGGATTCTTTGTCCAAATGGGCGGCTTCGTTTTGTACGAAGGCGAATACCCTAAAGAAGTCCTTGACTACAAAACTTTGGTAGACCTTATCCAGGACGGAGCCATTGACCCGCCCACCGTGACCGAGCGCGACCTGCAGGACCGCAGCAAAAGCGATGCCACTGCGAAGATAATCTTTGGGTTGCAGACTGGGTGGTTTGCTTTCCAGTGTGCCGAGCGTATCTGGCAGGACCTGCCGCTGAGCGAGCTGGAGGTGCTTACTCTTGCCTATGTGGGCATGAACACAGCACTCTTTATAGCTTGGTGGAGCAAGCCCCAGGGAGTTGATATGGCAATATGTGTTCCGATGAAGCGGAACAGGGTTGGCATTACGATGCCATTGATTGGCGAAGGGCTTCACGAGATGACGAATTGCGCCGAGGATCCCGGGCTCAGTAAAGCTGACAGTCTGCCTCGAGTCGACCGCCAACACTCCCGTGACGACGAGCTGTCTTTCATACCGCACAACGAACAGCAGCTTTACAGCCACACAGACCAAAATCATCACAAGCCGCCCCATTCCCCTTCTTTCTACTTCCCCCGCCTCCCAATCCGCTTTTTCGTTTCCATATTACGCCCACTCTTCAAGTTGGGCTCCGGTGGATCAGATTTCAAGCGGGGATCTCTGCGTGTGCCGATGTTTTACGTGGAGGGCTTGGGCCCCAATGGATTTTTGCCAGTTTTGAGCATTCTTGGCACCATGATTGGCGCCATTCACCTCATCGCATGGACATCAGAGTTTCCCTCGCCCCTCGCCCGTCAACTCTGGCGCAGTTCAGCAATCGTCTTGACCGTGGCAATGTTCTTGCTACAGACCTTGGACTTGATTATCACAAAGATGGGAGTTGTCAGCTATATGGCTACGCTAGTTTATGTCTGTGTGTACCTTATGTACCTCACTGCCCGATGTGTTGTGATCGTCATAGCACTGCTATCCATGCGTCATCTTCCTCACGACATACTTCGCGATGTTTCTTGGACCTCATACCTACCCCACTTTTAGCACATAGCAGCTTCTGTAATCTATGTCCAAAACCCGTAAATATTATCCAAAAGATCAAACTCGAAGATAATTGTGAAGCGAAATGTTAGCTGTGGTCTTGCTCTCTGTGAGCTCCGCCGAGGTTGATTTGCAACCTCGGCAATTCAACCAAAATTCAACTATGACATGGTTGAACTTCAACATTGTAAAGGTTGCTTTGAGGTTGATAATTAACCGCACCCCAAATGGCCATTTTGCAACTGTTTTGGAAAAAACTAACCTCATGACTGCAGTAGGGCACAACGGTTGGTCTTCACCACTACCGTGGTTGAAATGTCACAATCAGTCAAAGTTGAAAAGGCATCATGTTGATTTTCCCGGTGTCTACCTTGCATCCACCTGTGTTTACTATCTTTCTGACCATTACAGGGGATATCTAAAATATGCAAGTCGTGTAAAATTGTAGTGTTCTTAATCTCATGTAGTTGAAAGAGTGGTATTTCGTATCTAAATAGCTTACAATGTCTTCATGATCTGAATACAGCCGTCTGTACTTAACAGGTACGCCAAGCTGTACCGTAAATCCTTTCGACTACAGTACCGGACAAGCAAAGTCGACTACCTGCCTAACTTGAGAACCGCTTAACTTTTGGACAAGATTTTTGCAGATTCGGATTCAGAATCGCAAAAGGAGTCGAAAAACATATCTCCGAAGTTTTTCCCACGAGCCGTTAGGTTGGCCAAATTTTTGGGCAAAAATTTCGACATATATAGGTAGAATTTTGTCGTATTTCTTAGTTCTAGATGGCCCTGTGTGCCCAGAGTACCTGTCATTTTTAATTCAAAATCCATTCAATCGAGAGCATTGCACTTTTCGTCACTGTGCAATGCTTCCGAGCAGCCCAGCCGGCTGCCTTCCCATCTGATAAGCGCTCATGAAGCGGCATAATTGCTTGATAAAGTACCTGATCACCTGCGGGCACTTGTCCAGGTCCTTTGAGCTACAGTTTCGATCCTCCCAATGTGGCGAGGGAACCCCTCTGTATCAATACTTTGCCCATCCTCAGTTGGCGGTAGTGTAGGACGATATTAGGCAACATATTGCAATGATCAAGTGGAATATTATTATAATATAGCATTCCAACCGGATGAATCTTTCATTGGAGCCTCCAGAGGGATGCCCGTGCAAACTCAAGCCGGACCTAACACAGGGGATTCTTCTTTGTGGCGAGCGAAGCTAACCTTGTAAGACAAAATTGATCTTTTCTTTCTTTCTTGATAACGATTCTGAGTTTGAGGAGCGTTGCTCGTGATATCCTGTACTTTATTGTAAACAGACGGAGCCGATGCCTTCGGATCCCTAAATGATATGTCCTCATCCTCATTACCGCTGTCCAATTCACAGTTGACCCCAAAGGACAATCGAAAAAGATGTTTCGCGCATTTGTCGCGCATTCTGTTGCTTTCGCGCGCGCCATATTTTAGGTGAGTAGCAGATAGGGGGTGAAATAAAAAATTACTTTATAAATGCTGCACGACTTATGAGGTTTCAATTTTTGTAGAATCATATAGTACTCCACGAGATCTGTCGATTGCGCATTTTCCCGGAATTTTAGCGAATCTTTGGATGGGTGGCCAAATTTTTGGCCTCAAAACCCCGAAACTGGATTTGACAGAGAACCGCTCGTAAGAATTTGATCTAACTGGTCCATATTACATCTAAATAACATTATCTATCAATTCCGATGTGTTTCGGAGGCTTTATAAAAACTTGAAAAAAGTAGTCGACTTTGCTTGTCCGGTACTGTAGATACCTACGGTTTGGTTACAGTTTGTACTGTAGTTATGACGGTATTTTTTGTCAAGTATTCCAGCGCACAGCTTTAACATTAATTCAACTCCCAGCTTTCAACTTCCAAATAAGCGAGATCAGCCTTTTTAACGAGCGTCCAACTTTTCATCAGCAAAATTGAGCTTTCTAGCAACTCTCTTGACACAGTTGGCAGCTTCATATTTCTAAGTTCCAGCCTGTACGATTGGGCTTCTAAGAGACACATCCTCAGAGGACTTTGAAATTTATCATTTTCGATGCATGCGATATCGATGGGCCTCGGTGACAATATCAAAAGCGGGCGATGACACCAAATAAGTAATCATTGCGGTATTTATCCATATGTATACCATTCTTTGAGATCCTTTGGCAGTACGACCATCACGAAAGAAAAATAATTATAAGGCTTTATTTGATCTTAATTAATTACAAAGGTCATCCATTGACTGGAGAGGTTGAACGTCGACTCGCACCACAGGTGTCGGATAGGTTGAAGGCCGAGAGTTAGAAGCTCGGCTAACAGAAAGCTCATGATAGAGAGCTGTGTTATTAACTCTACATTCTTTGAATTTCACCCTATTGCTGCAATAAAACACTGAACCATGACCAAAAATTGTAGTCTCAAATACTTGATGAAAAATGTATCGATATGTAGCATAGCCGTAGATCTGGACCGCCACGGCCATCTCGCGGCCGTATTTGTCACATAGAACATTCACTGTGATTCCTATGAGATTAGAGAAAGGCATGGACAAACTTTGATGCATGCGCAGTCTAATCTTCAGATGCCTAATTTAAATAAGCGAGTATTGGATGGCATCGGCAGCCGAAAAAGGCGAATTGTTTTGTATTCCCCCAAAATCGGCATTTAAAAAGATGTCCCCAGTGAGCTAATCATAGAACAACACAAAAATTGGTCGCTTTTCAATCTTTCCTGATCTAGCGAGGTGAGGATATCAGCAAGACCTGGCGATGATATATCGGTGTGGAAGGGATAGTTATTCAGTTTGAGCGATTTTCGTCAGGTCTGAAAACGTCGGACGCACACGTGCTCGACAATCTCAGACCTCTCACATTTATCACCATTTTTGTTATAGTTCTATCAAATTTCTATCAAATTCGTTTATTTCTTTTCTATCTTACTTCAAAACGACGTCCCCAACTATCTGTCTCTTAGAAATGCTGACAGGGCGCGAGAGCGACCCGTAATCACCACTTTCGATGCACAGATAGTTCCAGCTCGGCACGCCAAGAGTGCCGAGGATCATCACTTTCCATATCCGGCAACTGTCCAACAAGCGCCCAAACGGGAAACTCGACACGCTAACGCCAGCGAAGTCGCGTTTTTTCGATGGAATAAAGGTTATGGTACGCTTTTCGTCGCTCTATTCAACCATCCATACTATACTCTCCCTTTTACACCTTCACTTTCGCTATTTCCATCCCCTTTTTGGGTGCTTTCTTTATCATTCTATTTTTCCGTGAATTTCATATTCAATTTCTTGTCCCGCTGATCTCCCCTTCGTCACCCGCGAGTCCGCACGCTGCACCACCAGACGCACCCATCGTCGGGGCTCCGATGGGTGAACAGCTGATCTCAGCTCGTCTTGGCCCGGTGTTCACGCGACGCGATTTGGGCACGCGCACATGGAGGAGTGGCTGCGCGAGGGGCGAGATTCCGCCGGAATTCTTTTTATTGGCCTCGGCCACGGACTCTTACCTTACACGTACACATACACGTTTGTTCTTATCATTCCTGTAGCTGCCCTGGCGACGTGAGAGTACGCGTACGCTTACGGAGCACTCGGTTTTGTCTTTCTCATATAGTCCTGTTAGTAAGACGAAAAATGATATCTCACTTTGAATTTCCGACTGCGTGAACTGAGCAAACGCCTCAAGCGAATTCAGAGTGATTTACTTCTCGTTATTCTGCACGTCTCACCGCGAGACATCTCTCTATCTCTCACAAACCTCCTGATTCGCATATTTTCCCCTCTCTCACTCTTCTGACTGGTGTCATCACTGGTGAGTTTTTATTCAGATTGTATCTACTGACTACGTGTTCCTAGGTCGATCACTGCCGCCTCACATTCGTCGATCGCTTCCACCTGCACTCGGGGAGTTTCCTCCACATCGGGTGACTCTGCACTTTGCACCGCGTCGTTTCCTTCTGCAACTGGTTTTGCGTTGTATTCTGGATCATCCCCGGAGGACAGGGACGACATTTTGATGAAGTGGAGGGAACGCGGCGAGAAAGGCTCTGGAAGAGGGTATACAGCGACTTCCCGTTCGTCGGAGACCTCCGATGAGTTTATATCGAGTGGGTTGCGCGGAGTCCATTCTGCAAACAAGAGTTAACCACCTGTCGTCGCGACAGATTCAAAGGATTAAGACTGACTCTTTAGAGGGTGAAAGGAAACGAAGACTAGAGAGTAAAGGCGTCTGAACGAGTTCTTAGCGGATGATTCGAGATGACTAGAATCTTCCAGACGGTTCACGCGAATCGGAATCGCACACACTTGCGTAAACATGCGTCAAACACGCGTAGCTGCAGAGCGATGCATTCATGCGACTCCAGAACGCTCAAACCAAGCTCAAACATTTCTGACAACCACTACTTCCGCTGATGTACAAAGAGGCCTGGAAGATCAGTGTCCCAGAACTTATACAGCCAAATGGTCTATGCTTGATGCACTCCAGGTGATGATATCGCAAATTTCAAGGACTGTGGCGCAGTTCCACACCCCTCATGTCACAATTGATACGGCGACGACTTAAGCGCCCATGGATGCCCACCTAAGCGCGTGATTGCATCATGCTCGGCTCTTTGTTGCTCAGCCAACTTTGCTTCTCGATTCTAGGACGAATAAGAGTGAGAGGGGGAGAGTTATATCATTATATAAATGTATTATGGCAAACAGATAACATAGCAAGGAGTGATTACCGAGAGTGAGTAGAGGTAGGTAAATATGCATGGGACAAGTCTAGGCGCGGAACAAAAGTAGAATAAACAAGCAAAAAAATGATGCGTCTCCAACTCTTTTGCAAGTCGGAACCCCAAAAAAGAATAGTGGGCAGCCACCACTAACCCTCCGCCTAATCTCCTTCGTCCTCGCACTCCCCCTGCCCGCCAACTTCCCAAAAATCACCACCTTGCCCCGCTCCCCCGCCCTCCCCGTCCGGCCCGCGCGATGGATAAAGTCAACCGTATTCCGCGGTTCGTCCACAATAAAGACATGCCCCACGGCGGGCGTAAAGTCCAGCCCGCGCGACAGCAGGCTCGTCGTGACCATCACATGTGCGTGCTTCTTCACGTCGTCCGAGTCAGCGCCTTTGTCGTTAGTGGACGCGGAAGAGGAGAAGTCGCGGCGGGACCAGGGGCGTTTCGTGTACTTGGTGTTCTTGAGGAAGCCGCTGAGGTGCCCGTTGCTGCCGCGCAGCCGCTGCCCGCCCGCGCCGCTGGTGAGCGCGACGCTCTTGATCCCGTTCTGCTCCAAGTAGGCCGCAAACTCGGCCACCTTGGCGCTCTTGTTGCAGAACATGAGGATATTAGTGAACTCCACCGGCGCCCTCTTCGCATCTTTCCCCATTTTCAAAGTAGTAGTAATACCGTTTGAAGGAGGAGACGCATTGGACGAAGCAGCATCTTCCGCCCACACCTGCCTCAACAGCCGCATCACATCCGCAAACTTGTTCCCGCCCGTCCAGCCTACGTACTCGCCCGGGGCAGCTTTTGCAGGCGCGCTAAGGCGAGGCGCAGCATGCGCAGGTGCAAGCGCGCGATGTAGGCGTTGACCGCCTTGGGGATCGTCGCGCTGGTGAGAATGGTGTTGCATGAGTAGGCAAGGTTGGTGTGGAGGATGGGGACAATAGGGGTCAGAGTGAGGGAGTAGATGAGGGAGGGAGCGCCGATGCGGAGAGGGGGAGGGCCACACCGCGTGTGGCGCTGATATCCGCGTGAAGCGCGTGCATCGTCTCCTGAAAGTCGGGATCTGTACAGTATTAACAATATCAATTAGCATCTCTCTCTTCCTATTTCGAAATTCAGGGTAGAGCACACGACATACCAAATAACACAGCCGCCTCATCTACGACGACCCACTTTATATTCGCCAGGCCCAGCTCGGGCGCGCCCGACGTCCACCTGCCAAAATGCACCACCCTGTCCCCCCCCCTCCTCACCTTGCGATACTTCTTCGCCTCCTGTTCGCCTCCTCCCTCCTCCTCCGCCCCCTCCCTTGCCGACCGCTCATCACATTCAATCTCCTCCTCCGCGCGCGCCAATGCCCCGCCTCATCCAACGCATCAAGCCCGCGCCCCCTGACCATCTCGAGCAGCTTCATAGGCGTGTCCACGACCACATCCACCGGGTGCCCGCCCTGTGCCCTGTTCTGTTCCTGTCCCTCGGTTTCGTATGCGCCATTGCACTCATGGCCATGTCCCTGGCCCTGGCCCGGGCGCGCAGCCGTGCTGGCGACATTTGCGCGCGACACACGGAAAACACGTAGCTTCACGTCGTTGCTGCGCAGGAGGCCCTTGGCGAACACGTTCAGCTGTCGCGTCAGCTCGTGCGTCGGTGCGATGATCAACCCGCGCGGGTTGTACAGCCTCTGCGGGACTAGGCGAATTTGATGAATCAAACACAAGGTGGGTTTGGGTCCTGGCGGCAACCTCGGCCTGCTTGACGGCCTGCAGCAGCGGGAGGAGGTACGCGATGCTCTTCCCTGCCCGTCTCGCTCGCGAGCAGGGACTGGCGCCACCCCGGCGGCACACCATCGTCGGCGATGGCGAGACGGCGTCGATTGGGTGGAAGAATTCGTCCTTGAGCTCTGGTGCGTCGTACGCGCCTTCTTTCAGCGGCCTGTCAAAGTCGGAGAAGCTGCGCCTGGGCTCGTCGTAGTTTTTCCACGGTCGACTGGTGCCGGAAGTGTTGCTCGGGTTCGTGTTCGTGTGCATGTCGCTGCGGACAGTGGGATATTCTCCCTATGGGTAAGATTTGTGTAAAATTCGTCGTAGGCATACCGAGATCAGCATTATGTCCATTTTATCAATTTGATTTACTGCTCCATATGTCAACTTTCGAGTAAAATCTCGGCAGACGGCAGGAATCTGCGGGTATCCTGAGAATGGCAGAAATATTCATTCTCCGAATAGGCAGATGATGCGCAGAATGATGGGTTCTAACAATTGCAGAACATTCAATTGTGCGACGATCTTGCAAATTGCAATATGCATCGTTCTGCACATGTTCTGCACATGGCAGAATTTAAAAATTACAACCCTGCGGGTTGCCATTGAAGCTAATTGAGCAAATATACTATTGTGCAAAGCTCAGCAAAGCTTGTATTTTTGCCAATAGATTGCAATAGAAAGCTCTAATAAAGCTCAATTAGCTTCAATGGCAACCCGCAGGGTTGTAATTTTTAAATTCTGCCATGTGCAGAACATGTGCAGAACGATGCATATTGCAATTTGCAAGATCGTCGCACAATTGAATGTTCTGCAATTGTTAGAACCCATCATTCTGCGCATCATCTGCCTATTCGGAGAATGAATATTTCTGCCATTCTCAGGATACCCGCAGATTCCTGCCGTCTGCCGAGATTTTACTCGAAAGTTGACATATGGAGAAGTAAATCAAATTGATAAAATTGACATAATGCTGATCTCGGTATGCCTACGACGAATTTTACACAAATCTTACCCATAGGGAGAATATCCCACTGTCCGCAGTGTGTTGGTGGGAGTCGAGGCAGAATCGCCACCAAAACATTGCAATTTATGTAAGAGAGAGCAAGGAGAGTACTCTATAAATAGCAAGATAGTGAATACAAAAAGGGATGCTCTCACGATCACGATCAGATAAATCAGCCTCCTTCTGCCACAGTGCCAGAACGTTTATCGTGCTCACTCTCTTCGAGCATCCTCCTACAACATATGGCCACCCTTCGATTGACACTGCCAGCAGATCTTTTCCGACCAATCCTCGAATATGGAGAGTTGGATAAGGCAGACTTATGCTCAGTGGCGCTGGCATCACGACTGCTGCGCGAGGAAGGCCAGCATATCCTCTTCAGAGATCCAGGCTTGATCAAAGTCCACGCACACGGAAACCTGGACCGGGCAGGGGCATTCTTCGACGCAATGCTATCATCTCCTCATCGCCTTGCGTTGATGGTTCACAGCTATACTCAAACCACCGATTGGAGTGAAAACGCATGGAGCGATCAGAAGGCAGCACAGCATAGCAGTCCGGAGGAACTATTTACAAAAATGACGCAGGCTCTCAAACTAATGGTCAACCTAAAAACTTTCCGCTCAAGGGATGTTGGCGGTTCCGATAGCCGCAGTCAGTTCTCGATGGTTGATTGCATACGTCAATGCGGATTCAAACTGGGAGAATTCGCCTGGAATCATGCGGATGAAGATATGAGGCTTCTCGAAGAATTTCTAGTATTCCAGGACGACATTGAATACCTGGAATTAAATGGAGTTTTTGATAGTGGAGGAGTTTCGGATTTCAATAACAGCAACGCAGAGCGCCTTCTCATCTCTGGAAAAAATGTGTGTCCAAAACTGGAAACCCTCCATGGCCCAATGTCCAACAGTATGATCTTCCTTCCAGGGAAGACTGGCGTGAAGTTTCTCGCTTGGACCTGGGACATATACGCGCCCGATCGGCTTGATGCCGCAATACACGCGGCTCATATCTGTGCTTCCCTCAATACCCTTCAGTATCTGGAGTACAAAACCCATGTTGACTGCGGCATCAAATTCACTACGATTGCACCGTATTTGAACACTTTGGTTGTCCTTAAAATAAGCATTCAATGTATAAAGGAGGTGAGTATTTTGTACAGAGTCCTCCTAGTTTGTTCAGTATACTCACTATCTGTCCAGGTGTCTGAACTCTCATGCGGTGTTCCAACTCTACGCGCCATACATTTCTTCAACGAACGCATTTGGGATTTCCCAAACCGTGAAGAAGCTGACGGGGACTTCGCATTAGTTTCCTCGATCTTCACGCTTTTCGAGAAATTGAAGTTCGTTGACGTGGATCGTGATTCTAAGCAGCGGGGTCGTTGTGGCCAATCTGTCGTCTTCTCGAAACGATTTATTGTTTCGCCAGAGACGAAAGAATTGACTTCGACCCAAGTGAACAAATCGGAGGAAAACTGGTGGAGGGATCGGGTTTATCTTGTTTCCAGACATTCCGCTGAAACTTGAGCTTGGCACCTCAACAAATACAAGCGTTACAAGATGTTGAAGGAGTTGACAACATTACGGGCTATTCGATACGAGTCGATATCACTCTATATGTCATGGGTCCGCAGGAGGGATGTATATAGTATCCTTGCATGCACGTACATATGAATATTCTATGTTTGAACTATGATAGAATGCAATACAGTCTACAGATGACCTGGCCGCGTCTGCCACTGATCCAATCCGGCATGTTCGGCATTCGACTTTATTCCTTCCTCAGCTTCCACACTAACGCCCATTCTGTATGTCGGACCATACGATTCACGAATAACTACTACAGAGAGTGACCATGGATGGACGGGACGACCCCTTTCCAGAACCGCCCTCAAAGATCCCCCTCGTTGTCGTATCACTGGCATCAGATCTAGCCAACGTATCGGTTGTTCCTCGTCCTGACTCTAAGAAAGTATCAGATTGTGATCTTGTTGCCATCCGATCCGCCTGCTTTCTATGTAGAATGCAGAGTCAATGATGTGAGAGATGTTCAGCCTCAACCTCAACCCAAAAAACCTCATGATCAAGAGGCGCACAAATATTAGCAATGGGCGCACAGCGTGGGATGGCATACTCGCGACAGTAATATGTCGCGACTATTCCTGCCTCTTGCTACTATCCGACACGTACAAGGTGTTTGAACTTTCCATACCCTGATATAATCACCATTGTAACAGCGTCCTTTAATGAAAACAATCGAGCGGATACTTGTCAAGGTGCAGCCCGCGCTGCCAGATAACAGCACAAGTACAGACATTGGATTTCAAATTCCGTTCAGAGATCCAGATGGCCAAGCTGTGTTTGCCGTTCTGCACCACCCCGCGTACAATTCAGTCGATGGTTGGAAGGCTCTACTCACTCGACTTTGCAAAGATCAATCTCACCTAACAATCAACGATTTTAGTTGTTATATGTAGCAACTAAATGTTCCCGAACATCTTTGAAGCGACTGGAGTCACCGAAGCATTCTTAAGGGTGCTTTTCCTCGATGGACGCAGTCACTGTTCTCATCCAGCAAAGGTCGTATTATCAAAAATTTTCAGAGCGATAAGCGCCCAAGGAGATCTACCTAAGCGCGCGTGATTGCATTATGCCAGGTCACCTTTTCACCAAGTTACCCGATCTTGACAATGAGGGAGATGGTTATATCATTATATATGCTTGTCCATTAGGGTAAAACACCTTTTTATTTTCTACCTTGTCGCGATAATATAATGACCGATTGCGCGTCATAGTGCTATCAAATTTGCGCGATAATAGTGTACTGCGCGCTTTTTTCGTGTTGCGCGCTATTTTTTTTATGACATGCGCGCTTTTTTTCATGTTGCGCGCTTTTTTTTTTGTGACATGCGCGCTATTTTCTTGCTGTGCGCTTTTTTTATTTGATGTGCGATATTTTTTTACCTTGTATGCGTTATTTATTCCGTTGCGCAGTGGGTTAATTCATGTTGCGCGCGGTTTTTGTCTGTGCACGAAGCCATTTGACCTCTTAGCGCTAAGATATGGCAAAAGGCTTGCCGACGGCTGCCGAGCGGAGTTTGAACTCCGATCACGGCTCAATCGCTCACGGATTCACGCAGTCTGCTGGCTTCGGGAGTGGCTCAGGAAGCTTACAAATGTATGAGAAGGCTTAGTTATGCAGAATTAGGACCTCATTGATTTCTAAAATCCAGCACTAGTTGATTTGGTACATCTCATTCATTAGAGAATCAATGAACAACCTGAATCCCTGAGTTGAGCACTGTTCTATCTCCATACATGAATCCATATGACCAGACATGTCTCAAAGACGACACCTCAGTTTTATATCGGTCTTTTCCGCTCTAAAATTGTTGAAATTGTGGAACTGCATCCTAGGGGTTCCATCTGCCACATAGCACTGGACTGGGCAATTTATGAGTACTAGCTAGCCAGACAGCATTGAGACAGTGTTCTGCCGGGATATAATAGTTGCAATAGTACCGCTGCTCTCATATATGTTCTTCAGAATACGAATCATGGCTTCTGAGCCACTCCCGAAGCCAGCAGACTGCGTGAATCCGTGAGCGATTGAGCCGTGATCGGAGTTCAAACTCCGCTCGGCAGCCGTCGGCAAGCCTTTTGCCATATCTTAGCGCTAAGAGGTCAAATGGCTTCGTGCACAGACAAAAACCGCGCGCAACATGAATTAACCCACTGCGCAACGGAATAAATAACGCATACAAGGTAAAAAAATATCGCACATCAAATAAAAAAAGCGCACAGCAAGAAAATAGCGCGCATGTCACAAAAAAAAAAGCGCGCAACATGAAAAAAAGCGCGCATGTCATAAAAAAAATAGCGCGCAACACGAAAAAAGCGCGCAGTACACTATTATCGCGCAAATTTGATAGCACTATGACGCGCAATCGGTCATTATATTATCGCGACAAGGTAGAAAATAAAAGGTTTTTTACCCTAATGGACAAGCATAATTATACGAGTATATTGTGACAAACAGAGGTAACATAGCACGGAGTACCGAAAGTGAGTAGAGGTGGGTAAATATGAATAGGGCGGAATAGCAACTATAAAGCAAGCAGCACCAATATCAAGACCATATAAATCAGCAGTCAGTCAGTGACTGTTTTCGAAGAGTAACAAAAGCAAGGGAGTCACTGGCAGCAGCCACGCTAAACACAGGCCCACTACGCCTTAGTCAACACACTAAGGGCCTGTGTGGCTCCCCGGCTTTCTCGAAGCGCTACAGCCAAAATGAAGGTGTACGCTCCGCCTTCTGCCTTGACAACGCTTTGTAACGGCTATCAGAACAACTAATTCAATCTCCTCCTGAAACTCTAATAGTTGCCCTGATGAAGGTCCCATCAAAATGCCATTCCCATGGCTTTTGCAATGCCCGACGCTTATTGAACGATGCCCAACGCTGTTGGGTGCTGCCCGCCCTTATATCCCGCCACGGTATTATCAGTTACTATACCTCAGAAATGCATTCAGTTTTCTGCGAATATAATTTGAATTATGTTCCAAAAGCGTATCCATAAGAGCGCCAACGTTGGACTTAAAACTGAGCAAGTGAACTGTTCTCAACATTGACGATGACACTGAGCTGCCTGTTGTGAATGTCCCACGCATTGTGCTTGGCAATGCGTTGTCCATCTCATTTACTGATGGGAAATCATGCATTTGATGGCCAGGCACCTCGGCACCCTGTTGCCGACACGGAGCGTTGGCTAAGCCAAATGGCCTAGAGTATGCTTGTCGAAGTGGGTAAAAAGTATCACACTTTTTACGACCTCATACACATATTAGACATACCTCACACACTCTAATATAGCGTCGCGCGGACGGTTTTTGTGCCCCTATACACATTATTTATGGTCCTTACACAATATTTTGTGCCGCACACACATATTTTTGGATACGCACACAATTTTTGGGTGCCTGTAGACTGCAAAATGGCGTCTGCACACTTATTTTCTGGGTCTGTACACTTGTTTTTGCATCCCCACACTTGTTTTTGCACCCCCACACTTTTTTTGGGGGTCCGCACACATTCTATTGCCCAACCCGTACTTATCTCAAATATGTGTGCGTAAAAGTGCCCTCAAACACTGCCGGCTGTGCCGAGGGCGCCGCGTTTTGCCGCGCTAGGAGCTGCAACTGTGGCTCAGATGAGCTCAATTGTATGCTTGTCGAAGTGGGTAAAAAGTATCACACTTTTCGTGACCCCATACATATATTAAACGTACCTTACACACTATAATATAGTGCCGTACAGACTGTTTTTGTGCCCCTATACACATTATTTGTGGTCCATACACATTATTTTATGCCACACACACATACTTTTGAGTACGCACACATTTTTTCGGTGCCCGTAGACTGCAAAATGGTGTCCGCACACTTATTTTCTGGGTCCGTACACTTGTTTTTTCATCCCCACATTCGTTTTTGCATCCCCACACTTGTTTTTATACCCCCACACTTATTTGGGGGGATCCGCACACATTCAATTGCCCAACCGGCACTTATCTCAAGTGTGTGTGCGTAAAAGTGCCCTCAAACGCTGCCGGCTGTGCCGAGAGCGCCGCGTTCTGCCGCGCTAGGCTGAGCTGCAACTGTGGCTCAGATGAGCTCAATTGCATCACCCAGCACTCAGAACACACCAAATTTCGCTGAAATTCGGTATATATACTCTACTATACATACATATCTACGCACCCAATGCAAAGTTTCTTGTTGCGCTGCAGTCCCGAGGCCTAAAAGCACTGATGCAGATGTATTTGATGGTATTTAGACACGGTTAGTATGGTCACATGACTCGCTTAAAATAGGCGCCCAATGCTCGGAGCTCGTACTATTTACGCTCTACCGGTTGCAGCATGTACCACTAAGCTCTACAAAATTGATATTATGGTAGATAGATATCGTAGCTACATTCCTGACGCAGAAATACGAGCGCCGGTACATTTTAAGATACAGATATAGCGTGATTACTATGCTTCTGTCCCAGTGCTTCAAGATGCAATTCACGAGGCCGCTTTCATACGCTTATGGGCTCAAGCGCTTTATGTACTTGATTCTACTCAGTCTTCAATGTCCTAGATCCATTATTTTATTATATAAATACTGGGTTCCTTTGACTGCAAACTTTGTGCAGTTACCAGTACCAGCACCCATCTCTTTCATCCAAGTATGAGCCGCCGCCCTCGCTCTGAATCCTCTTCAAAGAAAGGAAAAGGGAAGGCGCGTCAATTAGAGAGCTCCAAACCTCCCACTGAGTCAGATGAGCCCCTCAGCCCAAATCCACACCCTCGAAAAGCGCTTCGCAAGTCTGGCGCTGGATCTGGTATTTCTTGCTTCGTCACGGCTTGGTGCTGCGGCTCGTCAGGAGTCAGTCAGGGGATGCACTACAAGTGCATCTGCATCTAGCCCTTCCCAGACCACTCGGCAATTGGCGCGTGTATGTTTACTGCAAATTTTCATACTGCTGACTATGTTATTACATTAATATAACAGGAGAATGGTTACCAGATTTCCCGCATTGTCTTCCTCACAGTTGGTATTGAAAAGTCAAAGGCAAGTACTTTCATTTGAATCATATTACGGTTTTTTGATTTGACATATACCTGCTTGCTTGGTCCAGACCCCAAAGCGTTTGTTGTCATGGTCTTCTTCCAAGTTACCATCTTCCATCTCAAAGCCTATATATCAACTCCGAGGTGCAGTTGACTTGACATCATTGGGTCTTATTGGGTTGGAGCAACTTGGACTCAGTTCTTCCGGCCCGTACATGCTGATAGCAGTGATGGGAGCGGTGGAGAGGTTGGAAATGCTATTGGCAATGTTCAGAGTGCTGATGTTATTAGTGTGTCTTCGGGTCTGTGCTCCTCCTATTTGTTGCCATGCCGACTTACTGACATTATTATAAACTCAGATGACAGGCCGTCCACCTCTGCTGCACTTCCCCATGGTCGATAGGGCACCGAGCGGCTTCCCGAGCCAGCGAAGAACTTTCTGCATCTCTCAATTGACTTTGACTCGGATCAGAACCCATGGAAGTGATGTCACCTCTTTGCTTGATTACAATGTTTGCTTCATGTAGATCGTGTAGCTATTACTCAGAATGGATGTGCCTTTTGAGTCTAACTGTGAATAAGTTGTTCTATTGATTAAAGCGGCCTCGTGAATTGCATCTTGAAGCACTGGGACAGAAGCATAGTAATCACGCTATATCTGTATCTTAAAATGTACCGGCGCTCGTATTTCTGCGTCAGGAATGTAGCTACGATATCTATCTACCATAATATCAATTTTGTAGAGCTTAGTGGTACATGCTGCAACCGGTAGAGCGTAAATAGTACGAGCTCCGAGCATTGGGCGCCTATTTTAAGCGAGTCATGTGACCATACTAACCGTGTCTAAATACCATCAAATACATCTGCATCAGTGCTTTTAGGCCTCGGGACTGCAGCGCAACAAGAAACTTTGCATTGGGTGCGTAGATATGTATGTATAGTAGAGTATATATACCGAATTTCAGCGAAATTTGGTGTGTTCTGAGTGCTGGGTGATGCAATTGAGCTCATCTGAGCCACAGTTGCAGCTCAGCCTAGCGCGGCAGAACGCGGCGCTCTCGGCACAGCCGGCAGCGTTTGAGGGCACTTTTACGCACACACACTTGAGATAAGTGCCGGTTGGGCAATTGAATGTGTGCGGATCCCCCCAAATAAGTGTGGGGGTATAAAAACAAGTGTGGGGATGCAAAAACGAATGTGGGGATGAAAAAACAAGTGTACGGACCCAGAAAATAAGTGTGCGGACACCATTTTGCAGTCTACGGGCACCGAAAAAATGTGTGCGTACTCAAAAGTATGTGTGTGTGGCATAAAATAATGTGTATGGACCACAAATAATGTGTATAGGGGCACAAAAACAGTCTGTACGGCACTATATTATAGTGTGTAAGGTACGTTTAATATATGTATGGGGTCACGAAAAGTGTGATACTTTTTACCCACTTCGACAAGCATACAATTGAGCTCATCTGAGCCACAGTTGCAGCTCCTAGCGCGGCAAAACGCGGCGCCCTCGGCACAGCCGGCAGTGTTTGAGGGCACTTTTACGCACACATATTTGAGATAAGTACGGGTTGGGCAATAGAATGTGTGCGGACCCCCAAAAAAAGTGTGGGGGTGCAAAAACAAGTGTGGGGATGCAAAAACAAGTGTACAGACCCAGAAAATAAGTGTGCAGACGCCATTTTGCAGTCTACAGGCACCCAAAAATTGTGTGCGTATCCAAAAATATGTGTGTGCGGCACAAAATATTGTGTAAGGACCATAAATAATGTGTATAGGGGCACAAAAACCGTCCGCGCGACGCTATATTAGAGTGTGTGAGGTATGTCTAATATGTGTATGAGGTCGTAAAAAGTGTGATACTTTTTACCCACTTCGACAAGCATACTAGAGAAAGCTGGGGAGCCAAACATATGCTTGTCGAAGTGGGTAAAAAGTATCACTCTTTTCGTGACCCCATACACATATTAGCCGTACCTTGCACACTATAATATAGCATCGCACAGACTGTTTTTGTGCCCCTATACACATTATTTGTGGTCTGTACACATTATTTTATGCCGCACACACATACTTTTGAGTATGCACACATTTTTTCGGTGCCCATGGACTGAAAAATGGTGTCCGCACACTTATTTTCTGGGTCCGTACACTTGTTTTTTTATCCCCACATTCGTTTTTGCATCCCCACACTTGTTTTTATACCCCCACACTTTTTTGGGGGGATCCGCACACATTCAATTGCCCAACCTGCACTTATCTCAAGTGTGTGTGCGTAAAAGTGCCCTCAAACGCTGCCGGCTGTGCCGAGAGCGCCGCGTTCTGCCGCACTAGGCTGAGCTGCAACTGTGGCTCAGATGAGCTCAATTGCATCACCCAGCACTCAGAACACACCAAATTTCGCTGCAACTCGGTATATATACTCTATACATACATATATACGCACCCAATGCAAAATTTACTATTGCCCTGCAGTTCTGAGGCCTAAAAGCACTGATGCAGATGTATTTGATGGTATTTAGACATGGTTAGTATGATCACATGACTCGCTTAAAATAGGCGCCCAATGCTCGGAGCTCATACTATTTACGCTCTACCGGTCGCAGCATGTACCACTAAGCTCTACAAATTATACATTCCGGTAGATAAACATTGTAGCTACATTCCTGACACAGAGATACGAGCGCCGGTACATTTTAAGATACAGATATAGCGTGATTACTATGCTTCTGTCCCAGTGCTTCAAGGTGCAATTCACGAGGCCGCTTTAAGCAATAGAACAACTTATTCACGGTTAGACTCAAAAGGCACATCCATTCTGAGTAATAGCTACACGATATACATGAAGCACAACTTGTAATCAAGCAAAGAGGTGACATCACTTCCATGGGTTCTGATCCGAGTCATAGTCAATTGAGAGATGCAGAAAGTTCTTTGCCGGCTCAGGAAGCGGCTCGGTGGCCTCTCGACCATGGGGACGGCAATTGAATGTGTGCGGATCCCCCCAAATAAGTGTGGGGGTATAAAAACAAGTGTGGGGATGCAAAAACGAATGTGGGGATGAAAAAACAAGTGTACGGACCCAGAAAATAAGTGTGCGGACACCATTTTGCAGTCTACGGGCACCGAAAAAATGTGTGCGTACTCAAAAGTATGTGTGTGTGGCATAAAATAATGTGTATGGACCACAAATAATGTGTATAGGGGCACAAAAACAGTCTGTGCGATGCTATATTATAGTGTGTAAGGTACGGCTAATATGTGTATGGGGTCACGAAAAGAGTGATACTTTTTACCCACTTCGACAAGCATACAAACAGGCCCTAACCCTCCGCCTAATCTCCTTCGTCCGCGCACTCCCCCTGCTCGCCATCTTCCCAAAAGATACATGGGTAATACGTGCTCTCCAGAAACGGGAGGTCTCCGCTGACTCCAGTCACCCCTTCTCTAGTAGTTAATTACGGTGCATTGCACTATCCATCAATTATGAACCAATCATAATTGATCGAACATACGATGATGACTGACATTGATCCTGATTCATTCATCATTTTCCAACGTTGGTTACATATATGCTTGTCCGAGTGGGTAAGTATTCCGCACACATTCATTTTATGTCTTAATAAAATCTACACGAATTTTGAGAACCGCTTATACAAATTTTATGATTTCTACGTGAACGCACACTTCTTTAAACAGTCCGCACTCATTTGTAACTGCCGCGCACACTTTGGTAGTGATCACGCACAATTTTAACTGTTGCGCACAAATTTTAAACGAGCGCGCACACTTTTTATGTCCGCACAAATGTAGTACATGCCCGCAGACATTTTTGTGAGTTGCGCACACACATTTCAAGTGTAGGCAATTTTCCGCGCGCACATTTGTGACACGGCCGCCAAGGCTCAAGCAGTATTTTCCCACCCGTGCATTAGGGGGCATCACGGGCGCTTACTTGGCCTCGCATTCGCAATTTCACCTCTGCAAGCTGTGCGGTCTATGAGCATGCATTACAAATCATATATACCGTTGTATAATGTCAAATCTTTATTTACCCACTGTTGTGAGAGCCAATTGCCCGTGCGGCATGCTGCATGCTTGGAGGAATATAGCATTGATGTCAAGTCACCTAACCTGGGTGTGTACCATCGCCTGGACCACCAGCGTCTGATAACAGCGAGATATAATCATATTCTGAGTCAACTGATATGTAAATGCTTGTATCTACCTGTGCAAGACCATTGAATTACTCCAAAATTGCTCAGTACAGTGAGACAGCCCCTGAGTAGATTTAAGCTCCGACGCTCGGCAGGCCTTGGCGGCCGTGTCACAAATGTGCGCGCGGAAAATTGCCTACACTTGAAATGTGTGTGCGCAACTCACAAAAATGTCTGCGGGCATGTACTACATTTGTGCGGACATAAAAAGTGTGCGCGCTCGTTTAAAATTTGTGCGCAACAGTTAAAATTGTGCGTGATCACTACCAAAGTGTGCGCGGCAGTTACAAATGAGTGCGGACTGTTTAAAGAAGTGTGCGTTCACGTAGAAATCATAAAATTTGTATAAGCGGTTCTCAAAATTCGTGTAGATTTTATTAAGACATAAAATGAATGTGTGCGGAATACTTACCCACTCGGACAAGCATATACATACAGTTCATTTGATCTTTGAGAATCATTCTTCTGATAATCAGACCAAAATTGCCTAATGATGTAAGCGGAGCTTTATAAAAGAATGAAAGACATATAAGCCCGTGAATACTGTGTTATTATACTCTCTTTTCTTTGTCTACCTTTCCGTCAGACTTGCCTTATTCATCCAGGGATGTCAAACTCACTCTCAACTGAGGAAATCCATGCATTTATTGATCCATATCTCAATGGGGTCATTGTTGAAGGGTTTGCATGTGGTAACCGTGTTGGTCCCTATCTCCGCCTATGAATCAATAGTTGACGGGATTGATAGGAATATACACCTTGATTTTGGTGCAGGCCATATGTATGTATAGGTCTAGACTTATTCACTTTTTAAGACTTCTGACGAAAGTATACTCATATATATACCAATAGGGAGACTCCACAGAAAAGGGAACAAAGCACTATATTCCTTGTTTCTGATTATTCTGTGGATATCAGTCATTGTCAGCTTTGCGGGTAACTTCGCCTTTTCCCGATCAGGATTCAGTCCCAGCAATACCTCCCCCCTTCCTGTTTTTTCCACCTTACTTGCCCGTCGATCTACGTTCTGGTTGTTCCCGGGTCTAGTTGGTGTCGTGATATCTGATTCTATACTGGCGAGAACAATTGCCTCTCAGCAAGCCCTTATGCTGACAACTAGCTAATGAATCCATAGATATGGCGCTGCAATTTATTTTGGCGCAGTAAATATCTGCTTGTTGCTCTCGTCATGCTACTCCTTGCAACCACTGGTATGTATATTATAATATAATGATCTAACAAGAACACTTATACATTACACTATATACAGGGTTTTTAATCAGCAGTGGCTTCGCTCAGGACCATCGCACTAGCAACCTCATGTCTGGCCTTTGTACACTCTGTTCTCTGATAACTACACTCCTTGCAACATCCCTAATTGCACTGAAATTTGTTCTTGTCACGCGGCGAAGCCGCATGCATTACTCTTACGCTAAAATTGTTGAAATACTTATACAGTCAGCAGCTCTTGTGTCCTTTGTTGTATTGGCTGTCACTATCCTACAGCTAGTAAGTTTCTTACACCCATTCAAACTGAATGTTACCAGTGGGAAGTTCTTCTACCAGATATATATGCATCTGAACTACATGTAAGGCCCAGCTACGGTATGTGATCCTTGCCGCTTCAGTTGTAGTTGCTTGACATAACACTGTTTCACAGGGAATTGCACCTACTCTCATTGCCTTTCGAGTTGCAGAGGGGCCGCCTCAGACAGAGGTTCCGGCAACAAGCAGAACACGCTCACTTTCTCGCCTCACCAATACCATCAGGCAAGCCAGATGGGTCTCTATTATCTGCCTAAATCCAGCTCATGTCAACAGAGTCCAAATGGGAATGAAAGTAGAGGCGCAGGTCAATGATTTGGTTGGACAAGAGAAGAATGCAAATGAGATCATGGGGCGCCCGGAGCACATTCCCGATACAGTGTCTGTCTAATTGTGGGCATTTCAGTGGGAGTCTCAAGAGTCATGTTTGCCGCGGATATGGTACATACACTGTAGCTGATGCCGGTGTTTCGCCAGCACCTGCCCGACTGTGTATTATCATTTTAATGGTGCTCAATTCAGTCATTTTCTGGGTACTGTTGCACCTTTGCTGTCACTCAAACGTCGACTGGGGATTTGTCTTTGTTGCCTGAGCAATGAATTGCTTTGCTTGCGCAAGTTGCACACGTATGAAGAAGCCTAGAGAAGCTCTCTACTTCTGTATCAAGACCAACGATTTCTCATAAAGTACACAAAGTCAACGGATTGGCCCTCGACGCAAGTTTGGGAAAATACCATTCAAGAAAACACCGCAACAACCTTGGCACGTTGCTGCTGCTATATTATTAGAATTCGTAGAGGGACGATTTAAGCGCCCGTCGACACCCACCTAATAAGCGCGCGTGATTGCATCATGCCAGGTTCTCATTCACAATTCTGAGAAGAACTTCAAGAGCGAAAGAGAGGAATATATCATTATATGAATTTATTATGGCTAACAGATAACATAGCACGGAGTGAGTACCGAAAGTGAGTAGAGGTGGGTAAACATGCATGGAGTGGAATGTAAAGCAAGCAGCACTGACATCAAGATCATATAAATTAACAGCCAGTCGCGGGCAGCGACAATTTTCGAATCCCAACAAGCCATGGGCAGGTCACTACGCCTTGGTCAGCACACTAACCCGCCTCCTAATCTCCTTCGTCCGCGCACTCCCCCTGCCCGCCATCTTGCCAAAAATCACCACCTTGCCCCTCTCGCCCGCGCGCCCCGTCCTTCCCGCGCGATGGATAAAATCAACCGTATTCCTTGGTTCATCCACGATGAACACATGCTTCACACTCGGCGTAAAATCGAGCCCGCGCGACAGCAGACTCGTCGTAACCATCACATGCGCGTGCTTCTTCACGTCGTCCGAGTAGGTATCGTCAGTAGAAGCGGACGCAGACTCGTCGCGGCGGCTCCAGGGGCGTTTCGTGTACTTGGTGTCCTTGAGGAAGCCGCTAAGGTGCCCGTTGCTGCCGCGCAGGCGCTGCCCGCCCGCGCCGCTCGTGAGCGCGACGCTCTTGATGCCGTGCTGCTCCAAGTACGCCGCAAACTCGGCCACCTTGGCGCTCTTGTTGCAGAACACGAGGATCTTAGTGAGCTCCACCGGCGTCCTCTTCCCTACTGCCTCTTTCCCCCCTTTCAATGCAGCCGTAACAACATTTGAAGGAGAAGGAGGAGGAGACGCATTAGACGCCGCAGCGTCCTCCGCCCACACCTGCCTCAACCGTCTCATCACATCCGCAAACTTGTTCCCGCCCGTCCAGCCGACGTACTCCGTCTGCAGCGCCTTGGGCAATTTATGCAGGCGCGGCGAGGCGAGGCGCAGCATGCGCGGGTGGAAGCGCGCGAGGTAGGCGTTGAGCGCCTTGGGGATGGTGGCGCTGGTGAGGATGAGGTTGAACGGGTACGCGAGGGCCTCGGGGTGTGCGGGTGGTGTGGAGGAGGGGGACGAATGGGTTGAGGGTGGGGAGGGGGAAGGGAGAGAGGAGGCAGAGGCAGGAAGGGCCACACCGCGTGCGGCGCTGATGTCTGCGAGCAGCGCGCGCGTCGTCTCCTGAAAGTCAGGATCTGTATACAGTATCAACAGCATCAATGAGCATCTCTCTTGCCCCATTCTTAAGAGTTCTGAACACGTACCAAACAACACATCCGCCTCATCCACAACCACCCACTCCACATTCTTCAGGCCCAGCTCCGGCGCGCCCGACTTCCACTTGCCAAAATGCACCACCCTGTCCCGTCCCCTCCGCACCTTGCGATACTTCTTCCCATCCTGGTCCCCGCCTCCGCCCTCCTCATCCGCCGCCGCCGCCTCCCTCGCCCTTTCATCCCGCTCAATCTCCTCTTCCGCGCGGGCCAAAGCGCCCGCCTCATCCAGCGCATCGAACCCGCGCCCGCGCACCATCTCGAGCAGCTTCATCGGCGTGCCCACGACCACGTCCACCGGGTGACCCTGGGCCTTGCCCTGTTCCTGTTCCTCCGTCTGGTACGCGCCATTGCTGCGCTCCTGGCCCGAGCCCGGGCGCGCAGCCGTGCTGGCGACATTCGCGCGCGACGCACAGAGGACGCGCAGCTTCACGTCGTCGCCGCGCAGGAGGCCCTTGGCGAACACGCTCAGCTGCCGCGCGAGCTCGTGCGTCGGCGCCATGATCAGCCCGCGCGGGTTGTACAGCCTCTGCGGGCCTTTAGGTTTCGGCGATGAGTTGGAGGAATCGGACAGGGGCTGGGTTTGGGCTTGGATTTGGGCAGCGAGCTCGGCCTGCTTGACACCCTGCAGCAGCGGGAGGAGGTACGCGATGCTCTTCCCTGACCCCGTCTCGCTCGCCAAGAGGAACTGGCGCCACCCCGGCGGCGCACCGGGGACATCAGCGGGCTTCGAGTCTGCGCCAAGAAGGTGCTTGATGCTCAGCGCCTGGATGGGCGTCGGGCGCGCGTCGCGGCCCAGCACCTCGTGCAGCGAAGACACCAGGCCGGGCATCAGCGGCGGCGAGGTGAAGCCCACGGCCGTGTCCTCGGACAGGCGTTGTTTGCCCTTTGTTGATAGCGGGGATGGTGCGGAGTCGGAGATGGGCGAGACGGCGTCGAGCGGGTGGAAGAACTCGTCCTTGAGCTCGGGCGCGTCGTACGCGCCCTCCTTCAGCGGCCGGTCGAAGTCGGAGAAGTCGCGCCGGGGCTCGGGGTGCGAGGCGGCGTCGGCGGCCGCGTCATAGTTCCTCCATGGTCTGCTGGTGCCGGCACCGGTGCTCGGGTTCGTGTTCGTGTTCGTGCTGGTGCTGGTACCAGCCCGACGCGGTGACGACGCCCCGCCAAACTCGTGCTCGTTGTCAAACTTGACGCGGTCGAGCTGCTTCGCCATGCGGTAGTTCTCGCGCGACGCCCTTTCCACCGACCGGTGGAACGAGGACGGCGGGGAGTGGCTTCTCTCTCTCTCCCTCTCACCACCACCGCCGCCGCCGTCATAATTCCTCCTGGTCCCGCGTTCACTTTCGCCTTCACCCCCATACCGCGCCGCACCACGTTTATCACCACCCCTCTCCCTGCCCCGAACCTGGCCTGCATCCCTAAACCCGCCCTCCCTGCTCCTTACGCGGTCCCGCGAGCCTCCGTCCCTTCCCTCCCGTCTCGCCACGGCGCTCGGCGACGCCAGCGGGCCCTTGGCCGCCGTCCGCCGCCCAGCCCTCCCGTTAGCATCGAACTGGCGCGGTGCTCGCGAGCCGGACACGACAGGCGTCCTGCCCTCATGCGGGAGGCCGTCGCGCTGGAACTCGGGCCTCGGGGGCGGTGGGGGCGCAGACGCAGATGGAGACTCCTTGTTGTTTCGTCGTCCCCGTGCCGCTGTAAGTGAAGAGTAAGAATCGAAAGTTTCTGGGGGCTGGTTGGAAGGGATACATACCACGGACTGCAGCGCTGGTGTGGAAGAGGGACACGACGTGCTGTACACTGCGCGTGTTGCCGGAGGTGTGCAGACATTGCGAGAGTAATGACGACATGGTTCGTGCCGCGTCGTGGTCGAGTCGTCGCTGTGTCTGTCTTAGAGAGACGACGTTGCTGTGGTATGCCTATGGTGTTGTCGTCTGTGATGAGCAGCAAGCGGTTTTAAAAAACACCCCGCTGATCATGGCATCGCTTGTCGGCATGGCGGCATCTACAGAAGCCTCGCCAAGACTGATGGTATGTCCAGTTGTTTGCACACACATAGAGAGAGAATCGGAGCGGTGCCCGGGTTAGATAGATTGATGTTATTAACAGTTTCTAGCAAATGGGCCCTTGCGGCCTTCTAGAAACTGCTAGAAACCTAGATAAGTGTGAATTTATCCGACTGGCCGCTGGCAAAAGAATAGAACACAGCCAGGTAATTTGAGTAAGCAACGAGCAAAAATCCACTTCCCTTAGGCGTCTTCTCTCATATCCAAGTTATGCTCTCTGAAAAGCTGTGCAAGCACCTTGTGCACCTCATTCACGAGTTTAAATACGCGGACGGCAGCTTTGTATTACCCGTCGACACTCTTGGCAATGCTCTTCCGGCCAAACCATCTGCACTCTACAAAGAATGGATCCACAATGTGAATTGTCTCAGCGATACCACAAGTGGAGCTCGCTGTCCTACGGCAATTCTCAATGACGACAAACTGAAGACACTCATTGAGAATACCGACGATAATGGTACCGGTGTTGGTACGCTTGTTGACCCCAATCAAGCAGGTTCTGCCACTCAGACTGTTGGAACACTAGGTCAATGGGATATCAGTCATTATTGGTAGCTACGAAAGTACATTGGGTCGATGTAATCTTGCCTGTCCGAATTTATGGCTGCTAGAAACGTGCTAGAAACTCAGAAAAAGGCTGTGTTAGAAAGATAGTTCCTACGCGTTATCTAGCAATCATTATCATTGGAAATTAGGTTTATAGCCCTGTAATAGACGAGAGTTGTAGGAAAATGCATCCTTCTTCGACTCGAGGACCTGTCTGCTTCCAATCCGTGTGCAATGTCGATTTTTAATCTAAATACGCAAGAGTTGGATTGAACAAAATTTCAATGTTGAATTTTTGTCTTCAATGCTGAGATACTGAGCACAAACCGCATTGGCAGAGATTTTTTCCCATATTTGCCCAATACAAGTCCTGCGAACTATCGAAACATATACTTTACTCTGGCAAAGCGTAATCTAAAAGTGTCTGTGGGAGGTGGAAAACTGATGGAAAAATACACTATTTAACGCCCTTAGATGGGTACATGAGTGAATTTGATGATGTGTTTTTGTGCTGCGTCTGGCTTGCGTCCGGTCAATATGGCGGACCGTGTGCACATTTATTACTGTGCCATCAATGACTGTCATTCCCGTTTTTTCACCGTTATATCTTTGCACACACATCCCATATACCTACCAAACAGTCACTATACATAGTTGTAATCGATTGTGAGCGCTGGACAGTGAAAAAAATTAATTTGACCGAGTTCCCACGGTTCTGCACTGTGCGCAATTTCGCGTACCGCACCTCATTTTCTAGGCCCAAATTCCAGGGAATTTCTCTACACGTCCGGGAAACGGTAGCCATATAGCTGATCTTTGTGTCAGCAATTGTTTAAAATTGCTGACACTGTTTTGTGGCTCGTCATTCATGGGTCGAGCCAAATCATCAAATCAATGGCATCAGCCAATCATGTGTGTGATATTCTCGCGGGGACTTCGGTCTCGGACGAGCATTTTTACCTTTGACTTGCCTTCGACGACGTCTAATCTATAGTTTTGTAAGAATATTTTACGAGGCAAATAGAGTTCGTTATGGCCCACAGAGTGCGCTCCAAAACTGTCCTACTTTTCGTTAAGCCTGGGAAAGTTATTCTGATGGCATCACTTTGCCATAGGCATTCTGTGTAAGTGGACCATATCTCCGTCTACAGACTTTCGTTTGTCATGGCTCCTTTTCGGTTAGATTTAATGAAGAAATACGCATCAAAGGGTATGATTTTAAGTGAAAACCACCAGTGCGATGAGGTTTTATTGAAGGATTTCATCATCACACCATCAAGGATTGATGTGAACCACCGTAGTTGCTAAATAGCTTCCTCAATAAATATGATATGGCCCTAATAAATACACCATTGAATTCTACTTGAAATTACGCTTTGAATGATGTATATCGGCGATATACCTATACCCTGTAAATATGCTAATTCATAATGTCACACATGCAGTGCGCACTATTTGTTGCAATCCGGTTATAGCCTGAGCAAATCTGTCACCGATATACATCATTCGAGACGGAATTTCAAGTAGAATTCAATGGTGTATTTATTAGGGCCATATCATATTTATTGAGGAAGCTATTTAGCAACTACGGTGGTTCACATCAATCCTTGATGGTGTGATGATGAAATCCTTCAATAAAACCTCATCGCACTGGTGGTTTTCACTTAAAATCATACCCTTTGATGCGTATTTCTTCATTAAATCTAACCGAAAAGGAGCCATGACAAACGAAAGTCTGTAGACGGAGATATGGTCCACTTACACAGAATGCCTATGGCAAAGTGATGCCATCAGAATAACTTTCCCAGGCTTAACGAAAAGTAGGACAGTTTTGGAGCGCACTCTGTGGGCCATAACGAACTCTATTTGCCTCGTAAAATATTCTTACAAAACTATAGATTAGACGTCGTCGAAGGCAAGTCAAAGGTAAAAATGCTCGTCCGAGACCGAAGTCCCCGCGAGAATATCACACACATGATTGGCTGATGCCATTGATTTGATGATTTGGCTCGACCCATGAATGACGAGCCACAAAACAGTGTCAGCAATTTTAAACAATTGCTGACACAAAGATCAGCTATATGGCTACCGTTTCCCGGACGTGTAGAGAAATTCCCTGGAATTTGGGCCTAGAAAATGAGGTGCGGTACGCGAAATTGCGCACAGTGCAGAACCGTGGGAACTCGGTCAAATTAATTTTTTTCACTGTCCAGCGCTCACAATCGATTACAACTATGTATAGTGACTGTTTGGTAGGTATATGGGATGTGTGTGCAAAGATATAACGGTGAAAAAACGGGAATGACAGTCATTGATGGCACAGTAATAAATGTGCACACGGTCCGCCATAGGTCAAACAATGGGAGTTTACAGAGTCCGCGGGTCACTGCACAGTGACGCCCTCTTACACGTATATTATGACACCGATGTGACTGGGGCGTCACTTTAACAAAGGTCATGAATGACTATGAACACCCACTATCGCAAAAATTGGTCAATTATTGCCTAGTCAGCTGTCAGTGTGCCATCACTCAATGCCGGATTGCGCCTCCTCCTTCTCGGACCACTTGGCGCCACTGGTGTTTCTTATTCACCTCGCCCTCAACCTCAGTCGCTGCCAGGGTAATTTCGGGAATATAGCTATTTAATTGAAGCAGAAAAACACTAATCATAGGATTGTATTGATCTTTGTAAAACCGAATGAGAAGAGCTTGCCAGTCATCATCTGGAACGCTCTGAGGCTGGTCCAGCACCTCAAACAGAGTCTCGCCATCTACATCTTTGAAAGAAAATCCGATGTCTGCTGGTGTGAAGCTAAATGGAAAGTTGAGACGCATCAACTCGAATAACCGTCGTTTGGTCGCCTTCAATAAAGAACGACTGTTAACCGGAACCATAGACATGAAAATCGGGGGCTGGGTGATGCGCGTACCTTGTATGTGTTACAAAGTAGCAAAGGACGGAAATCGTCGCCATATACTGCCATCACGCGAGTGACCTCCCACTGGGGCTTGGTTGCAACAGCCACCAATGCAGGCGAGGCCGCGAGCGCTCGGATCTCATCCCCTTCTCGAACCACTGTTGCCCAGTACTCCGCCGGAATGTTGGCCCACATCGTGCGCCCATCGTTCGTGCTTGTACGCCGCTGGATCGTGAAACTTCTTGCATCAAGGCCGAATGTTGCTCTCATCATCGTCACTGCATTCTACATCGAAATCAGGCGGATAGGAGGGTGAAAGATCACGGTGTGATAATATCTGCATAGAATCAGGACGAGGAACAACCGATACGTTGTCTGGATCTGATGCCAGAGATATGATGATGAGAGGGACTGTTGAGGATGGTGCTTGTAAGGCATCGTCCCGTCCATCCAGGTTGGCTCGTTGAATATGGTCCGGCATACTTGAAGTGAAAGCGGAAGAAGGGAGGTCAGGGGCAGGTCCTGGTGCCAGAGATGCTGTCGCTTGTCAGCATGGCGGCATTTATATGTTTAATTCACACACCAGTTTGGCTCTTCGAACTAACACAGCCCATTGGGGCTAAAATTTGACGGCGGCGAATTGTGGGAGATGAGGAGGAGGAGGAGGAGGAGGAGGAGGATTCTATATCGAGTACTGTAATCTTCCCAGAATCTGCCGAAAAGTCGCTCTTGTCGAATTCCCATTGAATTTCCAAGATAGATTTAAAATTTCCCTTAATTCAACAGCAATGCCCCACCTTCGGCAGCGCCCGCACATTCGAAGGCAACGCAGGGTTCATTCTAGGCATATTTTTTTTACTCGTTTGGATTGCTACACCGGCCGCGTAAAATTGTCCAAAAAAGAGCAATGCTCAATAGACTGATGTATGCAGGCTGCTGAACAGAACAGAATATATTGCTCCTACAAAAAACACAGTAGCTACTTAGACGCACTTGTATCTATCGTTAACCTACGCCTATGACTTGTGAGTCATCCAATGACGCTGAACCGCATTTCCATACTATCAGAACCACCCATCAAGACTCAAGATATTTAGAAATCCGGCAGAGGATCACTGCTAACATCTACAGCCACGGATGCTAGAGTTGAAAGAAAATTTACCAAAGAATTCCAAGGATTGTAATGCCTCAAGATGACAGCGTGATTAGCCATTCTATAGAGTCATCTACGAGAAAGCTCTCCGGCTGTAGGTCATGAGGTAATCAGCCCATGTAGAAACAGATTTACATCACTTGTACCCACCGCGTTGCAACTCGTCACCAAGATTTTCAGACGACGAAGGGTTATGCACATTGCTATACGAGACGTTTGTGCCACATAGTGTCAAGAAATGGTTAGTGATAATAGCGCTCATTATAATATGAGATCGATCTTTGTGAAATCGACAGAAAAGTGCCTTCCAGTCATCATCTGAGTCGTGCAAAGGTTGGTACAGTTCATACGGAGTCAAGGCATCTGGATCTTGGAACGCAAGTCGAATGTCTTCGCTTGTGAAGCGCAGCTGGGGTGGCATCAATTCGAATACCCTTCGTTTTTTGGTTCCTTCGCCGAAGAATAACTCTTAACGATAGAGATGGAAATCTGGGTCTGGGTGATGCGCGTACCTCATATGTGGCAGCCAGCACCAAAATGCGATAATATACTCGTATAAGGACACAATCCTCTCTATTATTTTGCGTCTCTAGTCGATTGAGCAACAATGAATTTTCCTCAACGCGATCACGCACACCTGGCTCTATACACTGACGCCAAAGTTATCCCTCTTTATATTCCGTTGATACATCAGAAGGAATGCGCCTGAAACTTTTTAAAGTGCGTTACCACCCTCTGCATCGATGAATCTCTCAAGCTTACCATCACTGGGGGTCAATCTTCTGACTTTGGACGGCTGATGAAGCCATATGCAAGTCCACATACGGAGCCACTGACTCGTCTCAGATTTCTTCACATGTGTACATCGTACAGACTTGCAAAGTCATTCAGCAGCACGGACAAGTAAACCGACCCATGTTAGTCCTATATTTGCGCATCATCGAAGGGCCCATTTGAAAAAATACGGTACAAAACAACAGATACACAGGATAGGGACAGTGGTGCGAAGCGGCATTACGCGACCGTAATGTTGTATCGCCTACATATATCTGACAATGATGTCATTCAAACACGACATAAATCAATTTTTCAGATGTGTAAGTTTAATTTTCAGACTGCCCCAATCGCGGTGAAGCCGAGTGAGAAGAGCCCTCCAGTCATCGTCCGAATCGTGCGGATCTTGGTGCAAAGCGGCAAACGCAGTGCCGCCAACTGGGGTATTCACAACCAATCTAAGTCTGATCTGGTTGCTGGTGCTGTTCGGCGGAAGCACGTGCTTGAGCCTTTCGAATATCCTGTCCTTCGTTTCCTTATCGGATGCTGTCAGATATAATTACCAATCTGAGGTATGGAAGAGCTGAGATGTGTACCTTGTATGTGGCAGACAATAGCAGGATGCGCGCATGGTTGTTGTATACAATGGTCGCGGGTATACCGGACCACTGGGGGTTGAAGCCGACCCATGGGGGCGGATCTGCGACAGTGAATACTCGGAGCTCATCCCCGTCTCGAACCACTGTCGTCCAATGTGCCGCTGGAATATCGGCCCACACTGGGAACCCATCGCTGTTGTTTGTGTGCCCCTTCAGCATGAGGCCTATAAAGTCACTTGGACTGAGGTTGAATATAGCAATGACCTCCAGTTCTGTTTTCTACATGGTGATCAGATGGATTGGATTGAAAAAAGGCCTTGATCGGGCACCTGCTTGGAGTCAGAACGAGGAAGAACGGTCACCCTGTTTGGATCTGATGACAGAGATACGAAGATGAGGGGAATCTTCGAGGATGGTTCTTGCAAGTTATTGTCCCGTCCGTCCATGTTCGCTCTTTGCAGCATATGGTCCGACATATTGAACGGGTATTGGCATTAAGGGTTGGTTAAGGCCAAGGCAGGGGTGAAACTGAAGAAGGAAAGCCAGAGTCAGGTTGCATCTCCGGAAAATCCGGACCGGATTGCGGATAGGCGGCGGGTTTGTTTTTAGAACCACTTCCTCAACCAATACCACAACACCGACTGCAACGACCACAACGCGGGCCTCCAGTAACCCGTTCAACGTGCAGCACGTCGTGTCTCTCTTCCACGTCCACATCCACATCCACACCCGCGCTGCTCTCCTCGGCATGTAACACCCCCAAGCAGCTCGCAGAGATCCCGACGTTTACTCTCCATTGAGAGCGGTACGGGGATGCGGATGAAGAACCGACCCAAGCTGCGACCGCCCCCACAGCCGAGGACCAAGTTTTAGCGCGACCCCCTGCCTCATCTTCCTTATGACGCGTCCAGCTCCGTCGAACGCGCGTCGCGCACACCGCGACAGTTCGATTTCGATGCGAGTCCCAATGGGCAGTCGCAGTGTGGGCGGAGGGTGAGGGAGAAGGCAGAGGTGAAGGAGGGGGCGAAGGGTCGTCGAGGCAAAGATACGAATAGGCGGGGACAGGCGCGGTATGGAGGCGATGGTGAAAGGAGAATGTTCTTCCCATTCTCCTCGTTCTACCAGTCGGTAGAAAGGGCGTCGCGCGAGGACTACCGGATGTCCACCCAGCTGGACCGAGTTGAGTTCGACAACGAGCACCCGGTCGTCTTCGTCGGCGTCACCCTCACTGCGTCGAGCGGGCACCAGTGCTGGCACCAGCATAAACACGCACAAGTACACGAGCACGCGCAGCAGCACCAGAACACCATGTACGCACACCTCCTCCGCCGCGCTGGATCCCGAACCCCCGCGCGCGTTCTCCGAGCCCGACACGCAGCTTAAGGCCGGCGCGTACGACGTGCACGAGCTCAACAATGAGATCCCCCCCCCCCGCCCGACGTTGTATCTACCGTCTCTGACTCCGCATCACAACTATCAAAGGGAAAACAATGCCTTTCCGATGATACTACCGTGGAGTTCACCTCCCGCCGCTCCTTCCCGCCCTAGCATCCCCGCTGCACGATGGTCTGGGCCCGACGCCCATCCAGGCGCTGCCGCGCTGAGCCTCAAGCACCTCATCTCAAGCCCGAACTCGGACTCAAAACCAGTTCCTGCACCCGTTGCTGCCCCGAGCACCCCTGGGTGGCGCCAGTTCCTACTCACGAGCGAGACAGGGACCGGAAAGAGCATCGCGTACCTTCTCCTGCCGCTGCAGGCCGTCAAGAAGGCCTAAATCGCTGCACAATGACAACCTCCCTCTGAATCTGATTCATTATCCTGAAGCTAAAACCAAACCCCCGCAGCGGGTGCACAACCCGCGCGGGCTGGTCATAGCGCGGTAACTGACAGGCTGCGCGAAGAGCCCTTTCATTTTCCTATATTTTATGTATACTTACACTCTACTTTACGAATAGATAGAGATTGGTGTAGACTGACAGGATAGGTTCAAGCTTGCCCCATAAGGTGTTGACACCGTGAAACCGCTATTGCTCGACAACGAGCGCTCGCAGAGCGTAAAGGCGACCCTTCTCTAACACTCGTTCACAATACATAGCTATAGCACTCTGAATCGGTGGAAACGATGGCGATTTCAGTGAGATATTGACCTGTCGACCATGAGGATCTAAATCGGGGTCGTGCGAAATCTGAGTCGAACGCGTGACGTCGGTGCCGCACATGCAATTCCTAGGTATTGCCCTGCCGGGCATGCCTGGACTTGATAGCCTTCTGTAGTTCGCCGTAACAGCTCGATTGGAGTCTTGAAGCAATAATAAAAATGCAACGGTGTGATACAAACCATAAGAGCAAACAGGAGTCCTCGTCAGGTTCGGATGCCGTATTACCGCCCTGATCCTCCTCGATGAGCTGCCAGTAACTGTGGGTGAAATTTTGTAGACCAGTGAACAGCCATTCACTTGGCTTCGTCACAACCTGTCTTTCCAACTCATCCGGCAAGATCTCGGCCCACCATTCTTTCGCCCAAAAGTCATAACAACAACGAGAACGTAGAAGGGATATTGTCGAGAATAGAGATCGTACCTTCCTTTTCCGTATAATCAATGCAGGATAAGCATGGGGCATTGAGATTGTACTTGTGGGGGGCCAACTGGCATCTATTAGCCATGGATAACCCCGTCAAGCTCTTTATCTGGAATTTCTGTGCATTTATTGTCACTGTGCAGAAATGTTTTGAAATTTGTGCTCAACTTGACGTCCTTGACGGAACCGTTCTGCCAGTCTTTATAATGCTTGCCTGTCAAATTGAAGTTTTCGCCATGTTTGGCATAGTCCTCCAGGAGCTAGCCGAGTCATTAGCATAGAGACAAGTATACTATTATATGACTAGGCCTCACTGTAACATTCTTTATAAACCCATCGTCGAGGTTCACATCAAAGTAATACGATATCTTAGACAACCAAACAGATATGTCCCTGACAGGATATGTAAAAGCAGTGGGCAGACCGGTATTCTCTTCATACGCTGAGTCATAGTTGACCACGGAGATCTAGAAGCACACGCACCATCCACCACTTGGGATTGACTACGGTGGACGAGAACCGCAAGGTCGGACGCGACATCAAATCATGATGCGTGTTGCGACTTCGGTTGCAGTGGCTGCTTGGCATCCGCATTTGTATATGGTATATACATCCAAACATGTACGCTTTGCTGGCTAGTCGTGATCTCACATGTGGCGGGGAATACCCTGTAAGTAGGTATTTAGCTATACAATTGTGGATTCAGGTAGCGTTAGCGACCCTGGTGCAGGTATTTTATCAGGAGAAAGGCCGTCAAAGCGACCGTGGGTAAATAGGCACTCGCGCTGATGATGGGAGCGGTGCATGAGTATCTGCCGTATATATCGCTTCGGACGCATAGCTAAGATACGATTTCCTGTATACAAGTATCTGCACATATCTCCTACGACATATCCAAATTTCAAGAGTGTCGGACAACTCAATAAGGAGATTCTATGGTATAACATCGAGAGGAGACATATCTAGGGGCGTATATCAGAAGGATTTGGCATCGGAGTGCAGGAGAGTGTAATAACTGAAATCTAAATTCTCCTCAAATGAGGGCTCATCATCAGGGCAGCCTTCCTCAGCTAGAAGAGACTCTGTATCAGACACGGCATCGACTTCGTCCGTAACCCATGGTATATAGTGCCTCCGTGCATCCGCTTGCAGATTCCTCCACTCTTCTAAGTGTCTTCTCATGACCATCCACGCACCGTTATCAAGCCATATATACTAAAATTAAATCCAACTTTCTTATTGAGTTGTCCGACACTCTTGAAATTTGGATATGTCGTAGGAGATATGTGCAGATACTTGTATACAGGAAATCGTATCTTAGCTATGCGTCCGAAGCGATATATACGGCAGATACTCATGCACCGCTCCCATCATCAGCGCGAGTGCCTATTTACCCACGGTCGCTTTGACGGCCTTTCTCCTGATAAAATACCTGCACCAGGGTCGCTAACGCTACCTGAATCCACAATTGTATAGCTAAATACCTACTTACAGGGTATTCCCCGCCACATGTGAGATCACGACTAGCCAGCAAAGCGTACATGTTTGGATGTATATACCATATACAAATGCGGATGCCAAGCAGCCACTGCAACCGAAGTCGCAACACGCATCATGATTTGATGTCGCGTCCGACCTTGCGGTTCTCGTCCACCGTAATTGACGCAAACCATCTTGAGAGAAGGTTCCTGTAAGGCGCTGCCTTACGGCTCTGTTTGGTTGTATTGACCATCGCCCACGAGACCCCTATTCAGGCTGATCTCGTACTTCGTACTTCTTCACCTTTTCTCTTGTCGTATCTCAAGTTCGCTCCCAATACACACGCGTTGCCTGTTCTTGAGTCTCGTTCGTGAGTTTACTGGTCGTTCTCTGTTTTCTTTCTCCCTCTCTCGTCCCTCGCTTGAGTGTTGGCCGCTCCCACAGTGAGCAGTCTTCCAGTTCCTTACCATCTCGTATAGGTTTTGTAATATTTGCTGGTTGGACATGTTTGTTAAAAACTGGCGCTTCTTCCATTTATTCAGGGTAGCCATAGTCTTCCCATCCATGGGTTGCTCAATGAGGTGTGTAGGCAAGATACGAGAGAAACATATCTACCTATATATGTATTCACCTTGTTCCCCTTCCCATGATTTATCTATGCTGCTGTTAGAATAGCGTGCAGACTTTCAAAAATTATGTCTCTTGAGCTAGACGACAGAGTATTGCACTCCGGATGCGATTACTTGTAAGGATTGAGGTCAACTCGGCTGTTTTAAGTTGTCCCTACCACATCACATGCAAAACTGACACCCACTGCTTTGGTGAATAGGACCACGCATTCAAAGCAAATACGACATCCCAGCTGTGCAAGACTTGTTATAATTGTCACTAGATATTGCCTTAGATATACAAGGCGGGTTAGAGCACACATAGGCGCTCAAAGTAAACTTATTGTCAGTTCTGGATGCGATACTTAAAGCAATCGCTACAGATTGAATTGAAAATGGGTTGTTTGGCTACATCAGCAGTTTCACATGTAGGTTTTTTCGACTTGTGCAAGTCGATAAAAGCCGAAAAAACCCAAAAACCCGGCAACCTAGCAACCCAGGTCGGCATTTTCAAAAACCTGACTAATTTTACAGTCGCAAAAACTCAGAAAACCCAGAAAAGTTCAAAAAAGCTGCCAAAAAGCTGAAAACCTCTGAAGCCCCTTAAAATCAAGACAGCAGGCGTGCAATCATCGAGAACAGTTTCTGAGGGTTTTGACACAGATTCACGAAAAATGAGATTTTACATGGTTTGAAAGCAATTTGCACGAGCTTTGAATGCAAATTGAACATACTTTTAACTTTTGCATTGTTTTCAGATCCACTCCGCAATGGTGCAAGGTTGATTATTGGCTATTGGTAAATAATTGGAGCTTTAAACACGTTGCTGAGAAGCTTGTATGTAACTACACTGTTAACAGATGGTTAACAGATGGGCTTTGAGGGACAAAAGACACATATAGAGTTAAAGAATGTATGTTGCTCGTGTCCTGCTATGATCTTCGTACGCTGGTTCGCTGTAGCCGCTGATCATTGGTTTTCGGCTTTTCGGCTTTCCGGCACACAAAAAGTCAAAAAGCCGATAAAAGCTGACAAGCATTACGTGATCTTGCTGACACAGCGGGAAAAGTAAGCTTTGTCCCTTGGACAAAGCCGGGGAATATACTGATCAGAGGCCAAATATGACCACTGTTAACCCTGTGGGATTATGTCGATCAGTTTAGAAATAAGAATCCTCATATAATCATATTTGAATTGAGGTTTGACCTTCAGACAAAGGTCGAGCATTGGTCGAGCATCTATCAAAATCTCACAGGCTTTGACCACTGAGCAAACACTGAACATATTTCAAATACACCTGATCTTTGTCCAGTGGACAAAAGGCCAGTAACAGTTTAAGTGTGTCCCGGATGAGTTCATCAGTGGCATCAGGCAAAGCTCAATCAGATTTGGAGTACTTGTGCTCCCGACAATTATGGAAACACAGGTGACTTTTGCGAACGCGCGCGACGCGTTCTGCCATATCTCACGCAAAACAGCACGAAATTTTCTGATTTTTTCTAATAAATGTAGGCACAAGGCACAGTAAGTAGCCTATATCTGGTAAAATTTGCATACAGCAATAATACTAAATGAGCATGAAAAAGTGTGTACCAAAAACGTCCAGTTTTCTCAAGGCTTTTCGAACAATTCGTAGCTCTTGGGTATAGACTGTGGGGACCTGGCGCGGGAGCACGAGTACTCCAAATCCAATTGAGCTTTGCCTGATGCCACTGATGAACTCATCCGGGACACACTTAAACTGTTACTGGCCTTTGTCCACTGGACAAAGATCAGGTGTATTTGAAATATGTTCAGTGTTTGCTCAGTGGTCAAAGCCCGTGAGATTTTGATAGATGCTCGACCAATGCTCGACCTTTGTCTGAAGGTCAAACCTCAATTCAAACATGATTATATGGGGATTCTTATTTCTAAACTGATCGACATAATCCCACAGGGTTAACAGTGGTCATATTTGGCCTCTGATCAGCATATTCCCCAGCTTTATTGAAGGGACAAGGCTTACTTTTCCCGCTGTGTGATGTATTGATGGAATCAGATCTTATTGATAGAATCAGCATCATCAAATAACTATGTACACACAAGCGCAAACAAAGGAACTCGGTAAACCTTAGACTCTTTAGAGTCCAGGCATAATCGATGCACCGATCGTGAAGATGGTCTTGTGTGCGAATGTAGGCGCGACGAGTGTGTGTGATGGAAGGGGATGAGATGGTGCGCTGGGGCATGTTCTCGCTGGTCTGATGTACCTCTCGGTGCGTGTGCCGCAGTCGCTAAAAATCGCGAAAATTGTGTCACTGCCGACAGTGGGATATTCTCCCTATAGGTAAAATTTGTGCAAAATGTAACGTAGACATACAGTGATTTACTTTAAGTAAAAAGTTTCATTTTGCTGAGATTCTACAATAGACAGATTTTATACAAAATTCACGCAGCCAATAATAAACTGCTGGCATTCAAACAATTGCAGAATTTTCTATTGTGCTCAAATTCTGCAAGTTGCAATACTCGTGCAATATGCAGTGTTCTACATGAGTTTTGCATTTTGTAGATTTCGAGCAATATGCATATGTGCAATGCATTTGACACTCATCAAGCGAAGATACAATTATGAGCAGGGCAGCAATGCCAATATTTTTGCCTCTAAATCGCAATACATTTCGCTTTTTGAGCTCAATTGGCTTTGATCACATTATAGATATACATATTGCTTGGATTCTGCAAACAGCAAAACTCATGCAGAACTCTGCATTTTGCGCGAATATTGCCACTTGCAGAATTTGAGCACAATAGAAAATTCTGCAATTGTTTGAATGCCGGCAGTTTATTATTGGCTGCGTGAATTTTGCATAAAATCTGTCTATTGTAGAATCTCAGCAAAATGAAACTTTTTACTTAAAGTAAATCACTGTATGTCTACGTTACATTTTGCACAAATTTTACCTATAGGGAGAATATCCCACTGTTGGCAGTGTGTTTTACCAGGCCATACGCCTGCCTGACACATCGGCGTCTCATACAAACAAGTGGCCGTCGGAGCGACGATTTTATCCGCGACGCACATAGCCGTCTGTGTTTCAGATTTGGAGATGCATTCAGCGCTAGTGTATGTTGCGAACAGTGTACTCGGCGACGGCGAGATGGATAGGGATTCAGAGTAAAGAGGTGGATACCGAGGTCATTTCTGTCTAGCCCTTGCGTGCGGAAGGGTTTCAGAGACGCGAGAAGAGAAAATCGAGCAGCCAGGACTATTGGTAGACGCGTTCAGATGGTCGAGCTTACATTTCCAGGACGCTGGAATAGAATAGTGCATGGATGAAGTTGTCGTCAGGGGCTTGTTCGATGAGATGGAAAATTGTCAGTACAGACCTGGGTGTGCAGACCAATGTATGGTCCCCAAATTATTCAATGATGTCGGTGATGTCGGATTGCCCATAGGTGGATCCACATGTTGATGAAGATAAATAGAGTGGGTGGCCCAATCGCGATCATCTCACTATAGAGAGACGGAAATTGTAGTCCGATATGCCAGAGAGTCGAAGGGGACCGGATCACGGCGGTTGGTGCAAGTGGGTAATTGTAATGTGGGTAATGCGGGCGCATGGTAAAGGATAGTGCTTGGAGACCAAGTACCGTAATCGGGAACGCTGGTCCACCTCCTAGTGCTGGTGAGTCATATTTGAGTATATGCATGTCATAGTGGAACGTACCCCCAACGATCTCGTCGATTTGAGCGTTGATGAACATCCTGACCGATGAGGGACTTTCGTGTCCATGCTGTTCTGGTGGCTGCATATACCGAGCAACGAGGTCCACTCTCTCCGTCTCTCGAGAGACTTGTGCACCTTGTGTATTTGCGAATGCTGACGTCGCGGGATTGTGCTCGTTTTGGTGCGTCGGTTTCCATTGTCCATCTGTGTGATTCTGTGACCACATATTGGGGGATTGAAACTGAGTGGAAGACGTATAACCTGGTGGATGGGATACTTCCTGATCCTCAGCTTGGGAAAGAATGTACCTGTAAAGTGCGTCCAGTTCGGCAAATGGTGACTCGGTGGAGATTGTTGCGGCACCCTGCACTCTTTTCAAATTGAGTTTTGGGCTTGCTGAAGAGTTCAGTACAAAGCGCATGACCGTCGCGGCATAGATGAACTGGCCCGACGATTTCTTGACAATATATTCGATATCCTGGACAGATGGCCAGGATGCATCAAGCGTCCGGGCGAGAGGGTGCGTCTTTCGGACCCGTTTAAACTCGTCGTTCAGGAAATCCCGGATATTGTTGTCAGGGGAGAATTGATTGTCGAGGCGGAGAGGAAGAATCTGGGAAGATATATTGTCGAAAGCCGCGCGAATCTGGGGTTCGTTACGGCTAGCGACCAGCAGGCGAAAGGGACAGGAGGGAGTTCTTGCAAAGACTTTATCGAATGCCTGAAGTATTTGTCGTTGACTGCCCCTGTTCTCCGATTCGCACTCTTCCAGGCCGTCGATCAGGAGTAATGGCACGCGATAGAACCAGACCGAATATTGAATGGCTTGTAAGGGTGCGACAATGAGCTGCATTAACTGATCTTCGAGGGCGGAGTCGAGGATCAGAGGGTTGGTAGAGAGTACAGCCGCCACATAATCCCGCAGAGAAGGATAGAGCAGGATAATCTGGTGTAAAAGCGTTGCTACGAACGAGGACTGACTGTTCCGCGTGGTGTCCATTCTGGAGAAAAGAAGTTGGCGTGGGGTACTCCATCCGCTTTACAGCGCTCGGCGATTGCCTGCACAATTGGAGTCTTGCCCGTACCCGCAGGTCCACTGACCCAGAATATGGGCGTCAGACTCTCTTGCGCGTCCCTCCACGTCTCAATGAGGTCGATAACCTCCTTGCGCGTCCCAGGGTGGCATCCAACCTCGCCAGCGCGACCTCCAGAGTTGAGAATGGCATTTGGGGCTACGCGTTTGTGAAGCGCGTCCAACGATGGTCCTATAATCACAAACGCAAACACATGGAATTCGTATAGCAATCCTATCAGCGTGTATTAGCGTACCACTGAATATGTTAATATTGTTGATCCTGAATGAGCCACCCGTGATACTAGAGATCTGGGCGTTGGTAAACATAGAAGCTAAGGACGCAGAGCTGTCAGCCAGAAAACATTGTCATTTTCACGACGATACGGACTCGTTCTCGTTGCTAAAGCACCTGTCGGCGGGGCTGTCGCAGTCCGTCTGGCGGCTTGGACATCTGAATGTTTAGGCTCAGTGCAGGGATTCGACTCCATGCCGGGATCCAAAAGCAAAGGGGGCAGGAGAGCTAGATAGCGATCAGGATGCAGGACTGCGATCATTCATATACTCTGCCTGCTGGCCGCGTGTCCGGCGCATGAGACCCATAAAGCTCAAGCAAGCAGTGCTAGTGAAGCGCTGCCATCGACATGAGGTCAACAGGAGGTAGGGCGGAGGCGCCCGGCCGCTGACCAAGCACTACGGTGGACGAGAACCGCAAGGTCGGACGCGACATCAAATCATGATGCGCGTTGCGACGTCGGTTGCTGTGCCTGCTTGGCATCCGCGTTTGTAGATGGTATATACATCCAAATATATATACTTTGCCGCTTAGTTGCGGTCTCGTATACGGTGGAGAATACCCAATAAGTAGCTATTTAGCCATCCAATAGTGGATCCAGGTAGTATTAGTGGTCCTCGTGCAGCTACCGTATCGGGAGAAAGGCCCAAAGTGACCGTGGGTAAATGGGCACTCACGCTGCTGATGCGAGCGGTGCATTAGTACCTGCCAGATATATCGCTTCGGATCCATAGCTAAGGTGCAATTTCCCGTATATAGGTATCTACATATATTCTCTACAATATCCCAAAATTTCAAGAGTGTTGGACTGCTCAGTAAGAAGATATGCGCAAATCGAACATTATTTGAGTATATATAGCTTAATGAATTGCTGAGGCTCTAAATGCGCTGTGTCTACTACTAAGCTGGAGAGTGTACATTATACGATGGGAGGGATGTATTTCTATGGGTTTATATCTAAAATTTCGGGCACAGGAGCGCAGGAGAGTGCAGTAATTGGTATTTAATCCTCCTCTTCACTCTCAAATGATGGTTCATCATCAGGGCAGTCTTCCTCACCTGGAAGAGACTCTGTATCAGATACAGCATCTACTTCGTCTCTACCCCATGGTATATAGTCCCTGCGTGCTTCCGCTTCCAGGTCTTTCCATTCTTCTGAGCGTGCAGTGAGTTGAGGGGGCAATGCTGTCATCTGCACCCAGATTGCCCATCCTTCCTTCGCGAGAGGGAGAGGAGAGCTGATGGCATCGAAGAGACATTCACAGAGCTTAACCATGGAGTTGGGTCCAAACTGGGTGTACTCTGGGAGGTCGTATTCTTCGAGAAGTTCGTCAACAATGTCGGTGTCAACTGGAATAAGCAGGTCTGTGCCACCCCATTGTTCAGGGTTGCGATAAAAATCAATGCGTCGGCCACCAGATGGAAGAAGGCGGGTTGACTGCTTTCTAACTCGATGGTTCTCTGACTCCTTGATAGCTTGATCAAGGCGATACTGAACAATCTTTCCCCATAGCCAATGTGAGATTCCCCTGCAAGGCCGGTCACATCGTTAATTGATTGAAGAATTGTATTAAAAAAAATGAACATACTGATGTATAGGATCATTCAAAATAAGTCCAACTGTCGCAACCTTCGCCAAGTAAAAAGCTTCAATGTTGGCAAGTTCCTTATCCCACAGAGGGCGCCATCCACGTTCGCGTGTGATATTGAATACACTTTTCACAGCACGATGAGCAGGGAGTGTATCTTCCGGCAGTGCTGGCATATGTGCCTTTCTGAAAAATAATAACCCAAATTAACATTGAATTTAGAACAATGGCTACCTGCCATACCTGAGCGTCGAAATAAGCGCAATGAGCCTCCCCAGCTCGCTCCCCATGTCACTGACAGTTGTCACTGGCATTCCGCCAACTTTCCTGACTAAACGAAGGTAAAGTGCAGGTGGGACAGTCGCCTTTCTAGCAGTGGGAACAGCTGTAAGACTCAACTCCACCCGTGCCCACTTGTCATTCACACCCCAGACTGCAATCCCCATGGTCCTCAGTATCTTCTCATGACCATCCACACACCATTCCTCATTTGGGCCTGCAGAAAAGAGGCCATGCTTGTGGAGCTTTTGTGTACGTGGGTGTCGTGCCTCAGCTGCAGCGGGATCGAATTCCTTGATGAACTGACGAATAAAGTCACTAAGTTGTCAATGAGTTGAGAATTTTCTCTAATGAATGGAAGTTGTATACTGACCGTCGAATATGTATTCCTTTAGCACCTAGTTTCTCCTTGATCATCCGAGCGCCCCATCTCTTCAAAGGATCGTCCTCGAGGATCGCGAGAATGGATGCCCCCTGGTCTACTTCCATCAGTGCACTGCGTCGTGTTGTCTTGACATTATATTCCTTCATAATTCCCTGAATGGAGCGTAGACTTGAGCAAAATATTTAGCGTGGATTTCAAATTTTTAGAACATAATTACATACCTGACTTTCATGCCATGCTCACGGAGCAACTGTGCGGGCATATCCTTTTGATAAACATGATCATCGACATAGCCCTGGAGAATCTCCGGCAAATTGGGCATCTGCTCAACTGCAAGTAGTTGGTTAAGCCTGAAGGAAAAACATGAGAGAGAACTGCACATACTGATTGGGATTCTATGATGTTGATTAGCTGCATGTTGATTATTGGTGTTGCGTTTACGCTTGTGTCCAGTCATATTGGGTGATTGAGATAATTTCTTAGGCGCTGAAGAGCTCTACATTTATACCTGGTCAATCCCGTCGTAGCGACCATTGGACTCTGCAATTTTTACCATGTTTCCCACGCCTAATGCGCCCACAACATACTTACCCGTTGTCGGTCCTTTTAAATCCATTTACTCGACCCCATATGGGCACCCGTACAATTTTACCCAAGGTCCTGATCAATCTTTGTATCTTATCAGTGAATTATAAACACTCCCTGCCTGATTACCATGTGGTTGAACTGCCAAGCTTGTGGAACGTGTTCACAGAACCACGATTTTACATGACAGAGACACTACTTCTCTCTCGAGTTCCCTGGACAGATGGATGACCGAGATCTGTCAAACTCAGTGTATATGCTTATCTTGTATGAGTAGCAGCAGTTTCTCGATACATATGTTAGGAAGAAGGTTTATGCATCCACGGTAATACGACACTTTGCCTTCAGAGTACGTGTGTTAAGTTGAACTAGGTTCCCCAGCTTCATCCTACAATGCATCAGTGCACAGGCTGCTCCCGACTCTTTCGCTTCGAACTTTCCGCTGGACAGTGTCAACCTTGCTCAGAGTCAGTGGAAAAACCTCGCAGCGAGTGGACATTGTGCATGGGCTGTGGCCACATCTATCCATTTCTGGAGAGGGATAACGATTGTGAGGGCTGTGTACAAAGTATTATTGATCATTTTTCTTCATCTGAATGTATTCTAATCCTCCTATGTTCTATAGAACGCTTGTCGAAAGCAATGCCACCTCCACAAGAAAATTTGATCATCAAGAATGCTGCGAGGTATGCCATGTCGCACCCAGCAAACCCCCGGACACACAGCTCTAAGGAAAACCCTCACAGGGGCCACTATTTTAATCCACATGTTACATTAGGAAAGGACCTTGCTGTAAGCCAATCAACGTGGGCGAAGGTTAGGATTTCTCCCGTGCACACTGCCGAAATGAAATCTATACTGACCATTACATTATCAGCATGCCAGGGATGCATCCGAAATTATCACAGCAATTGGCTCGAGTCATTCACAAGCACACGCTAGGCAATCCGGCTTCCCAGCAGCAGCGAAGGTTCCTCTTGCTCCCCCAAAGGTCAAAGGAAAATTTAGAAGCACACCAAAGCCTGAAATTGGCAGTAATCTGCCCAAAATAAATGTCATTGTACGTTCTATGTTTAAATTTGGTTATGCCTGTCCTTATGAATTTTGTTGTAGATATCTAAGATCGAGCATCGTGGGCGACAGGGAATAAAACCATTCAAAGATTCAAATCATAAGCCTGTTATCACCGAATATCCACAGGCAACTCCGTGGAGTAAGGTTGTAGAGGACATACGACTGACCTTGGATAACGTTCATACGGAATGCATTCCATACCGAATCCGCCACAGGTGAGCCATTATTTACATCATTGGAATTGTCTGAAATAATGTTCATGAAGCTCTCAATTTTCTCTACGGTACAATACAACCGGAAATTCGAGAGTGTTCCTTCATGAAGACCATACAAAGGACACCATTTCATTTCTATGGGCGAGTAGCATCTCAATGCCTGGGAATCTCCTTGTTTCAGCAAAATCCGAGAAGTCCAACATTCTGGATCTTGTTGCCGTCGTCGACTATCCACCAAATACCAGACAAGGCAACAGTTTTGAATCAGGTGAAGATACATCCCTAGTAAGTAATTTGCTGGCGTGATTTTATGTTTAATGCTCAATGTGGCCTTATTAGACAACCACATTTCTTGAGCCACCACCATCAAAAAATTTCAAGCGTAAGTCCGATGAGCACCTCTCAATTGCTTCCAGGACTGTTGGACCCGCGGCAAAGCGTAAGTCATATTGTTCCTTTGACATCCCGACTATGCATTGATAAATGTTTAGGTACCGCACTATTTATCCCATCTGAGACACAGTACTATTCGAAGATTGCCATCTCTCTTGCTTCTCAGAAGACGACAAAATACCTTGTTGAAAAATTTGACCTTTCCTTTGAGAATGAACAGCCTAAATGGACACTTTCGTTGGACCGCCTTACCATACATGTTGAAGACACTCATTTCAGTTCTGGATCAACAAAGCATGTATATAAAGTCGGTCTGGCTGTTCTCATCGATAGAATGTCCATTGCTAATACTCTTCTCGCCAGCTTCGATGCGATCAAACAGTGTACGCCGCAAAGCGCTTTTACAACATTGGAAATTGTCAACAGGACAATGGCGTTCCTCACGACGATAATTACAAGCACCTGCAGGAGGAACTCATTCGTCAATTCATTGTCAACTTGTGCGCGGAAAATTTTCAGAACTTGTGCGAGAAGAATAGCATTGCGGCGTTTGGTGCGCTATTTTTTCTTTACCCTTCTGTTAATTTGCCCCATATCTCACAAGCTCCATAGATGTAGAAGTTGAAAAGGGGTACATACTTCGTGTCTGTGAAGGTCCAGATACTGGATTGGCATGGATTGTTGCCCCACTTCTTGACCACACAAATATGAGAAAGTTTTCTGGGACTGAAAGGGCTGGAGCAAACAAGGACTTACCTGGCCAGACTTGCGACGCTCTGGCACATTTTTCGTTGGCCGACTCGCGTAATATGATGGTTTTTGTGGATGTACAGGGTGAGAGCACTTCCAGATTCATACACACTCTTATTCATCATCCATCGGCAATATAGGGATTTTATTGTCATCTGGGGGAGCACAGAAAGTTACTCTATTTGACCTGATGATGCACACGTAGGGGATCATTGTTATTAGTTGGTTTATGATATCTGACTGTATATTATAGTGATGGACAGTGGTGTGGCTTAGGTGACTACGGTGTACCTGGGATTAAGACATTCATATCACAGCATAAGTGCAATGTCATATGTGATGCAATTGGGCTTCCTAAACCATCGCATAATTACGGTGAGATTTGTGCTTTCATTGCATTGCTTAAATCTCTGGTATTCACATTTGTCATAATGACAGGAATATATCAATCAGAGGTTGTAATTCCTTCGGCTGAAGAGGACAGGTCTATCAGCCCTTATACCCCCCTTCATCCCGAGTTGCTGCAGATACGACAGGCTGCAGAAGAAAGGGCACAGAATCAGGCAGAATCCAATGACAAACCAGTGAAATCTGCACGCACTCGAAGTGGAAAGAACTAATACTACTTTAGATATGATATGAGAATAGGTACCAATTAATGCACTCTCCTGCGCTCCTGTGCCCGAAATTTTAGATATAAACCCATAGAAATACATCCCTCCCATCGTATAATGTACACTCTCCAGCTTAGTAGTAGACACAGCGCATTTAGAGCCTCAGCAATTCATTAAGCTATATATACTCAAATAATGTTCGATTTGCGCATATCTTCTTACTGAGCAGTCCAACACTCTTGAAATTTTGGGATATTGTAGAGAATATATGTAGATACCTATATACGGGAAATTGCACCTTAGCTATGGATCCGAAGCGATATATCTGGCAGGTACTAATGCACCGCTCGCATCAGCAGCGTGAGTGCCCATTTACCCACGGTCACTTTGGGCCTTTCTCCCGATACGGTAGCTGCACGAGGACCACTAATACTACCTGGATCCACTATTGGATGGCTAAATAGCTACTTATTGGGTATTCTCCACCGTATACGAGACCGCAACTAAGCGGCAAAGTATATATATTTGGATGTATATACCATCTACAAACGCGGATGCCAAGCAGGCACAGCAACCGACATCGCAACGCGCATCATGATTTGATGTCGCGTCCGACCTTGCGGTTCTCGTCCACCGTAAAGCACACAGCCACCGCAGATCTAACTGTCATTTACCGGTGTGTTTTTTTTAGAACCTCTCCACAGACGACAACCACCCCTTACCAAAGACCAGCCGTGACGACCACAACGCGAGCCTTTGTCGTCCCTCCTCTCGCAATGCTGCCCGCCTCCTCTGCCGCCGGTAGCCCGCGCTGCGTCCAGCAAATCGTATCCCTCTAGGCTCTTCCCTTTTATCCCTGCTGCCCTCGGCATGTAACACTTCCAAACAGCTCACAGAGACCTAGACGTTGGCTCTGGATTGACAGCAGCACGTCGACGAAGAAACGACCGGACCCCTGGACCGGACCCGCCACCGACGACCAAGTTCCAGCGCTATCCCTTGCCTTATCCTCCTTACGTGGCGCCCAGTCCCGTCGAACGCGCGTCGCGCACACTGCGGCAGTCAATTTCGCTGCGGATCTCAGTGGGTGGTCGCGGGCTGGACGGAAGGTGATGGATCAGGGGCACTCCCCATCGACATCCTCATCCCACCTGTTGGTCAAGCGCGCATCGCACGCGAACCGCCACCACACGGCGAAGCAGCTGGGCCGAGTCGAGTACGACAACCAGCAAGAGTTTGCTGGGTCACCTTCGTTGGCGTCATCCTCACTACGTCTGGCAGGCACCAGTACTAGCACCAGCACCAACACGTACAAGTATACGAACACGAGCAGCAGCATCATGGACGCACTACGACGACGCCGCGCTGGACACCGAACCCCCGCGTGCGTTCTCCGAGTCCGACACGCATCTAGAGGCCGGCGCGTACGAATCGCCCAAGCTCAATGAGGAGCTCTTCCATCCACCCGATGCTGTCTCTTCCGTCTCTAACTTTGTATTATCACTATCGAACGGAAAGTGACACCGTTCCGAAGACGCCATCATGAATGTCACCTCCCCGCTGCTCCTGCCGGGCCTAGTCTCCTCGCTATACCAGGTCCTGGGCCACGATGCGCGCCCGAAGCCCATCCAGGCGCTGGGACCTCATCCCCAGCCCGGACCCGGACCCGGATTCTCACCGCTGCGACGATCCCCGCGACGCCCAACGCCTACCTCGTGCGCTCTTACGCGCGCATGCTGTACCCCACCTCCCCGCGTCTCCATAAACTGCCAGTGACCTTGCAGCCCGAGTGCATCGGCTGCACAGGCGAGAACGGGTTGGCGGGCGTCCTGAGGCGCCTAAGCCAGGTTGCACCCATTTTATGCTCTTATACCAGCACGGGTGTTGCAAGGGTGATGAACCCGTCCGCCCAAATCCGGATTTATATAGACCCTATAGCCTTCTTTATACAACTTCGTGGCCACACGCGGATGCATCTCTCCGCAGCTTCGGAAGCGTGCTCGTGTGTGACCTCGATTCTTACTTGTTATCTCGACTGTTCCAGTCATGGGGAATATCTTCTGACTATAGCGGTGGCAGAACAACACGCATAGATCATTGAACTTCAGGAGCACGGAAAGAGGTGGTCACTTTGGCCCACAGCGGCCCTACCTGGGAGCGAGTCAGCATCAAAGAGAAGGCTTGTTGAAGGCTTCTGCGAGGTTCTTCTCCTTGATCATCTGTCATTCAAGGTCCTCGGTATTGTAGTCAGTTGCGTACTTAGTATTGCCTGGATGGCAACATCATCAATCTAGAGAATTCGCTGTCACCACATGCTTGAGCATCTATTAAGCGCCGAAGACGCGGGGCTCGTAATTCCATTTTATAATTCGCGGTCATGCCTGTAAGCACCAGCGTTCCTTTTTCCTCGCCCTACTCTCATCTGGTTCACACTCCTCTCAAGGCATATGGAGACTCGTCCGTCCGGTAAAATGAGCGGCAGGGATAATGACATCTCGACCTTCCTCGGCGGATCCAGCCCCTCTTCCGGGGAGAAGTCGATCTATCCTTCGAAAGAGCGTGCGCGATATGAGTCTCTTGGTCGCACACCCTCTTTGGATACTTCATGGTCGAGTAGTCCAGATGAATCCACAGCAATTTTGCGTCAGTCACTTCGCAAATCTCGCCCAGCGCGTGTAGTCTGGCTCGGAACACCACATACCGCGACGGAGAGAGACGCAAGGGACTCCTTCGTAGGGCTATCTGTTCGTATTTACTTCCTACCGAAACACTGCCATTAATCTTGTATGGTCTAGAGTCAAACTTTCGATCATCCATTTCCCTCCAGCCTGTATAGGACTGTCCCTGCTTCCTCAGGTTTATGGGAATTGGCAGCAGACCGACACGGTTGGATACCATCGCCTAGTTTTCACCCATGGTCAACCGCGCCAGAAGACGATAGCACATATTCTTCGCCCGAAGAATCTACATCGAAGTACAAGTCGACGTCAGCAGACATCGACAACCTTGCATTTCGTCTGAGTGGTATTCGTGTTGGGCCACCTCCAGCTCATATTTCTACAGATCGAAGACGCACATGTGGTAAGCTGTTGGCTTTCGCTCCTGTTTACTTTAGCTCACCGTGACTACGCTAGCCAACCGCATATTCCCACAAGGTCCACACGAAGAGAAAAATCCAACTCTGTTTCTACAACGGATTACCAGCGACAAATCCATCCAGATCCTCATGCTCGGCGAAGGCTCTCAGCTATCCATGACCATCACGCTCGCTTTTATGCGCTCCTCGTTCAAAGGTGTTTGGTCGTCTTCGTATACCCATGGCACGCGGCGATTTTCCAAGGTGCATATTGAAAATCTCGTCAAGGTACAACGTCAGAAGGTCGGTAGCTTGGAGTGGAGCCCAAGGTACAAAAACGCCTCCACCACTCATCTTCAAGATGAAGATATCCCGAGGCTCAGTCTTGAGATTGACACCAGAGAGCTGAGTGCAGCCGCGGCGCGCTACGTCGATGTGCCAATGCACGTTCTTTGGTTCCCTTTTCCTTGGGTAATGGCGACAACCGACATTCTTCTGCGCGACTTGATATCTTCTGCTGCGACTGTGCAGCGTACATTGGCTGGAGGAGGAGTCCTCATCATTGGTCTGACATTGTATCAGCCGTATACAAGGTTTTACGGAGATCTCGATCAGCTGGTACAATATGCCCAGTGGCTCGGCTACGAACACTACGCAGAGCACGACTTCATGAAGACGACGTGCTGCCAGTTCGGATATCAGCACTGGTGGTCTGGTATTGATGGTGGTATGCCACCTGTTCACGTAAAGGTCATCAATCCCTCTTCGACACATATTTTTGTCATGCGGTAAGTGCTGTAAGTTGTCGTTCTCTATGTAATGCTTCATTTACGCCATGATCTTTTTCAAAGTCCATTAGTGTAAATTGGGCATAAATCTTCTACATGTGTTGTCGCGAATCGGTTTAAAGTAAGGAATTCATGCTAATCACCGCATCGACCCGAATCTCTTGTTGAGCTCTTCGTTCATTGTTCGTGGATACCCCAGAGTTCAAATTTACGCCGGCGCGAGAGCAAAGGTGCAGTTGGGTTACTCCACATATGCGTTTCAAAGGCGCTGGGAAGACAAAATTGTTGAGGAGGCATCCCCGTTCGAAGTGTTAACTGGAATGTAGTAGTAGACACTTTTTCATAATGAGCTCCCGGCTGTTACCATTAGCGCGCGCGGCGCAGCTGAGGTGTTTCGTGCAGAACATCGAATGGGATCTCCCTCCATTGAGCGGGAGAAATTTGGTGTCAGTTGATATCATTTCCGATGTGTAACTTTTATTGTCAGATTGCCCCGATCGTTGTGCAGTCCACCGAGAAGTGCCCTCCAGTCGTCATCTGAATCGTGCTGAGGTTGATGCAATATGGCAGAAATAGTCTCGCCATCTGAGGTACTGAAGCTCAATCGAAACTTGATGTCGTTGCTTGTGCTGTTAGGTGGAAGCTTGAACTTGATCCTGGTGAATATCCTTTCTTTCGTTTCCTTTGTTGGATGATGTTAGATATATAGACTGCCAAGGTGGGTGGGTGGGAGGAATACCTTAAACGTGTCAGATAGTAGCATGACGCGCACGAAGCCGTCATAAACTACCGTCGCGGGTATGTCAACCCAGTGGGGTTTGCGTACACCAGCCGATGGCTGATCCAAGATTGTGAACACTCGGAGTTCATCCCCGTCTCGGACCACTATTTCCCAGTATTCTGCTGGAATGTTGGCCCACACTGGACGCCCATCGCCGGTGTTTGTGCGTCCCTTGACCATGAGGCATTTGAAGGCGCTTGGACTGAGGTTGAACAATTTTATGACCGCTAATTCTGCGTCCTACACGAAATTTAATGAACTGAAAGACGAAAAAGTCCTGATTGCGTACTTGCTTGGAATCAGGACGAGGAAGAACAGTCACAGTGTCTGGGTCTGATGCCGGAGATACGAAAATGAGGGGAATCTTCGTGGATTGCTCTTGCAAGACATCATCCCGTCCATCCAGGTTCGCTCTCTGCAGCAAAGTATCTAAGTTATGCATGTGTTCTGGCATACGAAATGGGTGATGCAGATGTTGTGTTGATGTTGAGGCTGAAGATGGCTGAAGAAGGACGCTGAGTCGCATTGCCGGAAATGCCGGACCGGATTAAGGGCAGGCAAATTACCCATAACGGACTCTGGATTCGTCTGTGCACTGGACGTATCGCACTAAGTTACTACCACCAGTTATTACACACATTTTTTCTTCAGCAGTTCAGCTGTGGTCAACGGCTAAGCCATGGACCCATGATGATGACTACCGGAAGCGGTAAACCTGCGATACGAACTTGATCTCTGGGTCTTTCCGACACCGTCTCCACGCCCGCCCTTCTGAAAAGGTTAATTGTAATCTAGTGGCGACTCCTCCGTCACTTCCGAAATGCAGAGCCAAATTTGGAACCACCATACCCATAACGCGGAAAGGTCATCGAGACTCCAATGCCGAGGCTTGGATTAAGCGCCTGTTGATCATACGTTGTCCCTTCGAGGGTTACAAGTCTTTCCCGTACCATTCCTCTCTCATCTAGCATCCAAAATACGGCTAATACACCAATATCTCAAAGTTTTACGCATTTAGAAATTCCTTGGAAGCCCCGGGGCTCAACTGTCTGACATCGCCGGCATGATGAAGAGACCGTGTGTGCGCTCTGTGCAACAACAGGAGACAACTAGCGATGGTGCCACCACAGAGACGGAAGCCGACGGCGATTACAATGAATTCAACAGCATTGGAGCTCGTGTATCACCAACTCTCCTCTCCTCTTTTACACAGGGAGAACTTTTGGTCCAGTTGAGCTCGGATGGTGTCCATGCAAGTCAAGGAGCGTCGCTGGAAGATTTTCCAAAATCTGATACCCAAGAACACGGCCAGAATATATGCTGCTACCTGGAGATTGCCATTGTTGACCCTTTTCTGAACATGGATTGTTGCCACCTGTGAATGGAATACATGCCCCCGCCGATTCTGGAGGAGAGACGGTCGAAAACGATGATCTTGAGTATCATTACATCTGGGGCTAACGAAATCTGTTTGACTTTTTTTCCCTCAGAGGAGCACCCATTCACGACACGCGAGATATTACCCCTGGAATCATGTGAAGTCCACGCAAACCTTCAGTCGGCCGTACACTGCGCCTCAGAAATGCGAAGAGAGTCCCGTGATCTCCCAGAAACAGAAGCGAGTGGACCGGAATGCGGCATCGATATTCTTTTCTCTGAGAACGCTTTCATACCCACTGAGGGCCACGTGTAGAAGCCTGTAGAAGCGTTTCCCCGACGACTGTGAGTATCACTGGTTTCTTTTACTTTTACATTATTGAATTGGCGTCTAGTGAAGAGTCTCTTTCCAATGGATTCAGATGATGAATGAAACCCAACAAGTTATCTCTACCGCATCGTGTCCGATAGATCCATTCCTCTGCTCATGCTCGGCGAGGGATCCAAGCTGTCCATGACTATCGCTGTCGCATTTATGCGTAGCTCCTTTGACAAGATATACTCATCCACTTACCAGCTCAGTAAGCGACCTTGCGGCTTTGAGCAGATTCAAACGCTAGTCGACTCCCAGCGTAAAGAAGTACGGGGTGCAACCTCCACAAATGCCACATCTACACATCTCAGCCTCGATTACATCGCCCGGATCACGCTCACCATAGACGCTACTAACTTGGAAGCGGCTCTGGGCAAGTATCCCGACACGCCGACAGACTTGATTTGGTTCCCGCTCCCATGCAAAGTTGGTAAAACGGCGCACGGACTACTAAGAGGCACGATCGAATCTGCGGCATCGTCTCAACGAAACAAGCCGGGGGGCGGTGTACTGCTTATAAGTTTATCACGGAATCCGGCCTATACGTGCCGCTACGGCGACCTGGACGACATAATGCGATACGCTGAAGAGTTGGGATATGAGCATCTCGTCGAGGATGACTTTGTGAAAACCCATTGCCGCGACTTTGGATATCGGCACAGATGGGAAGGACAAGACAGCGGGGGACGTTCAATTCGCGATAAAGTCATAGACGCCTCATCAACATATATCCTTATTATGCGGTAAGTACCATCACACGTTGGTAAGGTGGATGCTCGTTCTACTGGTGTTCAGTCCAGAATTGTCCGCAATTTGGCCAAATTCATGGACTGTTGCACAATTCATTATGGTCCTGCCTTACGCATGCGTTACGTTTCTATATAGTCATTACTGCACGTTGCATCACATGTTTTTTTTTTGGACCACGCAAGCGCGTGAAATACTATTCTGAGAGCGTGGGATGTTGTGTTTCAAAAGCGTCTACAAGCGATTCCTGAGGCGCAGGGATAGCATTCTCACAGTCATTGGTCAATACCCCCTTGCGAACATTAGTTATTTACTGCGCCGATTTCTATTCCTTAATAATCACGCATAAGCGGCGGCTGTTTAATTGAGAGCCTAGGGTTTCGGGGTGTGCCATTGACATGATTCAGTCAATAGCCCCGCTCAGTGCGCTTAGTAGCTCGCGCAGAGAAGTAGCCTCAAGGGCGGCTTAAACATCCGGGCCTTGGTGGTGCACAACAACTGTAGCGAGCCCAATCTTTGAAGGCTTCACTGTGTCCATTCAGAAAGAAGCATAAATCAAGATGAGTTATGCTGATGGTTTCTCAAACCCGGGCACTGTGTAGCCTCGTGACCAGTCCTCCATATGAGGTAAGACGAGCCCGAAGGGCAACCTCGATAGAGGGCCTGGTACGAGACATTCGATTTTCCTGGGGTTCTGCACTATGATCGAAGGCTCCTCGGACCGGTGATATAACCTTCCTTATATAGCGACCTTGTAGCACGTGCATTGTCTGTGTCGCGTCGCGTCTAATTATCACGTTCATTAATTGATTCCATCCTCGTCCTATTCACTAGTTTCTATGGCTTACTACGGTGACAAGTTCTCACAGCTTGCGTTCAACGTACACTCGCAAAGGAAATGAGCCGCCGGAACCTCAGCGGAGTGGAACTCGAAGCAAGTTTCGTGCCCTGCCTCGAGTTCAGAAGCCAGGCAGAAAGAAATGCAACAACATGCCGCCTCCCCTTTAGACAACAAATCTGAATACGCAAGTCTCACCCAGCTATGTACAGACCGCAACAATACAAGAGCAAGGGCTTTTGACGCCGCAAACGCCAGTCAGCAACATGCTCCCAAGCAATTTGAGCTCGCATCTCCCCCTGTCTTCCGTTACGCAGAAATGCGCATATACGACCCGCCGGAGCCACGGTAAGATTGCAGTATACAATCTATTACAGTTTTTTTAAGCCAGTAACTCCAGCATTCCGACCTTAGACGAACCGACGTTGCTGTTTGACTCTCCGTTCATGGAGGGGCAGAGCGAACGGCAGACAGCAAAGAGCATCTTTCTGAAAATAACATGGGAAACAGCCTCCTGTTTTCAGCTTTTAGTGGTCAAGACATCCCATCGCGTGTAGAACCGTTTCCAGAGCGGCCGACGCACGAGTCGCCTGCGAGTCGGAGTCCTCGACAACGATGTAGCCAGACCGAGATTAATCAGGTTTTCATCAGTATTGTAGCGCGTTTGAACTTTTTTCCGGACCTTTATGATGCATGTCCTGCGTTCCAAAGAGTCCCAAGAGCATAATGTACGAAAAGCAGCGACGCGACGCGCACGCTCCTGAATTAGCAGCTCGCCATATAAGGCGATTTGATGGGCATGGGAGACATCGGACCGACTTTCTCGATCATAGTGCAGAACCCCAGGAAATTCTGACGTCTCGTACCGGTCCCTCTATCGAGGTGGCCCTTCGGGCTCGACTTACCTCATTTGGAGGGGCCGTGTCACCGGTCTAGGCACTGTGTATGATTGGTATCCCCGTCTTGTCATCCAACTGCCCAAAATGGAAGCCACCTGATATCTTCGGTCATCTGATTCTCTGCTTCTCAATCACCATCTGCCATCTTAGACCGCTCACATTAGCACCACTTCGAGGAGTTTATGCACACAGCGTGCAGACAGAGAGTCAAGGCCATATCCTCAATGTGAGCTCTTTCTTCTGAACAGCCCACCTTGTGAAATCGTTTGACCTAGTTGGCTTAGGAAAACAGAACACATAAAGCACGTCGCACCGAACCCTCAGGGGCAACTGAGCGATGTCCCGGAAATCGAAAACGGGGATCCCACTAAGTTTTCATCATGCAGTGGGTTTGGCTGTCGTTTTCCTGTGCCTCGACGGCATAGTTATGTAGATCACTGATGTAGGTTGCGTCTGTTCCAATCGAATATTATATCATGACTACCAATCGTTCTATACCTGCCATCCTTCAGAGGGACATGTACGTGGTGTGGGTACCCGAAACATGTTGATTCCCTCGGGTATTCACTGTCGTTGCAACACGCGTGGTTGTCGCGCCTTGGCCCTACCCAAGGCCCTACCATTTTTGAACCGTGGGAAGGGACATCACGTGATTAATTCCCTCCATATCTTTGACGCATCGAATTCGAACCACCTCAGTATTTCATCAAACCACGTCACGCTATCATTATCACTATCGGCGTCATCATAACAAGAGATTACCCAGTCGCATTCAAAGCATTTTGGTATGTCCAATGTAAGGTCTATTTCCAAGTAGAGTGATCATGCCCGTAACGATTATTCCTAGGCCCATGCCCCACGCGCCGGACCGCCCTTCAATCTGAAGCGGCCAAGAAATACCCCCTCTGACGAGCGCGTACACACAGCCGTATTTCCGAGGCCCGTGAAGAGGCACAGGGTTGTCTATAAGCTCGACTCAAATAACGACTTGGTAGAACGCATCCACATCAGTTCGGATGCGGAAGACGACGTAGATCGGATCGTGAGAGAAGAAATGGCTGCTGAGACGTTGGACACCTCAGATAATGATATCAATCCAATGGTACGCTCGCTTCACTGTTACTATGTCACACTGGCTAATAGCTACACTTTAGCCCACTGTTGATGAGATTGAGATCGTTGACCGGGCAGGCATCTTGTGCTCAGAGAGGTCACGCGGAAAGACAAAAATAGAAGATGGGCAGTACGATGAAGAACATGGAGAGGCCAAACATTATGACCCTAGGAATACCTGCGGTCATATCGAGGAAGATGATAAGCCAGAAACCGTTGAAGACGATAAAGAGAACGTGTATGGAGAAGAGCCAACCATCAAAAGACAGCCAACGAGCGCTGGGGAACACGAGCATCGCCGCCATCTGCGCCTTTACCATGTTCATCCTCTCCCCAACTCTTATAATTCGTCCACAGGCGAAAGCTATAACACCGAGCCTTCCGGCTCTTCGTCGTCGAGTTCGGAGCGAGAGGAGACGCCAAACTTAGAGAGGACAGAAGCAATGCCTCTGAGAGCGTTACATGGTGGAAAATTGCTTCAAGCGCTAATGACAATAGTCCCCGTGAGTCCGAGAGCGCATTTAGAAAATCGAGGAGCTAATCTATCTCTTCACACAGATTGAATGGACAGAGGAAGAGGACGAGCTTGAGCTTGAGCGTGATGAAGATTGCGACCACGGAGGTCATGTAAGTGTAGGTTACGCCAGTGAGGAGGAGGGGGTCACCGTGGCAGCCCAGATATCCGCTGCAGCAGAAGACTTCTCGTTGAGAACCAAACATGGATTGGCCATTCTCAAATTGTAGAAAATTGGTTCAGAAGCTTCCTCGTAAGTCTCCGTTCAGCTCAAGAAGACATCTTCGATACTGATACCCGTTGTTATAGGGCGACGACGCTCTTGATCCATTTTCTCCTGCTGAAATTCAGGGAAATGATGAACTATCCGACTTACTTGGATCGAATCATCTATCTGGTTTTAACACAGTGACCGGATCCTCGCTTAACCGCGCCGACGTCATCAACGAAGATGAGATGCCCGATCAACGTCTCGCCTGGTAGACACACACCATACTAGCGTTAGAGCCCCTTGGTATTTAGTAAGTCTTTCTTGCTTCAAAGGACTGAAAACCCAAATTTTTCGCTCTCTGTAGCTCAAGCGCACATGCACGTTGACTCAAATTGAAAACTGAGACTGAATGTCAGATTTCTGTAATTCTGTACCCTGTACCGCCTGATATGTTTCTACAATTGAATTGTTAAGCATCTGCACGAAGTGCGAGCTCTCATTGATGTGATTTGCATGAGCCTCGCCGCAGGTTGTGCGCCTGAATTGTTACTGAGGCCTATACATAGGTAAACCCTCTCGTGATTATACGATGACTGACCAACGAACAACATCGCCTCTCCAACATCTCCATAAACAGTTCCAATTTACTTGGCGTGGAGGCAACCTCGCAAAAATGCACACACCCTCTGCATACAACTTGTTTTCTCATATCCAGATCAACTACGTATTCTAAGTGTGTCTTTGCTAGCTGAACAAGAATTTGAGAGGGCCAGCTCAGACAAGCCGCCCAGAATATTGATAGTGATCTTTGCACAACTCCAGAACGGCATTCCACTTTTCATACTCTCCACCCAGATCAAGAAATTCAAGATCTCGCTTGGTCATGATTGCCCACATGTACTGAAGCTCTCCCAAGCGCTTGCTGAGAACCCCCGGAATTCTAAGACTGGTGATATGTGGATTGGAAAACAGGGCGTTGATTAGGGGAGTCCATGGGGTGATATCTTCGTCGTTGTCATCGATGAGTGATGAAGACTCTGCCAGAGGATCCAGAACATGCAACTTGGTCACAATTATTGTCCATCCAGGATTTTCCAGGGCGTTGATATCAGCCAGCCGTTCTATATGCTCAGCCATTAGAGTGCATTCCATGGTGATGGTATTGGCCATGCCGTTGGGGCCTTTGGGGTGGTTGATGGTGTAGACCTCCTCTGATTGACCACATTCTCCATCATATTTCGTGACTACACAGAATTTGATAGATTGGATGCCCTTGAGCATTCCATCTAGACTAGGACTAGTCATTAGGTCTTGATGCCAATTGGACCAGTCTGAGTCGAGGTTCTGACGGTCGGCCAAAATTTCGAGATGACTGCAATCCTGGCCTCCGGCAGTGGAAAAAAAGGCGTAGGCCGCTGCTGCAATGGCAGTACCAATCCAGCTACGAGAGTCGATGATGATGCTTTTCTTCGTAGACTCTGTCAAGTGGATGACGGTCAGCCGGACGATATTGGAATCCACAATGGGGTGGATTCGTGAGATGGTAATCCACGCCCAATCGTTGCTCGTAGGATCGCTAATGATGAAATTGTCTGACTCGTTGGAAAATCGGGTAGTATGGATGCATACACCGTTGATAACTGATGTTGAAAGCGTGGCATCAGTCATGGCGAATGGGGAGGAATAGTCCATGAGTCGACAACTTGAATGGCCGGACGCTGATAGATATGTCGGCCTAAAAAGTCTCAGTGCGGTATTATATATACTCGAGGGGAAGGTTATATAGTGGCACTGGCCCTGTCTTCCGCTTGACAATGCTTGGCCCCTTTCAAGCACCAAGTTCTGAGCGCTTGCTGATGAAGCGCTCGCAATACGCGAGACAACCTATTTATGGAAGTAAAAAGCGTCCATAGACCGGGAGATCTGACGTTCGCGTTGCGCTAATTTACTGCTCTAAATTGCCGATGAGTCCATCTCAGAGAGGAAGTGACGGAATTAAGGTCGGCTGTAACGCTGACCTCTCTCTCCATCTGGAGAAATATGATTAGAGCTCTGGGTCTGCCGTAAGTCTGTATGATTTAATGTCATATTCTAAGGACTGCTTCGTCAGAAATTGGCAATAAGTGCGACTAAACCCCTACAGTTGCCTCTTAACAGATTGTAATGGTATTCTGATGAAATATTAAAGTCGACTATAGCAATATTCAATATCGAGCGCGGGCCCGTCACTCGTCAATGTGTGCCTATTATTATTATCATTCTTCACAATATCGCTATGTATGGCAATTTTGCTAGCCTCTTTCATCCTACACGGCGTTGTCTCCTTTGTCGGACCCCAAAAGCTGCTTCTCCGGGACATGTACTTCCTCCCAATCCTCCTGGGCATCCGCCTCTTCCCCACTCAGTTTTGCCATCGTGCCAGTACCTGAGTCCAGCGAACGTCTTCGTTCCGCCATAGGCAGTATCGTAGTTGAAATATCATGCTTATGCGCGCCAGACGTCCCACCAGCGGATTCAAGTGCCGTCGATGAGACGCGTCCGCCGCACACCCCCCAGCGCTCGCGGTAGAGGATAATGGATCGCACGAGACCGAAGACGATACATTCGGCAACTGCGATACCGAAGACGTACGCAGCCACAAGGCCGTGTTGCTTACTAGGATCTAGGAATCCATAGGCTGTAGAGCAAAGAAATACGAGGGGAATAATGGTCATCTTCAAGCGTAAGGGAGGCACGCAATAATTTGAAGCGTACTGTATATCCCTTGCGTTGCATGAGTGATGTACGCAACGCACAAGTAGCCAGAAAGGACCGCAATATTCGAAGCAAGGGTGAGCCATGGGGTCGGTGGTGAATTGGTGAACAATATTTCGAAAAGCGCGAAGACACTATTCAGCGCGTGAACAGATATGTTGCTCCAAGCTGCGTCGGAAGAATCAGATATCATGTGAAAAAAAATTGGTGGGCCCACTCACCATCGAACGGTGTGTCCAGCGTTGATGCATTCGCCAGAAGTGCCCAAAAAACAACTGTTACGATGATAGCTGCGAGGACATCAATTGGAGAAACCCAAGAGATCATGGATTCCGGAGGTCACTCACGCATGTTGACAATGGTAGCGTAGAGAACGACGTGCAAGGCCTGCAAAGACCTCCACCACCATTGGAGAGGATACACTGTTCTCTTCGAGGAAACTTCATCACCTCGCCGACGCATAACCAGGGCATACGCCAGCGTCTGGGTACCAGCCGCAAAATAGTATGCACACAGCCCAATGAAGGTGAGGTCGGTGAAGTACGAGAGAAAGCTGCGAAATCTCGTAAATTAGCACCGGCTTTCTCGAGCGCATCGGTATGTCTTCCACGACATCGCCTCGATAGGACGAGAGCGCTCACCTATCAGCATTCCCTTCCATTTGAACTTCCAAGGCGAGCTTCACCACTAGGGTGACGAATGTATATCCCGCGACGAGCAGCCTGACGGCGGCCAGCATGAGCGGAGGCATCACTGGTGACGATACATATTTCCGGTCCGGATCAAAAATTGCCCCACTCCCGAATGACGACTTTGTGGGAACCCCCAAGCGCATGTAGATGAAATTGGATGTGTGTGACATGGTGACGGGATATATGATTTGCGTCTGATCAATGATTATGGAGATATACAGGCATCCACCGTCACGTGATACACCACACCCGTAGATAGTGAATAGAATCGCGAAAACAATACGTACAGCTTTAAAAAGTATATCTACGGGTTCAGGAGCTCGAGGGGTATCATATGCATGTAAATTTACGAATAAATACCCAGTACAGCGGAAGATATGAGGAAAACACGCTGGCGGGTCCAAAAATAGCAACAACCACTCAATGATACACCGCATGGATTAACATTGCTCTCGGCGTTCTGCTCGCTGGATTCAACATTTCAGGCATCATAACCACTATTACTGTCTCAAATATTCTATTTCGCACTGTGAGATGCTGAAAGTACTTTCAAGAACGTAATTTTGACTGCCTGTGGGACGAAATGAACCAGTGAGATCTCCGCCGCGCGCCAAAGAAACTCCATTGGTTCTCTTTACCAGTTGCGACTTACTTAGTGTCACCTCCCATGAATGTTGTGAGTTCTCTGGCGAGGCAGAGGTCACTTAAGTATAAGTGAACCACTTGAAAACACAAAAAGTCATAAATACAGCTATATCTATTATGTGCCTCAATATCGCAATACACATTAGAGGCTGCGTGCTTTGTATCACAGCCATTCCTGAGTCAATTTTCATGAAACGTTCATCAAAATGCTCTGTAATCAACTTGGTGTCTGATCGCACTGATGATATATTTTCTATCATGGAAAATCCAACACAGTCTGTCTAACAAATTTCAGAATAGCACTTTCGAAAAACACATGTCATCGTACTATCAATATAGCACATGTTTAAGCCACATTGGCAGTGTATAGTTGAAATATACATGTACCCATGATGTATGCCAATATGTAGAAAAAAAGAATGGAGCGATTGGTCATAAATTGGAGGCACTAGAGGCAATCCACTGTCGAAGTGTATCACCGAGTAGTGGTGTATCACGTGACGGTGGATGCCTGTAAATGCGGAGAGAACGGTAAATGGTGAGCCGGGCTGAGTTGCGGCGATGACGAAGGATAAGTTATGTCGGTCTGAAGGTTTATAGTCCTGCTAACTAACAAGCGAAGAACAGGTGAAGCTGAAATCAACCAGCCTATTTAGTGGGAATGATGAGGGAAGGGAATTTGAGCGATGAGCATCCCGGAATAACACCAGCCCGGAATATCCGAGGAACTTGAGGTTGCACTCACCGAGGAAACTTCGTGCCAAACCCTGCTCGCGCGTCCTAAAGTCCACAGCGTAGAAATCGTCCGTTGCAGTACAAACGGAAGAGTCGATTGAGTGTACGACGTATCGAATCAGGAGGGGTGAAGGCGCGTCGATGGAGCCGAGGAAGGGCGGTAGTTCACGAGATGATTGGACGAGCAAGAAACGTACGAGAGTGAGGTCGTTCAGGGAAAATATAAACGCGTCGATAGTCTTGCCGCAAAGTAGATAAGAGCTGGTGCTTCTGTGTCCAAGACCGAAGGCAAACTTCTAATCGCGAAGCACCAAATGAAGGAAAAGGAGAGTGTGATCAGGCAGCAGAGCACTCGATTCGGGGTGCTCTGTTGGAAACGGGAAGTAATGAGCGACGATTGGTTTGGGGCTCTCCGTTCGCCTCTTGTATGTGACTGGAGGATTCCAATAGCTGCCACCGGTCGTGAACTTGGAGGTGTACTCGTGAGGTGCGAGCGCAAATGTCGATGGCCAAGTGCGTTGTGAGGGCAATGAAGAAGTCTGAGTGGGGTAAACGTCTTTTCCGTGATATTAGTTTGGAGTTTTTAGAAACGAAGCTAGAGTAAAAAAGAAGGGAGGACGGATGGAGAGGAGAAGGGAAGAAGGAGCACCGATGAGCGTTTTAAGAAACGGCTGCAGAGCCGGAAAACGAAGAACAAAAAGATCAAAGAGAGAAAAGAAATATACCTAGATGTAAGTACCTCCGCAGGTATTGGCAATTTAATTTGATATATCAAATATCTACCACAGCGCACCGATCAAGCGCAACTGGGCGGCCACGCGCGACGTTGACTATTGCTTCCGATTAAGTTCCTTGGCTGGTCGATGTTCTTCTTACAAGTCCTCCTCTTTGTACCTGTGATGCTAACCGGAGCCTCCGATCGCCTGAAGAAGCTATTAAAGAAGCGGTTGAAAAGTGGCAAAGAAGAATCAGACGAATTAGAACAGACGCCAGTCCAGGGCGTTCAGGGAGGCAAGCTTCTCATCAAATACGCCTTGCACTCCTTTATATACTTCCATGATGTACCAGCTCCGAACTGAGCTCATCTGTCGTCCGTTACTACAGCCTTGTAGTTTGTATATGCCACATCAACGCAGCAATGGGTCAATCACTACGATGCCTTCAAGTCCATGGACGGAAACGAATATTAATCCTAGACGCATATGGTTCCATGGTTACCATTTACAGATCATACGTCCATCGGGTTGGTCATGAATGCATGATTGACAGGACGTAGCCTGAAGCGTTATAATAATCTTTACTCCCTCAACTAACCCGTCGAGTTGGAAGAATCAAAAGAATTCAGAGTTGGACATACAATATCTGCGTCAACTATGAATTTGTTGGATGAATTGTAGCAAATCGACGACGCACCGGAAAAGCCAGGAGAATTTATTGGGAACAACACACAAAGGGTGAAGGAAGAACCGAACAGCAGAAGTTCAGAAATATCATTCCATGCTGTGCTTGCAGATGAAGCACCAAAATCCTTACGGAATGCAGCAGATCGACCACACATCCCATGTCGAAGGCGGGCGATTCAGAACCCTGGTCAGTGTCAATGGGACAGCAGGCGAGTGAGCAGGCGAACGCGAAAGCATAGAGACAGATTGTTGACAGGCCCCACCGCATCAAAAGCGGACGATGCAGACGAGTGATACGTCTGTGATGCTCAGCCCAAAATAGTTGGCGCTGGCTAGAAATAGCCCAGTCCCAGTTCCGTCATCGTCCTGCGAGCGCCTAAAATACATGAAATCATACGCTCGGGCTCACAGGCCAAGTCAGACGTTGTTTTCGTCATCTCTTGCGAAAAAGATGGTGCTCTGCTGAAACTGAGATGCGCGGCTGATTTTCAAACTGAGTTATCGCCACAGGGACGCAGAACAAATGTTAGTTATATGTTAGCCAGAGCCATAGAACATCAGCGAGAGCTCAGGTACAAGAGCACCACGCAAACCGTAATGGCAGGCCCTATATGACGGCACCAACGTTTTCACTCTCGTAGCTGGAGACCCGAATAGCCATTGTATTCCTTGATCTAGAAGAGCTACCGCTGCCCCTGGCTCGCTTCGGCTCACTTTGCGAAAGTAGCCGCCTCCGGGAAGGTCGCTCGCTGGTAGGACTGTAGTTCAAATCACCAACAAATGATTTGCCATGATCAATCTACCGAAACAGGATCCCGCAGCTTCTCCCCATCGTGCTGGTGCTCCTGTGCGGCGGCCTGGCTCGCGTTGGACGCGCTCAAGTAGGTATCTGTAAAGAAACGTGGAGATTAGTTTTTTCTAGTCAAGAAAACAATCCGGGAGGAAAGCGGCGGCAGGAGATGGAGAGGATATGAGGGAGAAAAAGACGGACGAGAACAAGAGGATAAAGCACCACTCACTCCAAAACAGACTGACGACACTGACGACCAGGAAACGGAGATGCGGCGGCACGATAGCGAAGTTAATTATCTGTGTCGGGATATAGACGCACCTAGATCGTGACACGGAAAGTCAGCTGTTGTGCGCAGGTAGGTAGAAAAGTCGGATGTGATGTCACAACCAAAAAAGAAAGACTGGAAAGGTAGGACTAGAAGGCGAGGGAAGGATGGCTGGATTCATGCAAATCCACGTTCCCTATATGAAAACGACAAAGCGCTTGGTGGGATGTTCGCGCAACATAACATCATTGTCATAGGACGCCTTTCCGGAGTAGCTTTGCAGCACGGAATATGACATACGCGTCCGAGGAAACGAAGGAGAGAGAGAGAAGAACGAGTAGTTGGATGAAGGGAAAAGGCGAACAGGACAAGTGGGGGGATAGAGAACATACCAATTCCGCACGAGGGTTGGCACGTAGGCCTACCAATACACGAGTTAGCGCCCATATTGGTGTGGAAGATATGAGTGCGTAGCAATGACGTACCGCTTTCACCCTATCAACCGCCTCTTCCGGTTTGAACTCCAACACGCTCATGGTGCCGTAGAAGAACGCAACCGCGGCTGAAGTGGACGCAACCCGTGGTCAGAGAAATACAACGTAGCAGCGGGAAAGGGTGGATATCCACCTGGCGTCAGGAGCGCTTGATCGAGCCATACCTAAACAGACGTGAGCTCGAAATAATGATAGAGGTGAACGAGGGTAAACTCACCCGGTATATCACTGCCTTCGTCTGACTAGGGAACTTGATGCGGTTCAATAGCTGGTACCATTTCGTCATGAGAGGTCCGAATATCGCGCCTGTAGACGGGTACGAGTCAACATCACGTCCTTCACGCGTCTATCCGCGAGGAATATGCAGCGATTTCTGGAAGCGCTCCGCACGACTCCGGGTGCGGATAGAGTTAAATCATCCGACGCACCTCCGTAGAAAGTTAGTCGTGCCGTGCGCATAAACTATGTCATAGAACAAGGAAGACACATCACCAGTCAATCAAGACCTTCAGAAGCGACGAAACTGTTGGAAAACGCGTCACTCACGTCGTGTTTTGAGCCTCTGCCCTCGACAATTTGTTGAGCCACAACATCTCCTGCACCAAAGAGCACCGCGGCTGTCGCACACTGCGCCACCATAGGGCGCCGGAGAAGGGCGGCACTTTGTAAGCCAAGGTGAGACGATGTGGAGGTGATAGAGATGAAGTTGAAGGCAAGTTATATAGATGAAGGGTGGTTCAGTTTGAGAGACCGTAGCGTCAGGATCACGCGGGTTGGAAGGACGTCGGCGAGACTGAGACGCACTTGTATGCTCGGAGGAGGTGGGCCATCGAGTTTCTTGGTGAGTGATACACTCCGGAGACTGTTGGCGGAGGGAAATGACGACGATGGGGTCCTCCGATATGTCAACTGCAAGGCGTTTGCAAACGCTGCCAAGCGAAGACAAACTCAGAATACACAGCCACATATCATGGGCGCTTAATTGTTCTCCTCGAGGAATAGGGCCGTCGTCAAGTCCACCATGGTTTGGCCGGTGAGTATATCATCCAAGCGATATATAGGCCATTAGTAATGATAAGCGTGTGGGGTAACCACCATCAAATGCGGACATGGGCGGCCCTCTGCTGTACATGAGCAGCCAAGCGGTCAAGCGTTCCTTCGCTGGCCCGATGTATTGAGCAGTTCTCATGCAGGGCTTTGCGTTTAGATTATAACGCTTTATTCAATATGCAACACATATAAAGAGAGGAAGATGGGATGCGCGCAACACTGTTCCACATTTCCACCACTCACCGCCCACAAACCACCACCCATCAAAGCACTGTGATGCCTGACGCATCTGGGATGAGCATCAACACTGCCGAATTTGTGTACCCAAATCTTCCCTTCGATGATGAAGAATACACCGATACTATAAGCACCCCTCAGCCCCTCTCGCACCGCAACATCCTACTCGTCAACTGCAACGCAGCAGAACGCGGCCTTTCAGCAAAATCCACGGACGCCGCCGAAGCCGAGGGGAACATCTTCCGCATCTACGTTGGCCCAATGACACGAGCCCAGAGGACCGCTGGTAGATTCAACAGCGCAGCGGAAGCTATGGGCATCCCCGAGAATGAACGCGAAGCCCGCTCAAACAAGATCCGGACCCTGATCTACTTCCAGCCTGTGAGCATTATCTTGCTCCACCACATCCAACGCACCCCACGAGTGGCCAGTGCAGAAGTGATTGAGATATACGTTGACGCGAGCTTTAGCCTGGACATTGAAAGGGCGTACTTCTCGCTCCTAGCTGTCTACTCGCCTTTCGCCCCTCCAACACTGCGCAAAACCAAGATCCACACGGCGCGAGAGACTCAGGTCGTCGACATGCCAAACGGACCTTGGTTTCTCCCTTCATCCATTACCACAGAGGTTGAGATATCGGCAGACGATTGCGCTATGGCTCTACCCCAGTATGATGGAACCTGCCTGAGCTGGCTTGCTATCGCCGACCCCCAGACTCCGACCATGCTACGCTTCTCGTACAACGAGCATCTGAACGCGTTTCTCAAGACCCTGCACAATAACGTTAAGTGGCTCACCCATCTCGAGATTAGTCTTGCATTCTCCGACTCCCTTTTCATCATCATGGACGTCTGCGCGAATCTGAAGCACCTCACGTCGCTTACCATCTCCGAATGCGACCCATCCTTTGACCAGAGCTTCAATCCTGACGACGACTTCAAGCATGCATTTTCTCGTAAACTTCAACCTTTGATTGGTTTGCGGAAGTTGAGTGTCCCTGAGAAGCTGCGTAGCGGATACTTGACCCACTGGTACCCTCACCTTGAAGTAGAATATGTGCCGGACTGGGAGACGCAGGCTCAGTCCTTCCGGGCTTTTCTACAAAGCCGCGAGCTGAACTTGAGTACTGTTCCATTTCGACCGATCGTTTACGTCACGCATAACGGGCGCTTGTGAACTGAACGAATACACCTTTTGTCACGCATCACAGGAGCCAGTGAACAGGTTGAAAAACCGTTTTTTTTTTCTACTTAAAATGGCAAAAAAAGAGCGTCTATATGGTGTTCAGAAGCCGATTATCTACTCTAAGTATCATATCTCAGCCTTACGACGACGAATTGGCTCCTTCTTGACACCGTTGCCATTTCTGGATGCAGTTGGCCTTGAGGTAGCAGATTGTGGCGGGGTGGAATGATGGACGTGCCCCATGTAGGACCATTCTGGCGAGGTGTCTCCTCCATGTAATACCATTGAAATATTTGTGAGCGGTTTAGTTGTGAATTGTGGTTATAGGCTGTCGAGTGGTGTCGAGGGCACTCGTAAATCTCAAGTTGAACTAACTTATGAACTTAGGTTGTGAACAATTCTCTGAACAAATTTGCCAGCCGTCACGCATCACCTTGGCCTATGAACGCCTGGGCCAGTGAACAATTCGCATAACGCGTCACACCCCGTGAACGATCGGTCGAAATGGAACAGTATAAGCGACCAATAATTATGTGACATGCTGTGTACCCGTACCGAAACTTCGACACTAGAAATAATTAGTTAACATTTGGAAACTGAACTTCAAATTGAACTTGCCCTGAAAGGGAACATAACTCGTGCGATCTGAACTTGACCGGTAAACTGAACTTGAAGGCTATGGCAGTCTGAAATTCACCTCGGAACCTTAACTGTACTGTATAATCTGAACTTAACTCTACAATCTGAACTTCAGCTACAGCACTTGGGCCCTCAATGGTTGCTCAATGGACCCTAACCATCTCAGTCACCTGATCAACGCGTTTGGCCCCTAATTAACACGCGTCCTCATTATCCAGAACGGGGGCATTTTCTGGACCTATGACACGCTGAACCACCCCTGCCACCTGGGCCACTGCACTCCTCACCCTCCTGCGTAGAAAAAATGAGGCAGAATGCCTTTATTCCCTCAAATTGCAGCATCAACAACTGTCAGTTCCTCTCAAGGCTTGCGCTGTACCGCGGTACGAAGCACCCTGAACATGTAGGATACTGGTACGAAGTGGTGAGTACAGCGCGTCTTGTCACTCTGCCTAATCTCACTGCCCCTTTTTATTACCCGGAGAATGATCAGTAAATCGTGATTTTCCAGATAGCGGCCATAGCGTCTCTGCTAAGTGTCCATAGCAAGCTATAGCATCTATGGATGTGTAATTTAATGTGTAACATTGTATAGCTCTAAATAGACCTTGTGTTATTATATAAAGGTACTCGATGCCTGTAGGGCTCTGAGCTGCTGTACCGCCCTTAGGGCTAATCATAACCGTAAAACAAAAGAATAAGGCGCAGAGCAAAGATACAATATATTCATCATTTACACACAAGTTTTACTACTAGCACTACTCGCGCTTGTTATGTTCGATGAGCGCGTCGTGTTTATCCATCAATCGTCGGTACTCATCCCTTGCGGTGAAAACGTCGATGTGCCCTGACCTCGCTACCTTGTTGGTTTCGTCAAGGATAGACTCGGACTCCTTGGCACCGTCAAGAATGGATTTGGCCTCGGCGTATGCAGCTTCCAGGGTGAGACGTGTAGATACTATCTTGGCACGGACTGCCATGACTTCTGCTGTAGCGGCGGCTGCATCGCCGCGAATAGAAAACGGCTCGTTGGGTGAGACAGAACCGATCATTTGGGCGTAAGGGTCTTCAAAAACTTGGGTCTCTGAAGGATTTGTGACACCAGCATCTGCATGGACCAGTGGAGATGCGGCGCGTTGTAGGTGCACAACTTCGTATGGCTGAGGGATTGGATCATGCCTGTTGGGCTGGGCCTGGATTTCTTTCCGTCGTTCGGAAGGAGTGGAATGACTCCTGACGCTGGTCGGAAAGATGCTACGGAGGTAATGAATAAAGCGCTGGCTTGGATTCGTTTGGATGTGCTCATCCTCCTCAACTAGTCGCTCCTGAGCTTGGGGGGGTCCCTGAGGCATCTGATCTCCGTGGTGAGGTTGAAGGCTCTCGAACGAATGAGGAGGAGGAGCCTCAAGAGAGCCATGTTGGTCATTTCGCTCCCGAGACATCTCGATGTGTTGGTAGGTTTCCTGGATAGAGTCACTCTCAGCGAACTTGAGACCCTCCAGGGCCTCATTTATTGGCAGCAATTTTGTATCCAACTGAGTATTGACGTCGTCGGAGTCCATTCCATGCACTGGCTGCTTGGTATGATCCGATTTTAATTGGCCACGGCTGCGGCTCGACACGTCCAACGGTGCAGCTGGGTTCATCCCTGCATACGACAGTTCTGCGTCTCCAGCTATATCCCCCTCTGGAAAAGAATCGAATAGGTGCTCCGGTTTAACGGATTGCATTTGAGCCTGCAACAATTCGGAGATGACTCTTTCGGCCATGAACGAAACTGAGGAGCTATCAGAGGGTGGTGTGCTTTGAGCGGCTGTGTTACGTTTTTTCTTTGTAGGTTTCGACCTCACAGCAAGTGCCTGGGTGAGATTATTCCAGATTTCACCAGCGCCTTGAATGCCATCCAGGTGGTCATCGTGCAATGTGCCATGGTTTTTGTGGAACCAGGTGAGCCAACCGTTCAAGATCGTTTTAAAGGTGTACTCATCAGTTTCAGCGTACTGTCAGGACAGAAATGTCAGTACATATCGAACTTTGGGAGAGTATGACACCGTTATACCAATTCTTGGATTTTTATCAGAAACAAGCGCAGAGTGGGCCCAGTGAACGCAAGACCACTCAATAACAATGAGGAACTTGTCAAAGCTTGGGTCAGCACATTACTGGTCATCGTTAGACCAGTAAAATGCTCTAATACGAGGAACCAGCTTACTTCTTCCAGGTTAGACTGTGATACACCAGGTTGAGCAAGAGGTGGAGTTTGACTTACAGTGATCCTTGATGCCACCAACGCCGTAAAATAGTGCAGGAACGAGCTTGAGACGGAATTTGTCCAAGTCGATGCAAAAATTGCCGGACCGCCGTTTATCTAAGAGAAAGTCGCCGAAAGACGAGTGATAGAACTTGATCTCCAGAAACTCCACTTTCACCAAGGCCGCCAATTCGCCTGCATATGAAGCGATTTCAGTGATGTTATATCCTAGTGCATCAAGAAGGACAGTTGATCTTCTCGGCGTATCTGACTGGTAGAAAGTTAGGCTCCTTGAAGCATCTTGTGGATCTGGCAGTATCTGCGCAGCTAAAATATCTCTTATCTTAGGCCAATTTCTCGCCTTTGACAGAATGTGCAAGTACAGCGCATCCAATTGAGAGAAAGGCGAATCATTCTCCACGGGCCGTATCCCTTCCACCTTTTCCAAGCTAAGTACAGGACTATCTGGCGATATTTGCACGAAACGCATGACGGTAGCAGCGTATATGAAGTGACCTGAGGACTTGTGAACAATAGCGTCGATGGAATTTGTTGGGGGCCATTCGGCGGGTAACGTTCTTGACAGGTGGTGCGTCGCCTTGATGTTCTCCAGTTCTCCAACTACAAAAAGCCTGATATCATCCGACGGCGAAAAGCTTTCTGACGGCGAAAGGCTTGCTGACGGCGAAAGGCTTTCTGACGGCGACAGGCTTTCGCCGTCCAGATAGAGACGGCCAACACGGGACTCCATTTTGTTGAATAACATGGTAAGATGAGGTTCGGCACGACTGCTAACCAGCAGGATGAATGGGGAATCATCCTGTGCCGCCAAGTAGTACAGTGTGCGGAGGATGTCTTGTTGAACGACCCTGGAGTTATTTTCTGATGAACACTCGTCCAACCCGTCGAGGATCAGAACAATTTTGTGCTCCACAGGCCACGACTGATCAGTGAGCTGCAATGTCGAGAGCATCAGAGCCTTGAGTTGCTGTTCAATAGATGTATCGAAGATGAAAGGGTGTTCGGTGATGAAATCATAAATGCCCTTGCTGATATCGGGACTGATGGCAGACAGCTGATGCAGAAGTGTTGCGACCAGTAGTGCTGCATGATTTCGGGTGGGGTCCGCACGAAAGAAGAAAAAATTAGCAGTTGGAATCCCACGAGCGATGCACCTCTCTGCGATTGACTGTACGATTGCCGATTTCCCAGCACCAGTAGGGCCGCTAAGCCAGAAAATACACGGTGATTTATCCCCTCCACTGATCCAAATTTCTAAGTACGCCACGACTGCCTCTCTCGTACCAGGGTAGCACCTGACGGAGTCGGCGCGTCCTGCAGCATTCAGGATGGCGTTCCAAGCAACCTTACTGTGCAGCAATTGCGTGTTCGCTAATAGTGAATGCTCAATGAGTAAAGTCAGTGTCTATGCAGTTGAACAGATACACACGGTCGGCCTTGTCGTCTAAATTGTTCTGAGCACCTATGGATGATCCCCCTGTAATAAGGATGCTGGAAGCCGAGTCAAACAAATGATCTGATGGCATTAAATGTTTTGGCTTGGGGGGCATCGTCGCAATGTTGGGAGGTGTTGGCGTAAATGAAATGGTACAGTGAGTGAGTGACCCGCAGGGGAGAGAAGAAGATTCCAAAGGGCCCCATTGGCAGACGACATGTTTTGATAAAATCGCCCACACTTTACCGAAGGCTGTGCTCGCTTAGCACAGGTTGAGAATTCTGGATGTCATGCTAATTATAAATAATCGATTATCGGCGCAGTCACCTGTAAGTTACAGTACCGGACAGCCAATGTCTGTCACGCTTTTTCGAGGGTATCTGGAGCTCTATGAATGTATCAGAATAGATAGATTACCATATTAACAGTAACTAGACGTCAAATGGGAGAGATTCACCGAGCCGTTCCTCAATCGGAGTTTGATTCCCACTACCTTAAGTAGGGGGTCTTAATAGCACGTCGGGTACGTTTTTTGGCGGTAAAAAAAGGTCCTTCCTTTCCGGGACAGCCACCTACGAGGCATGGGACCATGGGTGCACCAACTGTCGGATTGTCAGATTCATCGTAACCATACGCAAGATGTTGGATAAGCAGCTTCATACATTCACTTTCGTTGAACGATTAGACTAATGTGCAAAAGGTTGGCGGTTCTGTTAAATTCTGCAGTCTGTAGAAGTGTTTTTTATTCTCTCATACATAAATTATTGGAACACCCTAACGTCCATTTCATGGACTCAGCCCTGTTTTCATAACGCTGACACCTGCGGGAACACTGAATATCAACTGAATATTGCTTCCTCGATTGACAATTTATGGTGTAGAGGGCGCGATTGAGTGTGGGCGCTAATGCGCCCACCGAAATTGCGCCCATGAGCATCACCATTCTGATCCCATTCTTGAAGGAGAGTTGTCGCTTACCAAGGGGGGGTACAGGAACATAAGTTGCGATTCTGCGAGTCGATGCGCTCCGCGGGCAGTAATTAGGTAGTGGGCATTGTCGGCTACGAAGTAGCAAGCCGGCCTTACAGACTTATTTTTAGACCCAAAATATTCGCCACTAGTGAAACAATTCGGGAAAAATACGACAAAATGCGCGATCGACAGCTTTTGATAAGTCGCATCTGAATCCAAAAATAAACAAGGATTGGTCCAGCTGATCCATTGAGAATCTGATCTGGTAATCATTCCGATGCTATAGGCAAGTCCCACACTCGTCCAAAATCGATGAAAAGTATATAAATGAGCAGCTCTCATGAAGGGCTATCAATTTGCACAAGCCGATTTTCCAAAATCGAACTTTTGAAATTCAGACCTCACAATATTGCCCACTAAGCAGAGGTGCTCCTGAGTTCATGAAAGAAATGCGCAAACGACTGCTTTTGATGAGTTAGTTCTGATCTCGTACAAATTGGACCACTGTTTGGAGTGGTTTGAGGGAAAATCGAACATTGATGGCCAAAAATGGCCGCCTAACTTGAAATGATAGATTGCTTAAAAGTTAATGTCGCTTAGTGCCGGATCTCCTGGTGGCATGGGTTCGCAGGGACTTTTCCTCAGTTTCTTGACAGAGCCTGCGAGAGAGCACCATCAAAGTGTTGAGGTTTGTCTCAGTTTCTCTTGAGCTGCCTCGGCAGAAGTTGTTTTGGCAACTTACCCACTGAAAATTCAATTTTGGATGGAAATTTTGGCTCCTAACAGCCCAATTACTGGCCAAAATATCGCAAATTTTTTGCCTCGAAAATTTGGCCATCACGATTTCTCGTGGGAAAGACTTGGGAGGTATGTTTTTCGACGCCTTTTGTGATTCTGAATATGATTCTGAGAATTTTGTGTCAAGATTATGGCTCGATCACAAGATACCCGCCAAAAACCTCACTTGTCAGGCTTTGGCTGTCCGGTACTGTACAATTGGCAAATGTATCATGCAAACATCATGTTCATACTGTCAGAGCATCCAAATTACCCGAGATAGCCTACTTTCGGGGACCAAGATCAAGTGGAATGCAAAGATGTAAATACTTCCGCACCAAGTCCGCTCAGCTCCTGAGATTTGCGCTTCCTTTTCAGAACTTAGCACGCGGTGGTAGAGTAGGGATAATTCTATTCGTGAACCCAGATTCACTGTGAACCCCTGGTAAATGATCATGTGTTGTCTAAATATGGTAACCGTTCGGCCGGGATACGGACGACGAAGCTTGCTGACAAATCCTGACAGTGTCGCTGCCAAGTCGCTGCTGGACACGGGCGCTTATTCGTACTACCTGTTCATATTTAGATTATACCTGGTTCGGCGATAGCTATGGAGGACCTTAGACGTCCAGTACTCATCTTCGAAGGTTTATACCTTCGTTGAAGCATAAGCTTTCCGAAGAAGGTCTTGCCACCAGGTTTGTGACCTGAGTTTCCAGAGCCAACCTGGTCGAAGTTCGTCACAGATCAGGTGGATTGTAAGGAGAATGATGCAAGCTTGGACTATTTGGGTACTAGTGTTATGTATACGCTCTCTTATACGTCATGATAGATGTATTGTTTGCAATACATTCAAATTTACTCATTAATTGGGATTGAGCCTAACATGTTACATGGATCAGCTCGAAGACTTAACGAAGTGGCCATGGGCATTTGGAAATTGAAATGAGACTCAAATACTCGAAATAAAACAGACTTGAGGGGCCAAGGGCATGATCATGAGCCCGTACTTAAGTCATACCCAACCCAAGTCAGATTTACATTTCGCGGACTCCAGCCGTATCTCCAAGCAAAGTTGTAAATCGGGTGCCAACTCGGTACTCGAGCAAATATTTGAACCAATTCAAAGCCTGAAGAGGGGAGCTATAAAGTATGAATAATACTCAGGCTGCCTCAACGTGGCAGACAAGAAGGAGACCTGGTGTAGTAGCCAAATTGGCGAATTCAGAGCAAATTCAGGACATGTTCCGCTTTGCATTGTTTCAAGACTCCGTAATACCGAATACGTGCCAAAATGATGAGGGTTAGTGGGCGAGGCGCCTTGAAGATTCATTGAAGACGTCCGAACTTGGTCCGAACGATAATCATCATCAAAGGCAAGTGGCTCGATGCTTTGTCATCTCGGCCTGTGCCCAGCTGTATATGCTTGGCCGTCTGGGTATTTAATCCGAACACATTTAAATGTGAATAGTGAAGTATTCTCATTAGTCCGCACATATTCATCTACAGTTGCGCACATAAATATAAGCATTCCGAACGCATTTTACAATGTCCGAGTACATATTTGAGAGTGCGCACACCTTTAAAGTACAATTTTATAAGCCGCGAAATAATTTAATGTGCTCCAGGCACATATATAGAGCCCTGCAGACATACATCTGTGTGCGCGAAAACACTTTTGCGCCCGCGCAGAAAGATATGTGACAGGGGCATGCTTGGCAGCCGGAGTGCCAAGGCAACGGCCGCCTATCGGAGCTCTAAAGCAATCAACATGAGGGTTGGAGGCTTTTCAGGCTATATAGCCGGCCAGGCATGTACCGTTAAGGTACATCACCTGTCTCACCAGGTACAGGAGACCTTTGGCTTCAGTCATGTGTGTATTTAAAGCGTTGCGTCCTCCTGTGAGGCTATATTGCAGAATACTTACTATGAGTGCCAATCAGAGATATCACGTGATACCATCAATTTAGGCGCCCAAGGATTCAACTATGCAAAATACAGCCATAAATCGCTTCGGATGCATAGCTAAGGTACCAAGTTTGGTATATAGGTGTATATACATCCGATACAGAATTGATTAAGAATTTCGAGGGTATAGGACCTCTGCGTACCATAGTGGTACATGCCTGGCCGGCTATATACTATTGTGGATCAGATGTTCGCTAAGATCACAAGTTCGCTCACTTTTGAAATTCATGCCTTCCGCTCATCCTGAGGCCACACAATTAGGTTTATAGGCTTCTACAGTTGTTATTAACAGAGATCTATGAGTTTTTCTCACTTTAAGACCAGTTTGAGGTGGATAGAAATCGAGGATTTGTCACGCTTGCCGTTGAGCGGCAGCACGGAACCTGAATTATTTGATGGAATACGCACAGCCTCTGACATGCCATGTGCAATTTATTGTCGCGTCATTGTCTTGGAGGCACCTCGCTGCAGCATTCCTCTGGCGTAGCTGTATTCTGCCGATGAGAAGGAAGCGCAAAGGGTTGTATACTGTAGACAAGGCCACACCCTCCGGGAACCCATTGGACATCCGAGTGCACATGAATGAGAATGTTGCCGAAATATCAGCTAACCCCCGATTTTCTGGTTTGTTTTCAGTCCATCGTCGCTCCTGGGGATGTTGAACACTGAAGCCAACATTCCGGTTTTACGGCAAGTGGAGTGTTCTCCTCAGCCTATGGACAAATATTTCATAACGTACGGACACTAGGCAACCTTGCTGATTGTCTGTCTCATTTGCTCTGTACATTCTCTTTTCTGCTTGCTTCGATTTTTACTTGCTTGATGTGCCTATAGTTCTCTGCAAGTTTTCGCTTTGTGAATATTTTATCTACTCTAGATTCTCATTTAAATTTCTGCAGGTTAAACTACGTCTAATCTGACCCCCTATACTTAATTATCTACAGTGAGGTGTAAACCACGTCTTGGTCGCAGGATGACTAAACACACGCTGAGCGAGATTGATCTCGAAGTGAGCGATCAGCGGAGACTCAAATAGTGATGATTGTCACATGTGACTGAGCGAACTTGTGGTCTGAGCGAACATCTGACCCACAATAGTAGCCTGAAAAGCCTCCAACCCTCATGTTGATTGCTTTAGAGCTCCGATAGGCGGCCGTTGCCTTGGCACTCCGGCTGCCAAGCATGCCCCTGTCACATATCTTTCTGAGCGGGCGCAAAAGTGTTTTCGCGCACACAGATGTATGTCTGCGGGCTCTATATATGTGCCTGGAGCACATTAAATTATTTCGCGGCTTATAAAATTGTACTTTAAATGTGTGCGCACTCTTAAATCTGTACTCAGGCATCGTAAAATGTCTTTGGAATGCTTATATTTGTGTGTGCAACACTAGATGAATATGTGCGGACTAATGAGAATACTTCGCTATTCACGTTTAAATGTGTTCGGATTAAATACCCGGACGGCCAAGCATAGCCGTATCCGGTGATCAACATCATTTATGGTGGGGTACACGAATAGAATTATCCGGTAGAGTAGTGTGTAATCAGAGTCAAAAATCAGCCAGCTGAGTTACGAACACTGTGCATTCGTTACAAAAATAGTTCAGAACCAGAATGTCAGTCTGTGCATATGGTGTATGTCTATGACATTGCCACGGAAGACGGTATTCGTTAAGCGCCGGCCGTATGAAATTAATATACAATCACTATCACGAAGTTTTGTTAAAATTATGAGATCACTTGAAGGCAAACTTAAAAGTTACTAAGATCGCGTGGAATGATTCGATCTTCGAATGTTTAGTAAAGAGTATTCTGAAACGGGAGGTTGTGCAACCCCAAAAATCACCAGAACCAGCCAAAACCCAGTCGAAACCACGGAAATTTGGTGGAGACACTTTTGCGCTGTGCAGGCCTGGTGTGTAGTAACCCGATTTCCTGAATTAAAGTATCGTAATTTATTGGGAAAGGTACGCGGTAACCGCCCGCCCGCCCTTCCTGGCCATGGGCGGGTCGCATCAGACGATACCTTCCGTTTCCAATTCAGGCCCAGTGTAGATCCACTCACACACAATCCGTTTGTAGTTGTTCGCATCATCATCACATGCGCGTGACTGCGGAACATACAAGAACGTTTTTAAAGATTACTCTGAGTGAAGGAGACCGGAAGAGCACACTGACGCACCAGACGGTAAATATGTTTGAAGAGATTGACAGGATTAAAGCTGGTGACTGTAGTGCTAGCAGATAATAGGACTTGTGCCGTCAACATGTTCAGTAAACCGGGGGGAAGCCGAAGAAGTCTGTGTAGACCCGCGAAGGCAATGGCTTGCAGAGAAGTAGGAAAGTTGAAACATGGCATCAGGACAAGTGTTATCAAGACATAAAGGACATAAGTATACTCACGTCTTAATGTGTGTCGCTCCACTTTGCAACAGAGCTCCCATAGCAATGGCTGAATTTGAAAGTTGAACGCGACGACATCCACAAAATGGCCACTGGATCGTGACTTGTCCAGTAAATAGTCAGGGAAAGACGCATGATGGAAAAGCATCTCGTGATGGTTATATTGTACAATTGGAGTCAGGTCAGCCAGGCATGACTGCACAATCGCTTCAGTGTATCTGGGGTCATAAGCCGCTAGAATATCCACGATACGCGGTGGGTTGCGCCTATCGTAAGATAGATCACCGCCATTGTACTTGTCCATGAGCAACTGAGCATGCAAGATATCTTTCAATGCTTTCTGATCTTCAACTCGCATAAGAATAAACGTGTAGATTGCGTCTAGATGGGAGAATGGCGATTTGACGGCAATTTGGTCGGTACCCTGCACCATTGCCAGACTGAGCATCGGGCTTCCTGAAGTGTCCAGTATAAAGCGCATGATGGTGGAGGCATAGATGAACTGGCCTGACGATTTCTTGACAATACCCTCAACACTCCCAACAGGTGGCCAGGTTGCATCAAGCGTACCGGCGAGAGGGTGTATCTGGCGGACCCATTTGAACTTGGCGTGGACGAAGGCTCGGATATCGCTTTCAGGGGAATATTGGTCATCAAGATAGAGGGGAAGGAGCAAGGAAGATATGCCGTTGAAAGCTGCTTGAATCTGGGATTCGTCACGGCTGGCCACCAGCAGGCGAAAGAGATACGGATCTTCCATCAACACTTCATCAAATGCACGAATTATGTGTTGTTGATCGTGCTTGTTCTCTGATCCGCATTCGTCCAGGCCATCGATGAGGAGCAATGGCGGGCGATAGGGCGAGGATGACTGCCGATGGGCTTGCAAGGGGGCGACAACGAGCTGCATCAACTGATCTTTGAGCGCGGAGTCGAGAATTAGAGGGTTAGTCGAAAGCAAGCTCGCCACGGGATCTCGCTGAGATGGATAGAGCAGAATGATCTGGTGGACAATTGTTGCTACGAGTGGGTGAAGACTGTTCCGCGAAGGGTCCGTTCGGAAGAAAAAGAAGTTGGCCTGAGGTACTCTTTGATCATTACAGCGCTCGGCGATCGTCTGCACAATTGCACTCTTGCCCGCGCCCGCGGGTCCACTGAGCCAAAATATGGGCGGTGTCTGACCGTCTTGCGCGTCCCTCCACTTCTCAATGCGACCAATGACCTCCACGCGGGTCCCAGGATGGCATCTGACCTCGTCAGCGCGTCCTCCAGCGTTGAGAATACCGTGCGGCGCTGCGCGTTTGTGAAGTCCCTTCAAAGCTGATCCAAAGTTACAAGCATGAACACATGGAATGCAAATAGCGGGAATAGACGTACCATTGTCTCTGTTGATATTGGTAATCCTGAAATCACCGCCAGTGATACTACCGATCTTGGCGTTATTGAACATAGAAGCTATGGAGACGCAAGGTAGGCGCGCGTCAGCCAAAAAGCATACTCATTTTCAAGACAATACGCACCCGTTCTCGCTGCTAAGTACCCTGGTGGTGGGGCTGTCGTAGTCCGTTTGCTGGGTTGGACATTCAAATTTTCAGGATCAGCAACGGGATTTCGCTCCATGTCGCAATTCAGAAAGCAGAGGGGGTACTGCAACGATTCAGACGCAAGAGATAGCGACCAGCAGGGTCCTAATACCAACCTCTTGTGGTTTGAAACAAATCACATCCTAGGGGGATGGGACGTTGATCATACTATAGCCAAACATGGGCAAATTGTGTTCTCAGGATTTGTTTCTCGCCAGTAACAAGCCAGTAAGTAAGTAATTGAGCCTCCGGACTTTTGGGTCATCCTGTAAGAAAACTAGGGGTCGACTACATCGCCTTGGGGCTTACTGTGAATTCCAATACATAATACTTAGAGGTCACATCGCCGTGTCCTGAGGTTACTGGTCAGCTCAAGTCAGCAGGATCATCACGCCAATCAAGTGGCTGTGGAGGTCGGCATTTGCCGGTAGTTAGTTTTCCTTTTTTGAGTCGAATATCGGATGTGGAGGAGGCTTAGGGCCTATTCGGAAACTCTGGTAACGCCCTCTCTTACTTAGCTTAGATTAGAGTAAGTCCGTGACGAACATCAATCAGTGACTGATTTCCATCAGATTTCCATCAATGTCATCAGCACAGCGTCACACTTGGCAAGGATGCGGACTCTCGAGGGTAGACACTTCCTGCTACTCTGACCTCATTATCACTGTCGAGTCCGCTCTCAAAAGTTTCTTTGTTTTGACTAAAACACGTTCCTTGTATTTGTAACTATTCTCCTTGTCCAAATAACATACTGTTCCACGAAATAGGCTTTGCTCCTATCGAGTAAGTAGAGTTATTCAAGAGTGATATTGACATAAAACTAAGAAATTTAAGTGTTGAGTCGATTCATAGGTGACTATAGGCTCTTGTAATTAGTAAACATTGGCCACTGGGCACGATGTGTCAACAGAATGCTCATTCTCTGTGGAAGATAGGAGTCCGAGTGTGACTTGCTCGCAACTTTCTCAACTGATCCATCTGATTCCATCAACAAGCTGCCGAGCATCAATCTTGCTCCGTAACTTGAGCTTGCTTACAAACGTTTTCCCATCTGCCAAACCTTACTCTAATCTAAGCTAATGGAGCGTTACCAGAGTTTCCGAATAGGCCCTTACTGTTTCACAGCAAGCCGATAACACCTGCGCTAGGGTTCGCGTGCCCACATTGCTTTGATTTGTCAGCATCTTTGTCGCAGAGAGGTGACACCGCTTGGCTTATTATCAGACTCGGCGAGCGCAAAGATAATGCAGAGCGTTCGCAGCCCATCCGGACCAGGTTTTCTCATGTAGGAAAAAAACTCCCTGGTGTAAAATAAAGCAGCACAGCCATGTGTACTCGTGCTCCCGAAAAGTATGGAAATGCACATGACCTTCACGAAAGCACGCGCGACGCGTTCTGCCCTATCTCGCACAAAACATAACGAAACTTTTGTAATTTCTTTTGATCAATGTAGGCATGAGACACAGTAATTGTCTCGTGTAATTTAAATCCATCTCATACCTGGAAACCTGTGCATACGGCAGAAATATCGAATAATCACACAAAGACATTGAGCCCTAACAAGAGACAAATTTCCCCAACAAATCAAGCAAAAGTTCCAGATTAACAGCCGCCAGTTATTTTATATTGGATTTCTCGTTGTGAAATGGACAAAACTTCTTGCTCTGGGCAGTGAAATCTTGCCTCTAAGTTCAATAACATCGTGCACACAGACAAGTTGAACCATATACCTAGCCATTTGCATCATATCTCAGTACAGAGATCGTGAAACTTCATGGATGCTGGTGGTGCAGCGATTCCGCTCATGTGTGAGCCCATTTGAAGATTTTATGCTGACTCTTGCGGTCTTTAAGCTGGACCCTTGAGCAGAATCAGTAAACTGTCATCGCATATTTTATGACTTTTATGATTAAGTATTGAGGGAAGGGTTTAATGTATTTTGTGTAGAGTTTCGTGTACATTCAGAAGGTGGTAGATCCCAACGGTCCACATCAAAGAGCTATGGATTGTATTTCTGAAAAACGACGAGAAAACTAGGTGTTTTTGTGGTAGACATTGTTTCGTGCTTATTTGATATTGTTGTTGTACACAAGAATTACTGGGTTTAACCAAAATTTAAACTACATAGGCCAATCACTGTGCCTCGGGCCTACATTTAGAAAAGAACTTACAAAGTTTCGTTATGTTTTGCGCGAGATAGGGCAGAACGCGTCGCGCGTGCGTTCGTGAAGGTCACGTGCGCTTTCCATACTTGTCGGGAGCACGAGTATGGTGTACGAGAACCGCCAGGCTGAAATATAAATACAGGCATCCACCGTCACGTGGTACACCACTACTTCGTGATACACTGTGACAGTATAATGTCTCTAGCACCTCCAATTCATGACCAATTTTCCTGATCTTTTTTACAATGCACTCACAAACATCGTGGGTCTGTACGAAAGTTATTAATTTACTGTATAAAGTTTCTCAAACACGTACAGCACCAATAGAATGACCACATGTTTATTTCGAAGGTCTATTTTGAATTTTGTGGGACATACTACGCCAAACGTCCTTGACCTGAAGGCCGGAAATTAATGCGATCTAATATAACAGTGCTTATAGAGTGCTCTGAAGCAAGTTTCATGGAAATCGGCTGGGGGATGGCTGAGATACGAGGCATGCAGCTAAGCACATGTATTGTGGCATGGTACCCTCAAGGCACATAATAGATATAGTTTGCCAGACTGATATTCTTTTGTGCTCAACTCATTTTCCTCTGACTTTCATTGTCCTCTGACTTCACTACCGACATATTTCACTCATGCCAGGCCGCGCCAAGTCTCAACTGGCCAAAAGGATCAACGGGCGGCGCAAACATGATGACCTCATGGCACGTGCTGCGGCTGCGTATGATGCAGCAAAGAAGAAATCGCCGAAGGGAAGTGCTGGATACCGCACTATCTGTCAGGAGATTAGCGATGAGTATCATCGGGAGACGGGTGAGCGCATTAATTTGGCTCATGCGACCCTCCAGCGTTGGGTAGCTGGAGGCGCATCACGTGAGGAAGCCCATCAAAGACGAGGATGGCTTTCTGCCACTGAGGAGACCCAGGTCATTGATTACCTCAATGAGATGGCCGACCGTGGTTTCCCCCTTAGTCACAGGCGCGTGGCCGAAGTCGTCAGTAAAATTGTTTCTGCTCGTTTAGGTGACGCATTTCCAAAATCTGGTGTGGGGATCAACTGGACCTACCGATTTGCAACCCGGAATGCCCACCGCATCAAAATGTGGAACTCCCGCCCACTCGAGGAGAAGCGAGGGCGCGCTGCCAACCCCAATACCATCAAGCGATGGTGGGAGCTTCTCGAGCAGGTTCTTACAACACGCAAAGTTACTCCTGAGAATATCTACGGCACTGATGAGGTTGGTGTCCAGCCGCAGGGCCAAGGAGAGAAAGAGCGCGTTTTTGGACGACCTGGAAAGACTGCTCCATACCAACAGCGTGCAGGCACACGGGAGAATATCACACTTATTGTTACTATCTGCGCGGACGGAACTGCGATTGCTCCGACTGTCATTTTCAAAGGCAAGGCACATCAGATCAAGTGGGCTGATAATAACCCCCTTAAAGCCTCGTTTGTCATTTACTTTCCTATTAATGTATTCTGACTAATCCGAATTTATGTATAGAATTGGCTATCAGCGCAAAGGGTGGACGGATGGCGAGATTGGTGCAGACTGGATGAGGTTGTTCGAGAAAGCCACGAAATCAAAGCTGACCTCACGAGATGAGTGGCGCCTTCTTATCCTTGATGGCCATAACAGCCATCATACACTCGAATTTTTGGAACATGCGCGCGACCATCTGATCGAAGTCCTCTGTTATCCTGCCCATTTGACGCACCTTTTGCAGGGCCTAGATGTTGTCATATTTGGCGTCTTCAAGTTTTATCTCGCGAAGAAGCGAGATGAACTCTGGAGGGCAGAAGAAAAGGTCATCGACAAGAGCAACTTTCTTGAGATTCTCGAGGAGCCATGGTTGCAAACCTTTACCCCCGAACTCATCAAGAAAGCTTTTCGAAAGACTGGTATTGTCCCATTCGATCCCAGCGTTATCAAACCAGAGCAACTGGCCACCAGTAAGGAGACCTCGTGTGAGCTCCATCTTCCAGCTCTAGTTCCCGCCCTCGAAGATGCCGAAAATCCGGTCAACATTCTTGCGAACATGCTGATCAATCTAAAGATCGGCCAGACCTCCCGTCCAACAGCCTCGTCTTCCTCAGGGAATGCTTCGAATCAGCCAGGTGGATCAGGAGCAGCTGATCCAGTGCCGGCACCGGAATCCCGGCAGATCACAAGATCACTCCCACCCCTGCCATCTCCATCTGTAAACGAACCATCGCCTTCTGCTCTCACCTCCAATCGCTTCCACACCATTTCAGACACCCTCGATCGGCTTGCCCAGTCCCCTGTTGCCCACCTCGTTGACCCCAACACTCCAGTTCACTCGTCCGACCCTGCCCCCCCTACCTTCACCTGCACCATGCCACAAACATCGATTGAACGAACCCTTGCACAGGACCTCCTCGCTATCACCCCTTCGACAGACAATGAAGTCATGCTGATAGGCATGCTTCACCAGCAGGTGGCGTATATCAAGTCTCTCGAGCTGCAAAATGTCAAGTACCAGACTGCCACTATTCTCAACACAGCATATGCGACTCAAATCAAGACAAGGCTTGCGCACAAGGAGGACAAGGGGAAGAAGAAAGGCAATCAGGAGTTCACGCCAGAGCTAGATGGGAACGCGAACGTTGCGACAGACGAGGGATATATCGCAGGGAAAAGGAAGCAGAGGGAGCTCGACGAGGAGGTTGAAATTGCAAAGCAGGGCCGGATCGACGCAAGGGCGCGCTGGGTAGTGGCCGTACAGGCTTGGGAGGAATCCGAGAAGAAGCGCAAGAAGGACGCCGAAGCTGCTCGTGAGTTCAACAAGAATTTGAAGAAGACTGCAGCCGAGCACAAGAAACGCGCCGCCGATGCAAAGAAGAAGGGGAAGACTGTTGCTGCACCAAAAATCCCCCCACGTCGTCCTGTCCCAAAAGCAGTCAAAAAGCCCCTTTTGAAGGATTTTTTGCTGTCCACTGGTGCAGAAGAGGGTAGTGAAGACGATGCGGCAGCATCAGGGGGCTCGAATGTTGAATCCAGCGAGCAGGACGCCGCCGACGACGACAGCGACGACAACTAGACTGCGCGCTTGGCATCCGGCCCGCCCACGCCGCACCGTGTATCATTTGATGGTATCGACTATTTTTGTCCCCCTTGTCATGTTTTTGTCATATCTCATGTTGTACTCACTCGTTCTTCGTAAATTTACATCCATATGATACCCCTCAACATTCTGGACCTGTTGATATACTTTCCGTAGCTATATGTGCTGTTTTCGCAATGTTATTTACTATCCACAAATGTTGTGTACCACGTGACGGTGGATGCCTGTAGTTGTCTTGATGATGTTCGCTACGATGCTCGCCTATCAGCATGAATCCTTGGCAGATATCTTCGGCATGTGTGCCACACATACAATATGTTGACTTTTAAAGTAAGAAATACAGGAGGAACGACCATTTACCCTCGTTTCAGAAGCCCAAAACCAACATAAAACCCACTCAATACTTAACGTATGTTGCCGCAGACCCTACGGCCTCACCACATTGTTACACATGCCAGTATGCGTGCGCTCAATGGTGTATTAGAACCTTGCGTAGATATCATTAATTACGGATCACTATAGGTGCCTGTTTTTCTCTCTTTCGTTGCTCTATCACGCCCCCACGCAATGAATTTGAGACTATTCTACTAATCGTATGGAAGCCAAGTTTAAACTAAACGGAAAAAGCAGCAATTGGCAAACGGATGAGAAAATTATCGTGACAATTTAAATGTCGTTGAGATTAAATTCAGAGCGGTTGAATGCCTCCTGCGCGAGCGGCTTTGTTTCTTGGGTACATAGCTCACACTAAGAACACAGGACTCGCCTTCTTATAGATATTTTCATCAGCAACTGAGCAAGAAAAGCTGGTTGATTGCGTGTATTCATGCTTTGATGACTGTGGTGGAAATCTTTTCGACAAATTGCAAATCAGGTTGCATTGACCTATGTAGTCTCGTGTTGGGAGCAAAAAGGAACCGCATATGTTAAGTATTCAGTGGGTCTTATGCTGGTTTTGAGCTTCTAAAATGAGGGTAAATGGTCGCTCCTCCTGTATTTCTTACTTTAAAAGTCAACATATTGTATGTGTGGCACAGTGCCGAGCATGCCGAAGATATCTGCCAAGGATTCCTGCTGATAGGCGAGCACCGTAGCGAACATCATCAAGACAACTATTTATATTTCAGCCTGGCGGTTCTCGTACACCCTACCTGTGAGTGCTGCCAGGTTATGCCACCGACAACCCCGACCGTAACGAGACCCACAACCAACTCATTCGCTCTCCCCAGAACTCTGCTCACTTTTGAGTGATGGTGGAGGCAAACCTGAGACCTGAGGCCTGAACGTTGAACGATGAAATTTTGAAAGATGATGAAAGTTTGATGAACGAGTTCTGAGCAAGCGCCTGAGCAGGCCAAGAGGGGCTGATCGCATTTGTCAGCCATCACGTCGTCACATATCTCGCATCTTGAGCAAATCTTGAGTACTGTGCTCACATCTACTCCAACTCGGAAACACATTTTAACGCTGGACAAGATTCTACCAATGCATACCCTCCGCTCCACCGAGAAAATCCCTCTCCGGAATCAGTGCACAATGAACGAGTGACGCCTTTGTGGTTTCACGTTAGAGTAGCGATCCCTCTGAAGCTCACCCTACACCGACACGCATGCTTCAAATCAAGAACACATTTCGAAAACCGGAAACGAGCTCAGAGATGGTTACTCTCCACGCCGCCGAGAAACAGTGCCTCAGGAATCTGCGCTCAATGAACTACTCACTCCCACAATCAGAGCCATAGCGACCTTCACGATCGTACACACCCTCCTCATTGCCTGTTCTTCGTCAGCGCACTCAACGTCGGCGTCAGGACCTCACTACAGACCATTGACTACGATGCCGACAGCAAACATGGAACATACTCGCGAAAACGAAGGGTGTTGGAGCTGCGCGTTGGCGGGAGCATAGAAAAGATGTACATCGTCCTGAGTTCTCTATTCAACAGGTGAGGCTCTATCTTAGATTTTCTTCGAGAACTTACAGCTCACGATTTTTTGACAGTCCCTTGGATACGCCTCCGACGTTCGTAGTGTATATCTCGCCCAGAACGTCTATGTCGTTGAGTCATGCACCCATCTACACCTCAATACACCCATCTGCACCGGATAGTCCCCCTCCTCCGCCTGTCGGTCATGCACCTAACCTCGCCGCCGAACCCGACTTCCACTATCTCACCCGTCGCGGATCTTTGCCACTCGTCTTGTCGCCACGAACATGACAAGGACTGATCCATCTCGCCAACAAATTTCTCTACATCTATGCTCCCCGCGTCCTTAATACACTTCACGCTACGCCCAGCGACACTCACATAGCACACTCAGTAACTCTTTGATCGATGCAGTCTTGCGACGCCTCGTATGTTGGAACAAGCCCATAGAGATTGGAAAGGCAGGCAACATCACCACCGAGTCCCTGCAGAACCCTGTCGTACTTGCCGCAGTACCGGAGGGAAGATGGCGAACATTTTCCTCCCTATTCCTCGCACCCTCACCCCGACTCAGCGATTCGAAAACGGTCACAACTGCACACTGACACCAACAGCGCGCGGCGCTTAGCCTGTGCTCGGCCGCCATGACTTTCTAGCCTCTGTGAACAAAACGCGGCGGGGGTGGTATTGGGAGAGGGAGGAACGGCGAGCCGAGACCAGGAGAGATCAGGATCTGTCCGCCGTTTGAAGATCCTGGTCAACTCAGCGGGCTGAGCAGAAGGAGTCCGTTTTTCATCGACACGACTCGCACCCTCAGGCTGGCGTAGCCATCCATTCATCGCCGGCACCGTCCTCGAATGCGTCTGCCTTTTCTGAGTTCTGCTCTGCCACCTTTCAGTTGGCCACCCCCCGAGTAGGACGCCGAAGATCGTTAGTAGTCATAGTGATATACACGACGCGTTTTCATCAATCAGCGTCAATCTGCCATCGCCGTCGTGCGTTTGAATCGCGCCTGTACTTTCACCAGTATTCGCGCGGACTCGAAAAGCCTCTCATTAGGCTCATGCTACGCAAGCCCAGCACCACCGCCACGAGCAGAGCCAGCGCCCCGCAGCTTTCCAGATTTCAGCATCTCCTATCGGCGCTGGACTCTTTCGGGTTTCTATCACTTCCGGCTCCTGCGATGAATACTCGCGGCGGTGTCTGCGTGCCTGGTCGTGGTGGTATTCCAGTGTCGAAGTCTCTTTGGCGCGGTTAGTTGGTACATGACGGCCTCACCGATATGGACCACCAAGGCGCCTCTCTCGCCGGCTCACGGGCGCCAGTGCCGCTGACGGGATGCAAGGACGAGTCCTATGATAGATAGCTGCACCGCATGTGAGCGTGCTGAGGCTACCGGGAGAGCGAGGGGCAGAGGGTGACAGGTCTGGTGACTGGACCCTGGTGTGGATCGCAAATGGATGCTTCTTTGACCATCGACGCTAATAATCACGCATACTTGCGGTTAGCATAGCGGAGATGCTGACGACATGTCCTCATGTAGACGTATGGTGTGTGACGGAGGACAGGCTTATTGTAACGCAAACAATGCAATTACCAGAGTAGTTAGATATTCGTACAATACAATCCGTCACCCTGTGCGGCTCCCAGTTTCAAATGGGTTGCAGCCCAATTCTTTATCCTAATCCGCTGTAAGTACCACCGAGCTTTGGGGAGGTCGTCCACCCCGTCCAAGGGGATGTCATTCCTAGCGGCCCAGGATATCCATATTTTTAGGAGTCGCTTGTAATCTTGAACATTGCTGTGGTGTGTCTGTAGAGAAAATAGCATATAAATGGTGGAACCCCTGATCAAAATCAATCCAGTGCACCTCTCTGTATATACGATGCAACAGGGTGTTAAGCCATGTGGCTGTTTCGCGAACATCAGTGTCTGTTTCTGGGCGGAGGGCAATATCAATCCATCCGTGCGGTTCTGTCGTGACATTTTGTTCGATATGAGCCACTGCACGATACCTAGAACAACACGGTGAATGTTCAAAAGTGGTTCTGTGGATGGGTCCGTACGCTTACCACCGAACTTTGGGAAGATCGTCCACCCCGTCTAGAGGGATGGCATTCCGAGTGGCCCAGGAGGCCCATTTCTGTAGGAGTAGGGTGTACTTATGGAAGTTCTGGAGGTGTATCTGCAGGGAAAATGGCATATAAATCATAGAACACGGCTCATGAATAATTCAATGCACTTCTCTGTGTATACGACGTAACAGTTGTTGAAGCCACCAAGCTATGTCGCGAGTATCAGAGGCTGTGTATGGGGTCAGGGCAATGTCAATCCAGCCATACGGTTCTGTCGTGACATTTTGATCGATATGAACCATTGCACGATGCCTAGAACAACATCGTAGATATTCAGGAGTGGTTCCTTATATCAGCTCATATTCTTACCACTGAACTTTGGGGAGATCATCCACTCCGTCCAAGGGGATATGATTGAAAGCAGCCCAGAACACCCATTTTTCAACGAGTCGGCTGTACTTTTGGACACTCAGGGCGTATATCTGTAGAGAGAGAGAGAGGATTTTATTACCGGCCTCCCAATCTGAGTCGGCCGGCCCGTGAGCATCAGTTGTGCCCAAGCTATGTACTACTATCGTCTATGTAATAGATAGCTACACTAATGCTTTACCACGGGACACCCATCATCATCACTGCTCCGTTCATCCCAAGAGGATGCGTAGACCTCTCCCGGCTCCGGACTATGTTGCTATAGTCCTCGGCAGGATCGCGGATTAAAACCCTATGGGATATGGCCAGAGTTCTCCCCAACCATATAAAAATCCTCCGCATCCAGAGAGGGCGCACCCATCCAGGAGCCATACGGTCTCAGACGGTAGGATGCATTCTTGCTTTTACACGCCCCATCTTGCAGCGTGAAGGCACTAAAGAAAGGAAACAGCAATATCAAATGATGCAGATCAAGAGTGAAAAAATGACGAAGATCGGATTCAGACCAAGTGGAACAATATTGGTGGATGTAGAGCTAAATTTACATGCCTCGCCAAGCGATAGAGTAGAGTCCAGATGACGAGACAGAGTCAATATGTAAGAACTGCCGGTAAACATCGACAGGACGACACGAATATACAAAACCATTCCCCAGACTTGAGTGATGAACGCCGTTCCTAGCAAAGCAGGCTAGCTGACACGCTAGACTAGAAGAAGAGAGAGACACCATCACGAAATGTCAAGGAAAAGAAAAATACGTAATTGAGTTAACATTGCCTGGGCTGAGGGACAACCACTGAACAAGAACCGCACAAACAATGTTCGGGGTAGTCATGATCCCACTATTGATTGGACCTAAAAAGACGTCGTTGTCCGAGAATAGAAAGTGTCCTCCGCTTACGGGACAAGGTTGACAAGGTAGTGAAGGAAAATCTTCGTCGTCGTGGCGGTGTGCCGCCATACAAGCAGGCAGTGACAAGAAACCCTCGTCGGCACCCGACAGAGGCCACATTGAGTCATAAAGTTTGTCGAAAGTGTCAAGTGGCAGACAATCTCCTCGGAATTGCGTTGAAAAAGGGTTCAGCGGCGAGAGTATTTGGAAAGGATTGCGCGCCAGCCTTGGACAGTGTACAGGCGAATAAGGGGGAGGAGGACAATCATGGCCATCCCTTCCGGACGATGCACCCGGGACGCTTGTCGAATCCATTGATGTGAGATCGTCGTCGAAGGGCATGGGAGAGTCTTCACGGATGTATCCTGCATGAGCCAAAATGTCGCTCCTAATTTCATCGTGTAAAGTGTTACGGAGTTCGATATAATTCAGGTGAAGCGGGATGATGGCAGCGTCCCAGTTGACAACATCATCATCTTGTAAACCATTCCCCATGCGAGTTGAGAGCGAGTTCGAGGGCATAAGTGTTAGAGGCAGGCAACTCATCCAACAGCAATAGATATCGACAGTATGTAGATCGCTTACCGACATCATCATGACGTACTGACAACTTTTCGGCTCGATACCGATGGAGGTGGCATAAACTCCAAAAATAATTAAATTCCAAAAAAGGAAGGAGGGAGGAAAAGGGAGAGGAGGGAGGGGAGAACGTCGAATATTCACTACCATAGCCACCTGTGATATGTTCTATACCCGATTTACTTACTTGCCGACCTCACGGCTATAATTACTTTGCTCTGCAAGCTGGTTCATTTGATGGAACCCAATACCCGCTTGACCATTCGCTTGTAATTGGCATGTTACGTGCTGAATGTCAAGGGAACATATAGTCTACCCAATACCCGCTTAGAAGTTAAGTTACCGATGACATGTCTATGTTTAGCACATACAGATATCTAATCTACGAAATCTACGACTCCCAAGCATCCCAGCATGGTGTTTTGGGGCTCCGCGCTGGATTACGCCCCTTGCATTGACGCACACGGTGACAGTCCTGACACGGGTTATCGCATTCTGCAATTGACTTCGACCCATGACAGTCAGGCAATGCGCATCTCCTGCAAGTTCGTCGTTTTCGGGGTTTCTTTTGGACCTTCGGAGCTTCGTTAAGGGAAGCAACAACGCGCATTCGCGCAATTTGTTCGCGTTGATCCCGGTCATTTGTTGGCTCGGCATGTTCTAGGTCCAATCTCGACGATCCAGGTATGGCCTGAGGAATTGATGCTTGCGCAAGCCGAGATGACGCTCGCTGTGCTGGCACGGCACTGGGTCGGCTATCATCTGTCAACACAGAACGTGCTGGTGCTGGTGCTGCCGATGCGGTGGGACTCCTATCAATCGAGCTCGGATTGGATATTGCGAGCACCGCTTGTGCTGTCCCAGGTAATTGGAGTAGTCCTCGCGATGGTACAGGCTCAACGAGGTTGTTTGATGGCACGGGAGGGGCAGGAATTGCTCTGTCGCGATTGCGCACTTGAGCTTGCACAGGCCCGCGCGCCGCTTTAGTCATGGAGTAGGTGACTTTACTTTCGATTCGTCCTTGCCATGCTGAATAGTACGCGCTCAGATGTTCCGTGAGCTACCGCATGTAAAATATTTAGAAGTAGAAAATGAAATGATTTTCAAGAATCGTACCTTGTAAAAGATATCATCCTGTTCATTTGCCTTACTGTTCCATGAGCGGACGCACTCAGACCACCGGGGGCCGGATGACTGTGATGTAAACGCGTCGTCATTCCTCATGAGCGTGCTAAATAGTTCAACCTCAGCAGGTGTGTGAACAGGCAGAATTGCCTTTCGCGTGTCTTGCTTCTCGGCTAGATATGCGTGTGGCTGCTTCGTGTCGAGGTTAGGGTCAAATTTCATCATCCGACTCTCAGCTCGGAGCTTGCAGGGTATTGACAAAATACCAATGGTCTCCGCCGTTGGTACATACAGATTACCGTTAACCCAATTTGTAATCGGTTCTGGATTTTTGAGCATGTCTTCGAGGAACACAAGGTTCTCTTGGAGACAGTTTGTGATCCAGATCGAGAAGTGCCCACGGTATTTTTTTCCAGTAGAATTGAATGTACCAACCTAGTTATTGAAATTAGATATGAGATTTAAAATGAAAACTGAGCGTCACTCACTTTCAAGTTGTGGTGGAGAACAAAATCGGTGAGGCATGCGTTCACGTGGGGTATGGATGCACCCGACGTTGGCAAGTGAGACCGAAGGTGTGTGTGTACGCCGCCTTCGGTGAAGTTTGTTCCGCGGAAGCATCGGTAGACAGGCAGGTTACCGGCTTTCTTATTTACCCCAATCATCGTGTAGAGAGGAATTCCCGGGGGGTCAGAGATGTGTCCTAAGCGAACCAGCTCAAGAATCTTCTTTGCAGCATCCCAATTGTGCTTCGCAAAGAGGGGCTGCTGGGTTGATGCATCCTTTAGAGGGCCGTATATTGAAAAGACTTGCTCAACATGCGAATAAAGCTCTTCAGGTGGGGGAACAACTCGCTTGCAGTGCTTCCACACCCAGGATGGCTTCCTGACCCGCAGCTGCTCAAACGTCTGCGGAGGACTTAGTGTCGAGCCATATCGACTCACACGCGCATAATCTTCTTTATCGGGTATAAAAATAGCGTCCCGCAGCGTGAAGGCGAAGTCTTTTCGGAGCGCGTGCCTAGGGGAAAGCTTCAGCATATTAAAAACATGGAAAATATCTTTGAGAATCCGCGATCGTATTTCCGTCGGCCAAGGTGTCAACGACATTGATGAGAGGACCGCTTTGCCATAAGTCTGACTGTCCGCGTCGCGATCATCAGATGTTAGATGAGAAGTGCGCTGGGTTGAAGATTCACCAGTCTCCTGCATGAGATCCTGCATGAGACTGCCTGCGCCATCCTGTGGGTCCTCGTTGGCTAGACCACCATCGGTATCCGTAAATTGTAATTCCAAGTAAGTTGGCACAGAATTGGACATTGATTGTTCCGATGTGTGCGTTCCAGACGGCGTGGGCATCTGAGTTGTGAGTGGATCGTATGCGCGCGCGCGGCTTCGTAAAGAAATCAGCTGAAATGGGACAGAGCCGAATGATTGAAGCGCGCGTTTCTTGTGTGAAGTAATGATGGCGCCGGGAATGTAAACCTCAAGAATCTCGACCAGGATCTGCGATGCAGTGAGTTTGATGTTGTCGTATGTAGCCGGATGTACATCCGGGGCAGATAAGCGCCCACGTGCAATGATCGTCGTGCTGTCAGCGTTGTATAACAGAATTGCCGTATTGGGCAATAGTGGATCCAGAAGCTTCTGAGGAACAGAAAGCTTAGAGAGCTGTTTATACAGCAAAAGCGGTACGTATGCGTCGCAAGCAGCATAGCGGCGTTGGTCCTCTGTGAGCTTTCGGCGTTCCCAAGCGCTGCTCATGCGCTCGGAAACATTTTTGTTGAGGCGCTTGCCGAGCACAATTGCACATAGATCACTTAAGCTACACTTGGCATTAGCGATGGCGTGCCGATCCTTCGCATACTTTGCCAAATCGAGTGCACCCAGAAACGACCGAGGATGTTTGAAAGTATCTTGAAGCTGACGGAGATCGCTGCTTACAAGACGACCAGCCTTCAAGATCCTGGGATTCTCGAGCAGCATTGCAAGCCGTTCAGGAATTTGGCGCATATTAGCAATCTGTTCGAAGAGTAACAAATCAGATATGCAGTTGATAACATGTAAATAGATTACTTACTTGCAGAATATACACGCGGTCTTCATGCGCGATCTGAACAATAGCAATGCCGCCTCGTTTCATTGCACCGTGATCAGATAAGCTGACATTCCACTCGGTGTCGAATCCAATAGCCAAATATCTGGTGGAGCTCTCATCTGGCACGCAATCCAAGATAGAAAGTAGAGCGGCATTGATGGCCGATACTGTATCATGCATCGTAATGGTGACATTATTTGGCAATAGAAATTCGTCAAGGTGGCTGTATTTTTCGACAGGTGTCACTCCTTCACGAAGCGATGGGAAGGCTGCCTCTAGAAGATTTTTGTCGAGCATAGTGTCGGTGAAAATAGCTCCTGGCGGCAGATGTCCGTATAATTTCAATGATTCGCGAACATTGATCAGCGCAGGCTCAAACGCTTGATGCGCCTTTGTGGCAACGAAATTAGTTGACCGAACCTGGCCCAACTGATTGGTAAGCATATGAAGCGCCGAAAACACTTGCTCGCCGTTCAATTTTGCAATGTGTTTTGGGAGCTAAATAAAATTCGGGTAAGAGAATTGATAAGATTCGATCCAAAATTAGAACAGACCTTGAAACTGTGATCCATCGCACCAACTTCGAGAGTAAGCATGGCCATATGCTGCTCGAAATGATGCCGGTGACGCTCAATATAGTTATCATACAGATTCCTGATCCAGTTTCCACTGGGGACGTATCCGTGTGGTCCATCATCGCTCCGATCATCAAATGGCAGGAAGTACAAGTATTTTCTTCCTGTCCATTCGCTCATACCCTTGCGTGCCTTGAGAAATTCTGTGTATTGAAGCTTGAGGGAGTCATATTGCAGTAGATGCTGCACCCGTAATGCATCAGAGATCTGTGTGTGTCCCATACCGCTTGAAATGCATGATCGCATCAAAGGCAACATCTGCTTCGACGCTCCGGTGCGGTGTGTAAGCTTCGCCGGAAATTCCATAGCGAGATACCGTGGTAGATTTTCAAGAACATGCGGATTCCAGCTTCGAAAAGTAACCGTCCCCTTCTTGCCAGTTTTGGGATGAACGCATTCGCGACAGCGGTATCGGTAACCAATAATCCAGAATGATTCGGAAAGATTTACAACTCGTCGTGGACGAGGAATCTCGCTGTGGCGTTGTAATTTGAATGAGCAATGCGGACACGGAATCTCGCATAGCGCAATTGGATCCCACAACACAAATTGAGGGTTCATGAGTTTTGCCGGTGTGACTCCATTCTCGAGGAGGAAAAACGTTGATGGCTTGGGGAAAAAGAAAGTCTTATTGACTGAGTAAAGTGGCGGGAGTCCGTTTCTATCACGGTTACTTGACTCGGACAGGAGGCGCGCGAATGGCTCTTCAAGCCAAGGTGGCATCGGACGCACGAACTTTCGCGATGTAGATGTATTCTCGGTATATTCAGGGTCCTCGCTATATCCGTCCTCGCCATTTTCGTCATCTCCATCATCCTCTTGTCCAAGTCCCTCTCCATCGTTGAAGATATCATCGCAACACTCACTATCATTGCCGTCATCAAGGTCGCCTCCGTCAATTTCATCGTTCTCTTCATCGCGCAGGGGGAGCTCGGGGAGCGGGATAGGCAGTGTATCAGGTGTGGAATTGTGCTGTAATATCGACGGCGCCAACATTTCGTGTTGTTGCTCAGGGAGATCCCCTCCTTGGGCAGCTGCGAGTGCACTCCTAGTTCCTGGTACCACCTAAGAATAGAAATGATAAACGAGATGTTAAAATTAGATTGCGCTCACTTACAATCTTCCCATCGCGTTTGTAGACGTCAGGATTAGGCTCAAAAAGAGGCTTTGCTGGGGGTCGCCCAATGCGTTTCTTCTTCTTTGGCTCTTGAGAGCCTTCGTCATGACGCTCCTTGGGAGGACGACCAACAGGGCGCTTGATTTCAGGTTCTGATGCGCGTGGGATCTCTTCCGAGCGTGAGGCGCACTCTTGCTCATCTTGCATAGCCAGCGGCGTCCAGTGATGCCAATTGGATTGCCGAGGCGTTCCCACATGCTGTCGATTCGTGGACTGGATAGGAGGGTCTGTGGACCAAACACATGAGGAATACACGAGGCGATATGGCAAGTATCTGGGCTGGTTTGCTTACCAGAAAGGCCTCTCGCCGTTGCGTTCTCATGATTGAATCCAACTGTATCCTGGGTTCTGATGGGAAGTTGTGTCGTATTTTAGGACGGTGTACATATTTCTACGAAAAAAACATGCCTCAGCGGGATATCAGGGTCTTCTTGTGCAGACATATTGTAGAAAGAATGAGAAGGGGGATTCTAAGGAAGAGAAAGGGTACAGAGCGTCGTTGGGACGTTTGCCTTGCGGCTGGCCGTGTTCTAAGAAATAGGGGTGATGGGGTGATGGTATTACATAAGGAAAATTACCCAATCGGGTATATCGCTATTGGTATCGGTATTGGCCACCTCCATCGTAAACGAGCCAAACGAGCCCAAAGAGATGGTATTACATAAGGAAAATTACCCAATCGGGTATATCGCTATTGGTATCGGTATTGGCCACCTCCATCGTAAACGAGCCCAAAGCAAAGAGATGGTATTACATAAGGAAAATTACCCAATCGGGTATATCGCTATTGGTATCGGTATTGGCCACCTCCATCGTAAACGAGCCCAAAGAAGACATGACGCACTGACCAATAAGACATGGCGCACAGTCAGACAAAGTGAGACAACCAGCAGAGTGCACAGACCATAGCCCACCGTTGAGCGGTACAGGGAAGACAGAAAAGATACTCACTGGCAAACGGACATTGGTCCGGGGAGATTGGGGACAGGACATTGGGAACAAACCATTGAGAACAATATCATTGAGAACGAAACCATTGAGAACGAAACCATTGAGAACGATATCATTGAGAACGATATCATTGGGAACGAAACCATTGAGAACGAATCATTGGGAACCAAATCATTGAGAACAAAATCATTGAGAACGGGCACGCCAGTGAGGAGAGGACTTGAGGTAGATAAAACGGTGTGTAAGTCATAAAACCCCTGGACGAATTTAAAGTTAAGCGAACGCGCCTTGCTGTGAATACGACGTAACAGGTCTGTAAGCCACACGGCCGTTTCGCGCGCATCAAAGTCTGTCTCCGCGCGCAGGGCAACTGTAACCCAGGCAGCCTCCGGATCTGTTTTGACATGATCTTCAATATATGTCATTGCAAGATACCTCTGAGCAGATGGTGGCCATTTAAAAGCATAGGCTTGCTCCTCAGGTATGTAATCAGAGGAATACTCCGCAGGCCGACCGCGGATCCACTGGCATAAAATTCGTTTGTACATAATCACATCAGGATCATGGATGCACTTCGGAACATTCTTAGTCTGAGTGAAGAAGACTAGAGAAGCAAACTGACGCACCAGACGGTGAATATGTCTGAAGTAGTCAGTAGTACTAATGTGAGCAGTTGCAGGGTGTTCAGAAGCAGATGATACGTCCTTTGCTGTCAATGTGTTCAGCAAACCGGGGGGAAGCTGACGAAGTCTGATTAGACCAATGGAGGCAACTTCGCCCACTGCAGATGCGTCAGCAAGTACAAACATATAGAAAAAGCATGATCAACACATAAAGTGTACTTACAACCTAAATGTGTGTCAGTGCCACGATGCCGCAGTCTGTGACAGGCCTCCCATACTGCTGGCTGAAATTTGAAGTTGAACGCATCAATGTCCACAAAATAGCCCCTGGATCGCGTCTTGTCCAGTAAATAGTCAGGGAAAGATGCATGATAAAAAAGAAGCCCGTTATTTCGGGTATACTGAGCAATTGGAGTCAGGTCAGCGACACAGGACTGCAGCATCGCTTCACTATATTTGGGGTTATAAGCCTGCAGGATGTTCATGGCCGTCATTCGCTCGATAAACATGCTGGCAGGATGTATGGAAAAGTAATCCAGTATGAGCAACTGAGCATGCAAGATATCCCCAAATGTTTCCTGATCGTCAACCTGGGAAAGAATGTACGTGTAAATTGTGTCCAGATGGGAGAATGGCGACTTGGAGTTGGCGGTAATCTGTGCAGCACTCTGCACTCTTGCCAGACTAAGCATTGGGCTTGCTGAAGAATCCATTACAAAGCGCATGACCGTGGCGGCATAAATGAACTGGCCCGAAGATTTCTTGACGATACTCTCAATATCTCTGACAGACGGCCAGGTTGCATCGAGCGTACGAGCAAGAGGGTGTGTCTTTTGGATCCGTTTAAACTCGCTTTCGACAAAGACTCGGATATCATCTTCAGGGGAGTACTGGTCGTCAAGATAGAGGGGAATGAGTGGCGAAGATATGTTGTTGAATGACCCTCGGATCTGGGACTCGTCACGGGTGGCCACCAGTAAGCGAAAGGGACAAGGACGTTCCGCCAACACTTTGTCAAATGCATGAAGTATCTGTCGTTGGCTGTACTTGTTCTCCGATTCGCACTCGTCCAGGCCGTCAATGAGAAGTAATGGCGGGAGATAAGAAGAGGATGACTGCCGAGCGACTTGTAAGGGTGTGACAATGAGCTGCCTCAGCTGATCTTCAAGGATGGAGTCGAGTATCAGAGGGTTGGTCAAAAGCACTGTCGCCACCGGATCCCGCAGAGATGGATAGAGAAGAATGATTTGGTGGACAAGTGTTACCACGAGCGGGGAGGGATTGTTCCGCGAAGGGTCCGTTCGGAAGAAAAAGAAATTGGCTTGGGGTACTCGTTGCGCGTTACAGCGCTTGGCAACTGTCTGCACGATCGCAGTCTTTCCCGCGCCCGCAGGTCCACTGAGCCAGAATATGGGGGGTGTCAGGCTGTCTTCCGCGTCCCTCCACTTTTCTATGTGATTGATAACCTCCTCGCGAGTGCCAGGATGACATCTGACCTCGTCAGCGCGCCCTCCAGCATTGAGAATGGCGTGCGGCGCTGCGCGTTTGTAAAGCGCGCCCAATGACGGTCCTGAAATCACAAACATTTATAAAAAAAACTCGGATAGCAATCAAAACGAGTATTGAATCTATTGATGTACCATTGACCGTGTTCACATTCGTGGTGTTGATACTGAATGATCCACCCGCAATATATGTGCTATGAGTGTTGTTGAACATAGAGGCTAGGGAGTGGCGCGTCAGCCAGAAAACATTCCAATCTTCCAGAGTACCCACCCAATCCCACTGCTGAAGAGACTGTCGGAGGGGTCGTTGCGGCACGGTTGGTGACTTCGATATTTGAGCGCATAGAATTGGTAGAGGGGTTTGCCTCCATGTTGGGATTCAGGAAGCAAAGGGGTGGGTAGTGCGATTAGTCATATGTACTACTTGCTGGCAGCGTGCCTGCACAGCCTGGAAGCCGTGACACTTGAACGATCATCACCGTAAAATTGGCTTGTGCTATGCGTATAACAGGCGTATAAACATAGTTTGATTGAGAAGTGTTTCAAAGGACATCCACACTCCGCCTTCTCATTGAAAAAACATAGGTACTTGTACGATGATAAAACTAAGGGTAGCAGTGTGTCTCTGTCTTGGTGTGCACCTCAACTTCTTATCTCCCAGGTACTTTTTGAAGGACAATTGCAATAGGTGCCAAAAATAGTCCCATGTATTTCGGTGTGCACTGCAAATCTTTCCCACCTGTCTCCAAGGTGCCGTTATGCTTTGCCTTGACAACACGCCAGCTGCCTCGGAATCCAAATCACTAACGAATGACTTGCCGTAATTAACCTACCAAAACAGGGTACATCGACCTCTCCATATCGTGGCAACATTCCTGTGCGGCGGCCTCGCTTGCCTTGCATGCGATAAAGTAAAATATCTATGAAGAAAGTGTGAATGTTGGTTGTCTATAGTCAAGAAGGTTTGCGAATAGAAACGTCAAAGTTGAGAAACAACACGGGAGGAAGGCGAGGCAAAGAGCCAGAGAATGTGATGGAAAAATAAAAATACACAAAAACATGATAAAGTGCCACTCAGTTCAAAACAGACTGACGACAAGTAACGGCAGAATCCGCGATGGCACGGCTGTGAAGTTGGTGATTTGTGTCGGAATATAGACGCACCTAGATCGTGAAAGAGAAGTACGGCCAGTTCCCTGCGCATACGCATAAATATGGCACTGTTGTCTGAGCAGTGTTACGGTCCATGCAGACAAGGCAGTTCACCTGAGTTGTTTGCAGCACGGAATATGGGAGACACGCACAACAGAAGAGAAAGGCGAAGGGGAGGAATAGACGCTTGGGTCAAGGAAGACGATGGATGAGACGAAGGGAGGCATTGAGAACGTACTAATTCTGCACGAAAGTCGAGGTCGTAGGCCTGCCCCTCTATAACTTGGCATTCGCATTTGCATAGAAAATATACACGCATGACGCACCCCTTTCACCCTGTCAACAACCTCTTTTGGGTTCGGTGTCGGCGCGCTCACGGTGCCGTAGAAGGACGCGATCATGGCTGAATTGAACCCAACTCGCAGTCATGAAGTCGGCATAGTGACACGCAATCGTGAGCTCGAAGAAGTGATTGAAAAAAAAGATAGAACACTATGCACCTGATATATCGCAGCCTTCATCTGACTAGGGAACTTGATGCGGTTCAGCAGTTCATACCACTATGTTATGAGAGGTCCGAATACTGCCCCTAAATAACCATGTGAGAGTTTGCGTCTACATATCTGCGATAAATACACAGAGAAATTGCATCATTCCAGATGTGGGCAGAGTCAACGCACCTCCGGCCAACGTTAGTCGTGCTGTGGGCTTGAAGTTAAGTCGAAAAAATAAGGTACATGAACCTAGGCATCATAAAGACTGCCAGAAGTGAGGAAACTGGAGACAAATGCGCTACTCGCGTTGTGTTTCCACCCTCTGCCTTCACAAACTTGTTGAGTCTCAACACCAGAGGCTCCACTAAAGAGGACCGTGGTTATCGTGCATTATGCCGCCATTGAGAATCGGTGAAAGGTTGTGTTTCGTGAGGGATGATGACTATAGCGTAGATTTGGTCGAGACAGGGTTGAAGGTATAGCAACGCAGGTTGGTACATTTTGAGAGACTGTCGCACGAGTACAACACGCGTTGGATGGACATCGACCAGCCTGAGGGGTACTTAGATGCTATTAGTAGGACGTGATCCATCAGAGTTCGGGTGAGAAATCAAAGCCCATAGATTGTTTACGAGGGGAAATTAAGATGATGGGGTATTGATCGTCGTGGTGAACGTCGAGCACAAGCATGGTGTAGGTGAGGAATCAGAAGCAGCCAGGACAAATATAGAGAGCACAGCCACATATGTTGGGCGCTTAATTGTAATCATCAAAGGATTAATGAATACAGTGGTCAAGTTTCTATGAGTTTGGCCATTGAACAGTCCAGCTCCTGCGAAGACACAATGTAATTATCCTGGCCCATGGGCATTAAACAATGTCTGCAAGATTATCGTCTGCATCCAGAATCCAGGTGCTTCAACATCACCCATTACAGCACAATCAAAAGGCAATTCCATTGGACTGTCGCCCACAGGAGACCTGCTGAAGACCATGGCAATTTGTGCCCTCTTCTCTTGGACCCTGTCTTTGCGCCAGACCCACAATGTCGCAGTAGGCACGTGCATCGATATAGACTGCCTCTAAAGCCTCGATATGCATATCCGACACGCGCTTATAAGCATCCCCGATATCCCGAGATTGTGTTTATCAGTATCATCGTCTTCGAGCTGAATCCTAGGCCACTTGAGGTCCTCCAACATCTCGCGCATTTGTCAGCCATCAACCAGTTCGCATGGCATCACTCCTCCTCCTTGCGTTCGTTCTTCGAGCATATCACAACTCAAGCACAGCGTTCACGCGCTTTTCCACTCGAGAACGCATTTCCGATGGAGGAAAGGATCTCAACAATGCTTACCCTCCGACGAGAAACCGTGCCCCCGGAATCAACTAATCAGGGCCCAATGAGCGAATAATGCGTTCGCGCTTCGTGTTGGAGTAGCGGTCCCTACGACAATCGCCAGCACTCGTCACATCTCCATGGTTCAGTCTTATTCGTCTCTCGTACCCGTCTACGTCGTCATACCGTGGCGAGTGGTATCGCGGTCACCCGAACCCGGCGGTCTCGCGCTCGTCGCCTGGTCACTCCCGTGGTCAGAGCCATAAGACTTTTACGATGGTCCACACGCACCCTGTTTCCTGTTCCTCACCAGCATCAACGTCGGCATCGCAGTCTCACTGCAGATGATTGGTTACAAGACTGTCAGCAAATTTGCAACTTACTCGCGAGAACGAAGAGTGTTGAAGATGCGTTGGCGGGGTTGTAGTAAAGATGTTCTCCACTCGACAGGTGAGGCTCAATCTTAGTTTTTTCTTCGAGAAATCATAACTCATAATTATTTACCAGTGCCTTAGATGTTTCGCCGAGGCTCCTAGCGCCCAGGTCGCCAAAACGTCCGTATCGTCATGAAGGCGCACCACCTCAACACCCGCATCCACATCTCAGGCCACCAGAAACGCCGGCGTTTCCTCTGCCAGCGACCCCGAACCTACCTTCGACGTTGGGTCCGACTTCCCGAACCACCCGTCGCGAACCTTCTCCGCTCGTTTCGTCGCCACCAACACGACAAGGACTTGTCCACTTCGCCGACAACGCCTCCTACATCCCCGCTCTACGCATCCTCTTCATGCCATGCCTAGACCAGCCCTTCACCCGACCAGCATCTAGGTACGCTTTGAATGCCTATCTCGCCACACATCACCTCCTAGGACGAGTCTACAGAGACTAGAGAGCGAAGCTCGTGTCATCACCGTCAAGGAAACCGCGCCATACCTGCTGCAGGTCCGCAGAACCAGAGGGCGAGGGTGTCTAGTGTTTTTTCTTAGTGTGATGAAGGCGGTACAGAGATGGTTGTACGGAGACGCGTCGAGTACAACTGCAACGACGGTGGTGTCGCGCCATCCGTTGACTGTAGCTCACCGACCTCTCTCCGTTCGCCATCATCATCACCGCCTCCATCGAGTTCCGATCTCGACCTCACAGGATCCACGCGGTGACCCGAAAACAGCCACAAGGCACATCGACGCCGCGCCGCCGTGTTCTGATACCACATCTTATCGAGCTCAATAGACAAAGAGATGAGGACCGCAGGGATCAGAAGAAAGGAGAGCGGCACCTGAGGTGATACAGATGGGTGTGGGCGTCCGGTGGAAGCTCGCAGGCGAGGATAGTGCAAGGGGTGTTAGCGAGGGCGCGGGCGCGGGGGGTGCTGGTGGTTCGCGAGAGCTGTCGACGACGTGCGTGATGGTAGTGACATGTGGGTGCAGAAGTGCAGAGCGATCGCCAGCTAGTTGGATATAGCGGCGCTGACGGGCCAGCAGGAGCAGGGGCGCGCCCTTGGTTCCAATCAGACAAGTCAACCGCGCAAGGAGCGCTAATTGGACAGCGTGAGTCGTTTTCACCTGTCATTGGTTCCCTGGCCCCTGTCCTTTCCGCGATTTGAAGATTCTGCACGAGTCCCTGGGTGAGCGAAAAGAGTCCCTTTTCATCCCTCGCATCGCCAATCAGCTGGTATTGTCTCTCATTCATCGTCGGTGCCGCCCTCCAACACAATCATGTTGTTGCAAGACTGTATGTCCTTTTTTGAGTTCTGCTCTACCAAGCGGCAGTCGTCTACGCCCTCGAGGGTCTTCAGGATCAAATAGTTACGTGCACGACGCATCATCACCTGCCAGTACATTTGAGAATGCGTCGCCGTTGCGCGTTTGAAGCGGGGCTGCACCTTCGCCACGAGTCTGCTGCGCCGGCGTGGTGGACGAGCAGGAGCACGCCATTGATTCAAATCAAACAAGGTGACGACCGGGCAAGGAAGCAACAGGGAAATGTTTGAAGGTGTCTATCGCTGTGCCCCTTGTCATTTGCATCGCTCCCCGCGTATCTGATTCCCCGCTTCCCTCAGCCATATCTACTCAGTTGCCTGAGATTTGAAGGTTCCGGACCAACTTAAGGCGCGGGTTGAGAAGGAGCACTTTTTTAGATACGTCGTCAACTCACAACTGAGCTTGGATCACTTCCCATTTCTCATTTTCCGACGTCACTGCTCTCCAACTTGACCGCGTCGTCGAGAGACTGCATGCCTTTTGTCAACGTCACTCTACCATCTGGCAGTTGGCTACGCCCCCAAGCGGGATACCAAGGGTCCCCAGGGGCATGTAGCTATATGTACGACGCATAATCACCAACCAGCACCCCACCATACGGCGCATGCAAGCGAGCGTCGCTATAGTGCATCTGACGTGGCCCGTGGGGCTGTACTTTCACCAGTATGTGCGTACATTCGACAGACGTTCAGACTCATACATTTCTAGAGTTTAAATCTATATCTTCACTTACAAGCTGGAACTACCTCGAACACTCATTACTACGAAAACATTACATTAATCAGAGTAATTAGTAGTTGATACATTACAGTCTATCACTCCGGGCGGCTGCCAAGCTTTAAATGACTTGCAACCCATTTCTTGATTTTACCCCGCCCGAAGTACCATCGAGCTTTGGGGAGATTGTCTAGCCTGTTCAAGGGGATATCATTCCAAGCAGCCCAGGTCATCCATTTTTGAACGAGTTGCTTGTACTCTTGGATGTTGCTGTGGTATTTCTGTAATAGTAAAAATTAGCACATGAGTGGTAAAACCGCTGCTTAGAATCAATCCAACGCACCTTTCTGTGTATACGATGTAATACAATGTTAAGCCAATCGACTGTTTCGTGAATGTCCAAGTCTGCTCCGCGGCGCAGGGCAATGTCAAACCAGGCAGGCGGTTTTGTTGTGACATGGTCCGCAATATAAGTCATTGCAAGGTACCTATGACTACACGGTGGCCATTCAGAATCGTGGGGTTGCTGCTCAGGGTTGTCCTGAAAGAGCAAATACTCCGCAGGCCGAGTGCGGATCCACTGGAATAAATTCCTTTTGTAGCTGGTCAAATCATCATCATAGACGCACTGCGAATGACACGTGGACCATGTTACTCTGAGTGAAGCAGACCAGAAGAGCACATTAACGCACCAGACTGTGAATATGATTGAAATGGCCAATAGGACTCAATTGATAACTCCCAGGCTGATTGCAAGCAAATAATATGTCCTGCACTGTCAATGTGTTCAGAAAACCGGAGGGAGGCTGACGAAGTCTGAGTAGACCCTCCAAGGCAATGTATTGTACTAAAGATAAGTCAGAAAGTTGAACATATAGAACAAGTGTATGCCACAAATAAGGGTGCTTACATCCTGAATGCGTGCGTTGCTTTGGTTGGCTACATGCCTTCCATACCAGTGGTTGAATTTTGAAGTTGAAAGCATCAATGTCCACAAAATAGCCCCCAGATCGTGACTGGTCGAGTAAATAGTCAGGGAAAGATGCGTGATAGAAAAGCAGTTCATGGTTGTGGGCATAATGAGCAATTGAACTCAGGTCAGCCAAACATGACTGGAAGATTCCTTCAGTATATTTGGGGTTGTAAGGTTGCAGAATGTCCACAAGCTTCACATCCTGGCTAAACACTCTGAAAGAGGGTTCAAGGTAATCCACTATGAGCAACTGAGCATGTAAGATATCCTTTAATGCTTCCTGGTCCTCAACTTGGGAGAGAATATATGTGTAAATTCTGTCGAGATAGTAGAATGGCGATTTGGAGTTGCCGGAAATTTGAGCCGCACCCTGCACCCTTGCCAAGCTGAGCATTGGGCTTGCCGAAGAGTCAAATATAAAGCGCATAACTGTCGCAGCATAGATGAACTGGCCTGAAGATTTCTTGACAATACCCTCAACGTCTTCGACAGACGGCCATGTTACATCAAGCGCATGCGCCAGCGGGTGCGCGTTTCGGACACGTTTGAACTTGTCGTTGACAAACGCTCGAATATCGCGTTCAGGGCAATACTGGTCGTCGAGATAGAGGGTAACAAGCTGACAAGACAATTCATTGAAAGCCGCTCGAATCTGGGACTCATCGCGACTGGCCACCATCAGGCGAAAGAGATCGGGACATTTCGTCAACACCTTGTCGAATTCGTGAACTATTTTCCGTTGACTGCGCTTGTCCTCTGGTTCGCACTCGTCCAGGCCATCGATTAACAGTAATGGTGGGCGGTAGGGCGAGACTGACTGCCGAACAGCTTGTAAAGGTACGACAACAAGCTGCATCAACTGATCTTCGAGGACAGAGTCGAGTATCAGAGGATTAGTCACAAGCACAGTCGCCATGCAATCTCGTAGCTCTGGATAGAGCAGAACAATCTGGTGTACGAGAGTTGCCACGAGAGGGGAAAGATTGTTCCGCGAAGCATCCGTTCGGAAGAAAAAGAAGTTGGCTTGGGGTACTTCTTGCGCATCAGAGCGCTCGCCGATGGTCTGCATAATCGCAGTCTTGCCCGCACCCGCAGGTCCACTGAGCCAGAATATGGAGGGTGTCTGAGTGTCCTGCGCGTCCCTCCACTTTTCAATGCGACCGATAACTTCCTTGCGAGTGCCAGGATGACATCTGACCTCGTCAGCGCGTCCTCCAGCGTTGAGGATGGCTTGCGGTGCTACACGTTTGTACAGCGCCCCCAATGATGGTCCTAAAATCTCAAACACGAATACATGAGACTCAAATAGTAGCAAATCGAAACGGATATTGACGCACCATTGACTGTGCTAACATTGGTGTTGTGAGTTGTGACACTGAACGATCCACCCGCGATATAAGTGTTCTGGGCGTTTTTGAACATGGAAGCTAGCGAACGGCGCGTCAGCCAGAAAACGTTCTTATCTTCAGAACTACGAACCCAATCCAAACCCAATCCTGTTGCTTTACAGGTTGTAGCAGTCTGCCTGGCGGGAGACCCGAATGTTTAGGATGGACGACAGAGTCTGACTTTTTGTCGGGATTTAGAGAGAAAAAGTGGTGCCACACCGACGGACTGCGCGATTGACAGGTCTGTAGTTCTTCACATACCTACCTGGCAGCGGGTAGCGTGCGTGCACAGCCCGGTGGCCACGAGGCTTGAACTATCATCGCCATGAACAGAATTTATGACATGTTTACCTTGATTGAGAAGCTTCCAAGGATAATCACACGACGCCTTCTCATCGGCGAACGATAGGTACTTGGGTGATGATGAAATTAAGAACAGCGGTGCCGCCGGTGCGTTCATGTCTCGGTGCGGACCTTCAACTTTTCATCTGAGATCTCCCGTCCATTCTTGAAGATTGGTTGGAATATACGTGCCAATTTTTTTTTTTTTTTTTTTTTCAAATAACGTCTTTGCATGTAAGTGTGTACTGAACATCTTTCTGACCTGCTCTCCAGATCGTTGCCCACAGAATCCTACAGAATTGCGGTGAGCAAGAGGTGCCAGATCCTCCGATCTTGGACATGACATTTGACCACGCGCAAACCACGCGAGCTGGCTATCAAGTGACATGTGTCGTTATGCTTCGCCTTGACAATAATCCCCACCCAGCTGTGAAGATCGCCGGTCGCGCTTGAATGCAAATCACAATGAATGACTTGCCATCATTAACAATCTACTGAAATAGGTTTCATCAACTTCTCCACATAGTGGCAATGTTCCTGTGCGGTGGCCTGGCTCGGATTGGACGTGATGGAAGGTGACGAAAACAGTTGGGGAGAATGTGGAGCAGAGGAAGAGGAACGCGAGGATGTCTCATTACTCATTCCAGAACAAGCTGACAACACTGACGCCCAAGAAACGCAGATGCGGCGACACAATGGCGAAGTCGGTTATTAGTGTTGGAGTTTAGACGCACCTAGATCACGACAGAGACGTCAAGTCAGCTTCCAGGGTCGACGCGTCTACAGGTAGCCCGAGCAGCAAGGAAGGATAAACGCCGGACGAGGCTATGAAACATGCGGACAGGTAAAAAGACCCGGAAACATCCAAACAGCATAAGAACAGTGTTGTGGGACAAGATCGGCAGTAATAGTAACAAAAAGACAAGATGCCATGGTTCGCGGGGCCTTGCAGAACAAAATGGGGGGGATAGGTGCACATGCACAGGGAGGAAGAGAGGGACAAGAGCGGGCGGTAACGCGAAGGAAGACGGTACAAAATCAAAATTGACAACATACCAATTCCGCACGAGCGTCAGGACACAGGCTCACCAACGCACTGTCATCCTATCAGCTGCAGCTTCAACTTTGAGCGCTGGGCTCTAGCACGGAAGTAAACGCGGCCCCCATTTAGTGAAATACGACGTAGCAGCGGGAAAGGGTAGATATGAAACTTGAGTACTGAGTCACGAGAGCTGGATCAAGGCATACCTACGCTAATGTGAGCTCGAAAATGATAGCAGCGATATAGAGCAACCCACCCGTTATATCACAACCCGTTATATCACAAACTCGTTCCCAACGTGTCGCTGGTGCTCGTGCGCGTCCTGCGAGGTCACATGTGCGGTGTTATTGCTCAAGTTCAAGCCTAGGCGGCCTTAGTAGGCGCTCAGAGTCAGACTCGGAGAACCTGAGTTGCTGATTGGATTTGTCAGCCATCAATGAAGTAGGACTTGGATTGCACTCTCCTCCTCCTTGCGTTCGTTCCTCAAATACCTCACATCTTATATACAGTTCACGCGCATTTCAGCTCGAGAGTGCGCAGCGAACTAGCCCACCAATGAATATCCTCTGCTCCGTCGAGCAACCGCGCCTCCGGAATCTGCGCTCAATGAGCTACCGATGCCTTCGTACTTTTGCGTTAGATTAGCTGCTCCTACGAAACTCATCCAGCACCCGTCACGCGTCACGTTTCTCTGGCTCAAACGCATTCACTTCTCGTACTCGTCTACGTCGTTCCGCTGCGGTTCATAGCACGGTCACTCGAATTGGACTGTCCCGCGATTGCCTGGCCACTGCCTTCGTCACAGCCATAACACGTCCACGATGGTCCACAATTTCCCTATTCCTTGTTCCTTCGCACCAACCTCAACGTCGGCATCGGTATCTCGCCCCAGGTCATCGATTACAAGATTGACAGCGAATGTGGGCCTTACTCGCGAGAATGGAGAGCGTTGAAGATGCGTTAACGGGGTTGTAGAAAAGATGTTCATTCTTCTGGGTTCTCCGTTTAATAGGTGAGGCTCGATCTTGAACTTTTCTTTAACAACTCATAGCTCACAATTTTTTGCCACTTTCTTAGATGTTTCTCCGACGATTCTGGCGCCCAGGTCACCAAAATGTCAGTATCGTCATGAAGGGGCTCCCTTGCAACATCCCACCCATATCTCAGCCCACCAGGGACGCCCGCATTGATGATATTGTTCATCCTCTGCCAGGGACCCAGAACCTACCTTCGACGCTAGATCCGACTTCCACGATTACACCCGTCGCGAACCTTCGCCGCCCGTCTCGCCTCCACCAACATGACCAGGACTTGTCCACCTCGCCAACAGGGCCTACTACGTCCCCGCTCCACACGTCCTCTTCACGCTATGGCTAGACCAACGCCACAACCGACTAGCAGCTGGCCACTCTTTGGATGCGTATCTCGCTCATATCACATCCTAGGAAGAGTTCATAGAGAGTGGAGAGTGAAGGTCGCGTCATCACCGTCAATGAAACCCGCCGTACCTGCTGCAAGTCTGCAGAACCAGAGGGCGAGCGTGTCGAGCGTGTTTTCTCGTTCCTTGCATCAACGCGCTCCTGAGTGGGTCGGAGGCGGATCTGGAGATGGTTGTACGGAGACGCGTCGAGCAAAACTGTAACGAAGGGGTCTTAGCGCCATCCGTCGACCGTCGACCACCGATCTCTTTCCATTCGCCATCACCACCTCCATCTCGAGCGGGTCTTGATCCCGACCTAACAGGATCCACACCACGACTCGGCGACTCGAAAACAGCCGTAATGGTATATCAACGCCGGGCCGCGTTCAGCCTGTGTTCTGACGCCACACCTTATTGGGCTCGATAAACAAAGAAATAGGAACCGCAGGGATCAGAAGAAAAAGAGAGGGGCGAATGGTGCCGGAGGGAGGGGAGCGGTGCCGGAGGTGATACAGATTGGTGTATGCGGATAGCAGGAGCTCGAAAGCAAGGACAGAGCAAGGAGTGTCAGCAAAGGAGTGGGCGCTGGCGGTGCTGATGGTTCGTGAGTACTGTCGACGTGCCTGTTAGATCTAGCGGCGGACGCGTACGAGGTTCTGGGCTGGGCGGAAGGAATCCTTCTTTTTGTTCCTCGCACCCCAATCTGCTGGTATCATATCTCCTTCACCGCCGGTACCGACCTCCAACGAACCCTGTTGTCGCAATGGTGTATGTTTACGGTCCAGCTTTACCAACTGTAAACTAGTTACGTCCACGACGCATCATCACCAGCCAGCGCCAATGTGCTGCTGCCGCCGTCGGTCTTGCGGCAGCGCATGCGAGAGTGCGTCGCCGTTGCGCGTTTGAAGCTAGGATACACCTTTACCCGCATACGCGCAAACTTGATAGGCGCCTCATTGGGCTTCTGGTGCACAGGACCAGTACCCACAGCCCCGCCACAAGCACAGCCAGCGCCCCTCAACTTCCCAAATTTCGGCGGCAGCAATGGGTCGTGCATTCCTTCGGACTCTATCGCCTACAACTCTGGTGCGTATAGTCACGGTGGTATTTCAGTTTCCGAATCTTTTTATGCGCTTCAATCGTCCAGGAAAGCCTCGCCATGAGAGCCGACGAGATGCCCCTGTTTCACTGCACCGTAGGTGCCAGTGTCGACGATGGGACACAAGGATGGAGGCTACGAACTGAGTCTAGCGGAGAGAGCGTCTGGTCTGGTCGCTGCGCCCGGTGCGGATGGCGTATCGATGTTGCGTCGACACAAAACTTGAAGTATACACGCGGTGGATATGGATAGCGCGTCCGGATTTGGATGCATAGTGCGTGAGAGATAACCACGAGGACAGCCAGCACTCCGCGGCTTTTCGAATTTCAGCAACGGCAGTGGACCCCACATCCCTGCGGGTTTTCTCACTTTCAACCCCTCACGTGTATACGGTGTCTGAGAATCGCAAGGCCGGACGCGACATCAAATCATGATATGAGTTGCAATATTGGCTGTGGTGGCTTCTTGGCACCCCTATATGGTTCGCCAAATGCACAAAAATTCACACCCCACACATGTATAACTTTCCACACATATATACAAGTCAAACCGCCAGAAATCATTTATTTTGCGTCTCATGTAGTACAGTGTCTCTTAATTGGTTAATCTCTTAATTTTCTCGACTGCGTATCCCTCCAGAGTGTAAGGCCAAGCGTTCGAATGGTTCACAGAACCGTGGGAATTCAGTTTGATGGCTACCTGTTGCCTCTAGGCGCACCTATGATACTCTCTTCTTTCCTTTCAATACTGTCGATAATGATCTATAGTCGCGAGGATCTTAATTTAACAGATGAAAGGAGGAACAATGTGACCGTGATCTATAAGAGCCACATATGAATTTTCAGTACACTGGCAATGACTTAATGATGGGCTGCACCGGCTTCACAACAAGACTGCACAGAGATCGGGAAAGAATTCAAAGGAATCAAATAGGGAAGTGAAGTAGCATTCTCATTATCAATGAGTACTTAATAGTAAATTCTTATCAATGTTTAACAACCTTAGTGTAAACCTTGTCATTTTAAGCAGTCAGATGTAAAACTCTGAAACTCCTGCAAAGTATTACAGGGCTTGCGTATAATTTCATGCACTTGCATTATTGACCAATTAATTACTCACTTATCTGCAGTTAGTCACCTGAGTGAATTGCACTATAAACTTGATTGATATAAAAGCACGGCTGTGTTGCTGCATCATGCCACCCCGCAACACAAGTGAGCACTTGCTCGTTTACTGTTGATGTATTGATTCCCCTTTGCCATATATAATGCACTCCGATGCCCTGTATTCTTAGTGCAGGACAGCGCTCTCAGTCCACCCGATTCTTAGCAGGACGGGTAGCCATCAACCGAATTCCCACGGTTCTGTGACCCATTCGAACGCTCGGCCTGACGCTCTGGAGGGATACACAGTCGAGAAAATTAAGAGATTAACCAATTAAGAGACGCTGTACTACATGAGACGCAAAATAAATGATTTCTGGCGGTTTGACTTGTATATATGTGTGGAAAGTTATATATGTGTGGGGGTGAATTTTTGTGCATTTGGCGAACCGTAGACCCGAGTTTCATTCCAACGACCACACCGTGCCTCAAGCACATCCACACACGTCGCCTACCTCGTTGTGAGTAATTGGTCTCACTTCATATCGTCTATACCCGCCGTTTCTGCCTGTTCTGTACCCTCCAGCCGCCCGATCTCGCTCTCGCTCTCGTACCAGTCTCGTGCCCAATAAGCCGAGTATCTGATACGCTGGTGTATCCACACACCTCCCCACCCTTGTCTACTCGGAAGGGACTCGCTTCACGAGGCACACCCAGCCGGGTGTCCGTCCCTACAGAATATCTGCAATGTTTCAAAATTATGTAATATAGTCGAAATTTTGGTCAATTCTGCACATTCCGTTGGTAGGAATTTCCTGATGACCGTCTACCCTCCTGAGAGTCCTGAGCTGACGCCATCATAACGCCATTTTCTAATTTGGCCTTGAAGTGTGATGGTGGAACGACTTTGAACCGGGAAATATGTTGGTTTTATACACCCCATGAAACATCCAAATAGATTTAGATAATAACATATTCCCCAGAGTACAACCATAAAAAGAATCTTCTATACGGGTGCTGATATCAGCAACAGTCAAAAACATTTATGTAACATGTCAGAATTCAATTTAAATTGCGCCAGCAAAGTAGTTACTCACTCGAGTCTGAATCGCACGCGCAGTCTAGCAATTGTACAATGGCAGCACGAAGGCAACCACGCCACGATCGGTCCATCCCGCAGAGACAAGACCACCGTGCTCAAAGGCACTGATTGTGTAATAGTGGTCCGTAAATGCAGGAAAGGCAGTGGTCATCAACGGGACGCTACCACAAACTTGGGAATCGTACACCCAGCCGATAATGAATACATCTGTGTTGAAGCCATTGACAACTGGAGGCGTCTGTGCATCGTCGTCTATTTGATAGATATACTGTGTACGGTCCGCTGTTGCTAGCTGGAAAAGGGGAACTGTAAAGTTTTGCTGAGTGGGCCAGGCGCGGAATGCTGGTTGTATATCCTGCCAGAAGTTAGCCTCGCTTTGCGTATTGACATGCTCGTAGCCGTAGCGATAGTTGAGGACATGCACAGTCGATGCCGCTCTGAAGGCTTGGAAAACTGTTTCCGCCAAAGAGGGGTCTGCACATGTATTTATGGTGCGGGTAAACTTGATTGTAAGTGGGTTTATTAGTTGCCCGAATACCAAGACTGGGGCTCAACAACATAATTCACCTTGATGGCATTTCCGGCCTCCGTAGCTTCATGGAGCCCCAAGGTCTGGATAATCAAGCTCAATATGATAGAAAAGACGCAGAAGCTCGAAGAACGCATCTTCATCTGAGGAGAAGTGTCCCAAATTCAAGGTACTTTATACAATATTCAAAGGATTGAATTAGACCTTCTGTCAAAGAAAATGGAGCAAGAGATAGCCTCATGATCAGCAGAGAAATTCGGAGGCAAGAATTCTCCGTGAACATATACTTGGATCACATGTATTGAATTGTACTGAAAACGTATAGGACGCTATCCGGGAGCATCAATCAATCATTTTAAATTGAGCCACAAATCCTACGAATCTCGGTTGCGCGTTAGCCATCCATAGATCACCTGACAGATGTTCAACTCTGTGACATGTTCCATATTATGTTCACTATGACGAATTATTCCCCTCTAGATGTGGGCGCTTGTTTGTTGTTCTTAGAACGTGTATAATTCCCACGTGTATCGATCAACACGCTAAGCGCAGGCAATGAAATTCAAAGCCACAGAATGTATCCTCATGTGGCCCTTTGGAAAAAGGTCAATTCTTTTTCGAGATATTTTAATAGTCTTCGGCTATCTCCGTGCATGTCATGTAGTCAAAGCTCAGGATACTTGTCAGCCGCCGTTTCGAATGATTGCCATCAATCAGTCACAACCCCATTCACTTTAGATGTATCTGCCGCCTATATTTCCGTATATATTATGTTCGTCGGATTAATTCATGCTCTCACCTTGTGTCCCATGAGCGATTTTATTTCCCAACCACGCGGTGCTATCACTTTACAGATGGGCGACTGTTGGAGAACACTGCGAGGTATCTGATTGATGATTACGTGCTAGGCGATGAGACCGTGGGAGAAATTCCACTCCAGTTTGCTGACATGATGGGCGGTTGCTAGTGTTGCCGTGAGCCAAGGTCAAGCTGAACCTTGGCTTGACAGTGTTATGCAAGACTCCACACCTCAACTTGGCTCAGCTTGCGGACTGTCAAGCCGCTCGACAGCTTGACTCCACATATACTCGTAGGCCAAAAAAGTCTAGGACGTCACCTGTTTTTGAATCTCAGCGTCTGCACTTGAACGTCGTATAAAATAGCATAAAGTTGTTCAAATCCTCTGAGAATATGAGTGCATGTACTACCATAGTAGCAGTATCTGTGTGCCAAATTATGGAGAATGAGGAGTGCTACTGAATCCATAAATGAGAGGTTTGTCCAAAAAAGCCATAAACACAATGCAACTCAAATCAAAATTCACAGAGATACTTTGTATTCATGGAAACCGCATGGAGGTACACTCGGGGATACGAAGAAGCTCCAATATGGTTTTTAGAATTGAAAATGCATTACATCTTGGGAGACGAGCATGATACTTTCCTGAGTTCCAAGAAATCTTGTGTTATTGCATTGCTTTTGCCCTCTTTCTGTAGTAGACACATGAGCTCAGTAACTCTAACATGTGTATAGCAAATATAGAGTGTAACAAAGTATGCTGGCAGAGCGCAACTTGATGTTTTGCAGCTGGGCTGCCTGTAAAGTGAATTTCTGTGATTAATGTATCATCAATATGTACAGCCACTTAAGGTATCATGCTCATTCTTCCAAATCCACGCAGTTTACAGATCTAAAAACTATCCCTGAGTTTTCTTCGTATCCTCGAGCGTACTTCCATGCAGTTTCCATGAATATGAAGTATCTCTGTGAATTTTGATTTGAGTTGCATTGTGTTTATGGCTTTTTTGGACAAACCTCTCATTTATGGATTCAGTAGCACTCCTCATTCTCCATAATTTGGCACGCAGATACTGCTACTATGGTAGTACATGCACTCATATTCTCAGAGGATTTGAACAACTTTATGCTATTTTATACGACGTTCAAGTGCAGACGCTGAGATTCAAAAACAGGTGACGTCCTAGACTTTTTTGGCCTATGAGTACTCGATTTGGACAGACGCATCAAATTTGACAGATACGCATCAAAAGTCCATGTAGGCTAGTGTTGCCGGAGCTCGGCTTAGCTGAGCTTCAGCTCCGCTCCACCGGCTCGGGCTTCTTATTTGGTCCAGCCGAGCGGAGCTGTCAATCCACTGCTCGGCTGTCTGACAAGCTGGCTGAAGCTGGCTAAGCGACAGCTACAACCCAAATCGGGAATACAGTGGCCTGCCTCGACACGGATGGTGTGTAAAGTTATATAGGGAGGGGCTATCGTATCCAGAATATAGTAGCATATAAAATAGTGGAAGTTATGTTGAATTTGTGCCATCTACGTAGGCACTGATCCAACATTGACACGCCTATATACATGTTCATATTAATCTCTCCTGGCACATTCATAATTGGCCTTGTTACGGATTCAAAATTCCCGAGTGTCTCTTCCTTTTTAAGACCTTCCACAAAGTCAGGGAACAGCTTCCTGTACCATCCAAAATCAAATAACAAAGCCTGCATTATCAATCTCAAACGTGATATCCAGCTTCCTAGTGTCGGAAACAGAAGGAAATGGCGCAAATGTAAGCATAACTAATAATTTTACTATAGTCTCAATAATCACAAGTCTTCAATAAGCGAGGATGGATACTAGACAGGCGGCAAGTAGATGAAAAACGAGACTTATAACTGTTTCCCAAATCGGTCACAAGCTGCCCGCTCAGCTAGCTGTAGCCGGCTAAAGCCGCGTTCCTGTGGCGGCAGCTGGCAGCAGCGGCCAAGCTGCTACATTGGCTCCGCTGAGCTCCAAATTGCTCCACTGGTCCTGCTCAGCCAAGCTGAGCAAGCGGACGGCAACACTAATGTAGGCTGATAGCGCTTTGAGCACCCAACAACAACAGACATATAAGTAGTGTGACAAAAGTTGAAATAATATATAGGAGTCAAGGCAATCATCCTACTGTGGCTCTTTCTCAAGTCCCCAGCCATTCCATGACTCTGTAATGAGCTGTTCGAGCTCCTTGAGTTTGTTTTGTTCAAGAAGATCGCGCATCACTTCACTTGGAACATCTATCTCTGAAAGCTCGCGTTCTGACCAAAGAAGGTCATTTGTAAAGCTCAGCCGCTGACTGCGGAACCCAAACTTCATCATCTGACGTCACTTGTTCCATCTTCAGCGGGCCGAGCTTCAATCATCTATTGGTGTCAGTTTCTTTACTCGATGAAAATGCACGCTTGCATGGTACGGCTGACGTCTGTACTGGCAAGACATTGAGTGCTGCCTGATACAGTAGTGGATATCTTGTCTGGTTTACCTGGGCAACACATTAGCATACTATCACATTAAAAAGATTCATCAGAAACACACACCTGCCAGAATTGCAGTAAGTGTGTCGTACTCTTGACTTTGCATGTGGTGTCCTTCTCGTAGTCTGCAAGCTCCAGGATAACTCGTTTTTTCCCGTTCTCCTCAGCAATTTGAGCAGCCTCGGCTTCGCTCATTTGCACTGGGGAGTCTTGCAATGTGATATTGGGCACTGACTGGGTACTTGCACGAAGATCGGTGGCAAGTGAGTCAAGATCATCGAAGGCAGAGTCACCTCCCATCTCGATTGTTGGCTCAGTGTTAGATCTGACTAATGTGCGGCGAGTTGGGGGTTCTCGGGAAAAGTTGGGCAAAGCGCGACTTGCTCTGTCGTACTCCAGAAGCTAGATGTGGTCTAAGTCAGAAAAACGCGAATCCACAATGCGAAACAGTCAATGGGCACGAACACTATCACTGACTGACTGTCGAGCCAATTTTGATGCATCTGACGACCAATTATCATCAATCCATTTGAGTTTATAGCCCGGGTTAAGCACTGGTCCAAATAACAGCGAATTAGAATATTAATGGACGAGTTGATAGTAATTCAGAAAAAACATACACATAGCAAGAACATAGATCTTGGTCTTGCGAGAGATAGCAAGGTACTCCTCAGGCTTTGTGATGGACTCATTAATGGCGCTTGTAAGTTTGGGGGGAGAAAAGCGCAAGTCCTTAAGCATGGTAATAGCCTTCTCGTATGTGGGAAGGACAATGGATAAGGTGGGCGTCTTTTCAGCAGAGACGCACTGCTGCACGCGACGAAATACTAAGAGGAAGCGTCGAATATCAGACGCAACTTGTAATTCGATCTCAGAGAAGGCGAAGTGCGCCAGGTCGTCATTCTCAGAAATGAGCCTCTCGATCACCTATCAACCATAGTTAGAGCAAGATCAATACAATTTTAAGGAGATCATACCGGATATATTTCAAAAAAGCGGTCAGTCATGTTGAGGGTCGAATCCCAGCGAGTCTCAACGTCATTGATAGGACCAATCTCCCGGATAATTTTTCCATTCTCTCCCCAGCCGCCGGCGAGGTTTCCAGCAATGCGAACATTGTGAAACTGCTCGCGTCGTTGCCCAGATGACCGGCACGAATTGGTGAAATGTCGAACTTTTCCGATAACATCACTGTCGAGAACTTCCTGATATTTGTCGTCATCATGTGTGTCTGCATAATGTTCAGAGTCCACGAGCATTTGCGAAGAACCACTAAGACCGCCAGGAACGTCAAGATAGAACATCGTGTCGTACTCCACAGCGTCTAAGGAATCACTTGGTAGGCATGTAAGCTGCTTGAGACCAGCCTTCACCGCAATGTTGATTACATGAGGGAAACATCTAAGAACTATGAGCTGGAGACTATGGATCACTGGATATAAACATATAGCATACCTGAGTCGATTCCCGTTTTGATCAAATGAGACATTGAGGTCCTGTAACAGACCCTCAAGCTCTCGCATCATGGCTTGGTTATTCTTTGCATTGTCAAGTGTGGTCATCGAGATCTGCACGTTGGAATGTAAGCCTCTGCACAAGAATGTAGTGAGAATATTCACACGCCTTTTTCACACATTGGATCTCTTTAAGGACGGTTAGAAATTCGTTGGCAAGATTAACTCCAGTATGCGAGCCTCGTAGAGGTCGAAAGGCGACAAGTCTCGTTTCCAAAGTGAGTATATTGGAGACAGACTTTGCGATGAAATGGGCGGTAATGGCCATGTATGACTCCATCATCTGGCGGGACCATACATCGCTTGTAAATGCAACACGGCCGAGCGAGTTCTAGATATATCAATCAGCAGTTAATTGAGATTAATAGCAGATAATATCTACCTTGATCTCGGAGATCATGCAAGAGTATTCCTTTTTGAATTGGAGTGAAATTAGGTCTGCCAGTCGCGTACGATGTGGGAGGTCCTTGTCACAAATCTGTCGACAAGCATAAAGGAAGAGTTGACGGAATTCCGGATTTTCAAGGGTGTTGATAGACTAAAGGTCCCATTAGCGCTGATTAAATTAATATACCAACATCAAATTTTGTCTCACCTGATCATCTGTCGCGATCCAGCACACTAAGCGTTCATAGAGCCCTTCCAGAGTGAACGGCTCGGTTTCTGAAGACCGGGACTCCTGCTCCCTTATATTTTTATCTTGATCAATCTTCTGCCAATTCTTGAGGCGTTCCTTGATTACCATTTCCTCCCATATGGGACGGTGTTCTTTGATAAAATGCCTTCGTATTGTAGCTGTTTGACCATCGCTATTTGTCCAGACCTTCCGGCCTTCAAATCTGTGAGGCATTTAACAGGGTTAATTGCGTAAACTAAAGCGCAAATTTTAGAAAGCTCACCCGCAAAATCTGCATAAAAGCGATGGGTACTTTGTACAATCAGGCTGTTGTTTACTGACTGCTTCGTTTGACGGGGCTATCAGCGGTTTTTCGGCTGCCTCAATGCCTCGTACAAAGTACCAGACGTCTGTTGCTGCGTAGCCGGGAGCATTTGTGCTCTTGGGTAATAATGACTCGAAGTTGACAGGATCTCGACGACGTGGTGGGAGCGCGGGGTGGATCATCGCAGGAGCGTCTACGGCTGCAGTTTGGGGTCCCACACCTGGAATTGCGGGCCTGACAAGTGATGTGGAAGTGGAGCGTGGTTTTTTCGCGGTTCCAGAGGCTGGATTATTTCGCTTGCGCTTTTTCGAAGTGTTTTGGCGGGAATCGTTGGCAGGAGCAACATTATTGACAGTAGATGTCGTTGTATCGCTAAGTGGGGCTCTATATCCAGAGGTAGAACCAGAAACACTTGGAGGTTGAAGCTGATTGACTGTTGATGTAGCATGCGCAGCAGTAAATGTGTGGTATGGATTATGTGGAGGTGCAAAGCTTGGATGGATCGGATATGTGTAGTAAGGCGGATTCATGTGTCCTGACTGAGCGTGTGATTGAGAAAATGCATACGGGTAATATGACATTGGATCATGCAAAGAGGGGTTCGACGACGTTCCCACAGATGTGGGCGGTTGTGGATGTTGTGAGTTCATCACGACAAAAGAAGTGTGAATGTGCACGTCTTGACCGCCTTTTATCTCTAAATCTGAGCCCCACACTCCGGTGACAATTTTTCCTGGCTCCAGATATCTACTCATTTTGCTAAACCGAAATTTCAAGCACCACTTAAATCCGTTGAAGTTATGCAGATGCAGCCCCACAGACAATGAAGTGTGGAACAAGATAAGACGGATGATACTATCAGAGTAGATACAGTAGATAATTATGGATACAATGTACCCAAATCGAGCGAAGGCGCAAGATAAATCACGAAATTCTGGCCTACAGGTCAGAAACGCCGACAAGTGGTCGAATTTGGCGTGTTGTGTACACGTTGTGTGTACTCCAGCGCGTTTTCGGCATGACCTTGCCGACTTCGATGCGTCGTCCAAATGAGGAGTGCACATCAGGGCTTACTCCAAGCTGATGTCAAGGAAGTTGAGCCCAAGGTGACCTTGGCTCCACAAAAATGGAACAAGCCAAGTCGAGTTGAGTTCAAACGTCAAGCCGCTTGAACTCGCGGCAACACTAGCGGTTGCAATGCTGTGAAGGTAGGTGATGGCCCCCGATGCAGGGTGAAAGTGGGAATATTCCAGCCACAAGCGGCGTCGTGGTGTACATGACGGGCATGGTGGTCGCTGTAGGCCTGCTGTTGACAGGCTCACTGGTGGTCACACAAGTTGACAGAACCACGGTGTATTGTCCAAGAACGAGACGAGATACAGGGGATGCGGTAGTGGTACGATAAAGGTAAATAAATCAACTGTGTACATAAAGTGGGTCCATGTAGAGCAAGGTTTGATGAGAATATAACTATATACAGATGAAACTGTCTTAAATGATACCCTTCCGTGGACAGCTCAGCCTATTGGTTATCACATATTATCAGTTTCGATAGAATGATCTAAAAATAGCTTCGATAACATTGGGATTTCTTCTCATCTTCAGCGCATTTTTTGGTTATAAAACATTGTCAATAATTCTTAGACATCTTCCTAGCTTCTATGTTATCAGAAACTTGTCTGAGCTTGGGGGAATCTTGTTGGTGCTTGTCATGCGTCATCTTGTCAGGCCAACATGTGATCTATCACTTATGTTAGTTCTCTATACGTGCACCGGAAGGAGAGAGAAAATATGATATTGCCCAGATATGGCTGCCAAGAGCCTTATTTTCCCAGAAAACGGCTGAATTGACACAAAACATGTCCCAAATTTGGCTAATTTTACCTGATTTGGCCCTATACCCTACCGGTTTTCTACCGGAAAATTCTACCGGTTATTGCATATCGCAGGTTTACCGGTTTTTGGGTCAATTTGCCCGCCTACCAACTTGGTGGACGCTAAACCCTATTGGTTTTCACAGGTTATCATGTATTACATGTATCATTTAAGACAGTTTCATCTGTAGCACTGCGTGCCATGGAACATTTTACCCATGGGCAAAATGTTGACAAAAGAGTGGCAAGGTGTTAGTTATGTTGCCATCGGCAAAATGTTGTCACAATAGTGAGAAATTGACTCATTTTGCCATAGATTTTCTCCTTATAAGGAAATATTTTTGACAGAATTTGAAATTCTCCCATGATTTTGCGAGCATTTTGCCTTGGGCAAAATGTAAGCACCTTGCCATTCATTTTGTCCAAATTTTATCCACGGGTAGAATTCTTGACAGCACGCAGTGTAGTAGAATGCGGCGATCATGGAGATCGCCGCCAGAAAAATGGGCCGCGTTGTAAGACTGAGCTCGGCCAGGCTTACAGTCGCAGATGTAAGGACTAGCACAGGTAAAAATAGGCAAACGATAAATGCTGAAATTGTACAGGCAGATTTCTTCCAAACTTAAAGCAAAGTAATGGAAGATGTGGCTTAATTCTCAGTGAAAAGGATCATAAAAAACCTTCGTGGATTGCTACAGACATACGGCCTAGAAAGGCAAACGGATACAATTTATCCGTTTGACAATTGCGGCCCTGGTTGACCATTTTTTCTTTATATTGTTGCACAAACAAGTACTTTATCTCTATGTATGTAAGGTCTCCAGTCCATAGCTTCCAAAATGCGGGAGGCAGACGGGACGCACGAAGGGGTGTCAAAAAGTTCGCATATATCCGTGCCAGTCCTTACGCAGATGGTGCCACAGGGGTTCCAACGTATGCGCCCAAGCTCACTATGAGTGCCGCGGTGGAGGTGCTACTGCATTTATGGGGAAAACTGCTCGAACTGCAGGGGTGCCGACGCCGGGGAGCTCTGATGCTGTGTCCATAATTGAGGGGTCTAGCACTGCCGCTGAGATCTCTTACGGTATGTAATCTGATGCTGCAGTGGCCACACTAATACGTGCTGCTGTGGCTGTTGCTGAGCACCCTGATGTCGTGGCTACTGCTGAAGATTGTCGCAACATATGCCGCCCGAGATTCTGATGAGTGGAAAAAACCCGAGGGTTGCAGTGTCAAAGGGCGAATCGGGGGGTACTCAATGGGTGCAGCCTGTGGGATGGGGGAGATTACACTACAGAGGCGCAGAGGGCTTACACTTTGCTAGGACCTTCCCCTTCGCTTTTGCTATTAACGCTGCCCTTGCGCTCCCCTGAGATTTTTTGTCTCATTGTCATGTTGACCATCGTGCCACTCAATTGTGCACGACTTTGAAGTTTGCATGGATCATCTCTATGACTTCCATCGTTCTATATAATATTATAGGTAATCCCACTTTGGCTTTGAAATTATCGCTCATTCCACTCATGGGTGGTCCCACATGACCTCTGACGGGCACTTCTGTCTGTTAGTTATCTGGAGTGTAACTTATGGTATCTTGATGGATCACATGAACAGAAAACATCGTTGGCCACTTGCTTCAAGAGGTGGCAGATTCACCGATCGCGGACGTCGTTCCCACGGAGGGGGGTACCCCTCCCCCCCAAGAAAGGAAGGTAGGCGTGTCTTGTTTGGCTACGGCCATTTGTCTGGCAGGATTCGGCAGCCGCTGGTAATTGACTTCACCTCTCTATGAATCATATTTTGTTTTCTCTGCCCATAATAGAGAGTTTGCGCATAGGCACCGCTGGCTTTTGGGGGCTTTTGAGGACTTTGAAATGCACATATACTTTTCCAAAAAAAACAGCCATTAATAGGCCATAAATTGTCTAGCATCTCTCATAGGTGGTTTAAGTGCCCTAAAATCTACTTGATGCCTGCCAAAAAGAGTCGCACTGGCTCGAAAAAGCCAGTGGTGGCTGTGCGCAAAGTCTCTAATCTTTTCGCTCTTTTTTATTGCCTTTTAATTCTCGAATCTTCTTCGCATCATGGACTTCCTCTCGAGAAGGGCAACGCTGCCAATTTTGACGACTAGGTTTTTTTCGGCCAATGCTATGAGTATATCAAGCATGGAAACAATTTTCTAACCGGAATCACCAAGTAGGCAGATTTCAGAGCTTAATTGTCTCCTCTGTGTTTGAGAACTCATTTGATTCCCGGAACAAGGCTTCAAACTCTGTAGCATTGCTGGTAAACCAACACCAGCACATCATCTACTTGAGGATGTCCAGGTTAGTCTTATGAGTGGGATTATCTCATTTTCACAACACAACATCGATAAGAAAACCAGCCCTCAGGCTCGACGAGGCCAATCCACACCTCAGTCATCTATATTTGCTTGCTCAGCTGCATGGAGACACTCAGTAATATATTGCGAGTCTCTCCGGATTGCGAAAACTTTATGTCGCCACTCATCAAAAATGTGCAACAATTTGCGGGGCAGCTAGTTCATCAACTCTATCAGTCATTGAGGAGCTATCAGCCACTCTTGGAGAAGCTGAAAAGTATAGCTTGTATGAGTAACTGTTCACATGTTACATTATACAGAAGATACATGGTACACTGTGCTAAATGTATAAAATTCTATGTTAGTGGCAGACGCCAACCGTCAATTTCCCTACACAAGTAATGTGGACCCCTGTGTTATTTCCTCCTAGAGTATATTCACAATCTCCCTAAGGCAAGTATTGGGACACTCAACTTCATAGACATGAGTTCTCTACTTACCAGTTATTGTACTCTATGCTTGTCCATGTGGGGAAATATTCCCCCCGGACATTCTTTTTTGCTTACTACATTATGCACATATTGAAACGGTATATACCCAGTTATTTTATGTGTTGACACACTTTAGCTGCAATATATACTGTATTTAACGTGTCCCCGCACATACTTTTGTGCCCGCGAACACCTGTACAGTGGCCGCGCAGAGTTTTATTGTGTCCCTGCGGAGATTTGTTGATGCCGCGCACACGTTTTTAGTGCCCGCGAACACTTTTACAGTGTCCTCGCACTCATTTTGCTTCCCCGCGGACACTTTAAGAACTGTTCAGTTTCCCCACAGACTTTTATGATGCGGCGGCTTGAGCTGGCCGAGCGTCGGAGCTTGAAGTGCGTTAGACAACAGCTTGAGGGCTCAGATACAGTATTCAAGCTTCCAGACCACCAAGTGTAGTATTACATATCACTACCTCCCTCAGAAAATCCCGTCTCGTTCCCTCTGTTGCAGGTTAAAATGGCATTTGTCGATGGGGAGGCATGGTAGTGCCTGTGGCTCAGTTTCCCACGGTTAGTAAACCACTCAGATTTGACCAAGAGGGATGCTCACCCACTGAACCCGTTGCCGAAATTCAATCTTTATGTCACCACACCGTGAGAAATTTGAATATCTGGTAAGATCTATGACTCGGAGAAGTCGCATGGGACCATCCTGTGCTCAGCCAATGTCACATGGGATCAGCTATGTGCCTTATATGGCAGATACGTGTGTCAGTACCTGTGCAGAGAGAGGTTGAAACCGTACCCTTATATAAGTCTATTTGGTTTTCGTATCTCAGTGGTAGATACTCCAACCCGGAGATGTGAAACAATACACCAATTCACTACCAAATCAATGCATGGGCGCCTATTTCGGATCGTCACTATCGAACGTGGGAAATTTGAGCCAGTGGACGGCTACTACCCGCTCCTTCAATGCTACACCTTACACAGATCAGAGACGCAGGGAATTGCCCATTTTTGCCATTTCGTAGTACATGCGGCCTTTGCTGGCTTTCTCGACGAAATCTGGTAATTTGGGGCTGGTGGGAGTGCACTTTGACCAGTGTCGCTCTTACAGAGCGCAGTTTCAAACTCCGACGCTCGGCCAGCTCAAGCCGCCGCATCATAAAAGTCTGTGGGGAAACTGAACAGTTCTTAAAGTGTCCGCGGGGAAGCAAAATGAGTGCGAGGACACTGTAAAAGTGTTCGCGGGCACTAAAAACGTGTGCGCGGCATCAACAAATCTCCGCAGGGACACAATAAAACTCTGCGCGGCCACTGTACAGGTGTTCGCGGGCACAAAAGTATGTGCGGGGACACGTTAAATACAGTATATATTGCAGCTAAAGTGTGTCAACACATAAAATAACTGGGTATATACCGTTTCAATATGTGCATAATGTAGTAAGCAAAAAAGAATGTCCGGGGGGAATATTTCCCCACATGGACAAGCATAGTACTCACTGTGCTCGTACTTGGCTTGTACTCTTTCATTCTACCTGATTAATCTATCATGCATATATAAGATTGCTCTACTGATATCACTTGTCTTGTCTATCTAGCTTATGGGAGTTGTGCAGGACGAGTTGAGGACAAGAGAACAATACAGTGGGTCAGCTATAGAAGCCGACATGCCATTGATGATAAATCAACCTTGCCGCATACTGCCGTGTGTCGGATCACGCCGAAGTCCCAATCAGGGTGACAGCAACCACGTCCGCGATCGGTGGATCTGCCACCTCTTGACTTGCTTCGACCCTTTTTGATTGCAGATATAATCGACGAATGTTCGACGTTTCAGTCCGCGCGTTCAATTCTACGTGCCACACTTACATACAATCATTAAAACTATCATCTCCATTAGCACCGATTATCAGATCAAATATCTTCGCACTTGCGGGACAACATACGATACAGCGTACAGAATTTCCTGCTATGGCGTATCACTCGATCGTGACGAGACCTGACGTTGCTGCTCCTGGTGGACGTGAACAAGAATGCTCATAATAGGTTGGGCAGATAGCAGTGTGATTGCACTTCCTGTTCTGCTGTAGGTGGCCACGGGAATTGCTAGTTGCAAATTAAGGACTGGCATGGGTCGGACCGGTCCTGATCCGGGTAAATTACCGGATATGGGTTTGGTCCAGGTATGGATTGGGTAAACCTACGGATACCTGATCTTTTTATGCACCGGGCCAAGGCATCTACTCAGGGATATAATTACAACGAATATTTTGGAGTATATACTACTAATTTAATGCAGTTTATGCACGCTTTTGTTTTAGGACCTGCGCATTGGGTATATTCCAAATTTTGCGCAAATTGGTCGAGATTAATAGCAGTGATTGCATCAATCTCCCGGATTGCGTGCCGAGGCTGGCAGACTGGTGCTCGCATTACCAGCCTCGTGTACAAAATCAACATTGCGTCGCTGTTGCGCTTGTGGATACACATACACAACCAAAATTTGCAGCTCGGTCGCATTTAGTGGACATTTACAACTGGAAAGCGTCCGCGCGGCGCGTCAGATAGGGGAACACGAAGCGCTCAGTCATGTTATCATCGAATACTTTTTACATCAGGGACAAACAGCACCCTAAAATTTGAAATGCAAGCCACAATTAGCCTATTCCACAACTAAATCGAGAACTTAATGATATGTTCAAGACATTTGGTCTCATAAAATTGAATTTACCCCCCTGGGCCGTGCACCATGCTGCAGCCATAAGGGCAGAGTAGATAGTTCAATCGCAATTAGTTGCAATATCAAGTCTAAGGGCCATGTTTGAGGTACTAACAAATTTCCTCGTCAATTTATAAGTATGAGTAAGCACTCGAGGGAGACGAAAGCCACAATTAAGCGCCCAAGGTCAATTTAATGACTCAGTCAGTGGTTGTGCCGTTTATGGCTCATTACCTGTGGGAATCCGCGGATACCCACACTTTTTACCCAAACCCAATCCATATCTGGAAAAAGCAGGTCAGCCGACCGGATATCCGGTTACCTGTGATCCGTGCCAGTCCTTATTGCAAATGCGACAAGTGTGAGTCGAGTGTGAGTAGCGAATATATATTTGCATTTTTTATTTTATTTTTTTGAATCAGATTATAGCCGTCCGAGGTGATCCTCATGCGCGACTGTACGTAGGTAGGTAGTACATGTACATTATGGAACGATAGGCTATTGTCATGCACCCAGAACGGCTCACCCCGAGTGATCGCTCCCCTCTGGGCTAAGCACCTTGTGCTGTTTTGACATCTTTCTGTGAGTTCGTCTATTTGTCGCTACGCCCTCCTTACGGGGGGGATTATGTGTTGACCACCAGCACTCGTGAGTGGATGAAGGTGCCTCTCGCGAAGCAGAACAGACTGGTGGAGTAATTAGATATGTTTTTAGAATATAATAAATAGGGGAGGGAGTAGAGGGGTATGGTGACCGGCGGAGCCGTCGCGGTGTGTGCCATACCACCTTGCGTCTAACGTTGATGTACATGGTTGTTGGTCGGGAGTCGTCCCGTGGCGTCGATGTATTTCAGTTGTGTCTTCGTGTGTTCCTCGTCGGCGAGGATTGCCTTTAGATCGTGTTTATCTTTGCCGTGTATCTTGTCCATTATTGATTGCTATCTCCAATTGGCCGGGCATTCGAAGAGGAAGTGGCCTAGTGTTTCCCTTCATCCTGCATGGCATCTTGTGCATCTATCTGTGTCTGCGAGTTTTCGTTTGTGTAAGTATGTGTTCAATGGTATATGACCTGTACGTAGCTGGATGAGCCTGGATGCCTGGTGACTTGGTAGTGAGCGACAGGTGCGCATGTACTTCTTGTATGGGAATTGCTTGTCGTAGTTGTCCATTTGTTGTTTTCGCGGCGATAGTGCCCAGGCTTCTTTCCATTTCGTCTTGATGTCGTTTTTCACCGCTTGGATTAGTGCCGATTTGCTGATAGGAAGCGTCCTCCTCAGTGTGGGGGGTAGTTTTCTGTCGTCTGATGTTAATCCTCGCGTCGCTGCCTTGGCTTGAAGGTCTACGGCTTCGTTTCTTGCGACTTCACTGTGGGCTGAGATCCATCGTATGTTGAACTTCTTGATTCTAGGGCCGATATATTTATATTATATCTATCATAAGCGTATAAAAAGATTTGAACAGATGAAATTCGACGACCATGTACCTAAAATCGCTCCGCATCGGGTGGACACAATGGGCGCCCACATCCTTATAATATTCCTCCTTGTTTGGAATTGCCTCCAAAGCCTTTTTATACATAACCAACATGCGCTCATACGCAGCTTCAGCTCTTGTATTCTGGATTTTTCGGTGGCAAGAGTCGCGGCGAGTTGATCCCGCTCCCACATAGCGCTTTCGAAGAGAAAGTGACGTGATGGCATGGAGTCTCTCGACCAGAGCTCGAGCACCGTCCTGTGTGATACTCGCGCTCGGTGCATTGCAACTCGTCGCGTTCATGTATCCCCCTGCGCAAGCTTCTGAAGGTGCATATCCATCTGTTACGAGATGTCGTCCAGGTGGGCTGCCCTGTCTGTGTCTTTCTTCTTCTGATTCCACCGTCCCGCTCGTTCTTGGCGCGGCAGCATGACATGTCAAGTAGCCGCTCCGCCGCAAAAGAGATAGCTTTCAAACCGCTGGTTCATCAAGTCCTCCTTGCCGTCGAGCTCGGACCTGATAGCTGAGACGACGGTTTGAACTTTGTCCCGGTGTTGATAGCGCGCAGCGGCGAGCGGTTCTTCCCGGATACGCTTTTCAGCCAAGGCCTACAACAGAAGGCCCACCTCCTTCGGCCCCCCTATGGAGCCAGTGATCCAAAAGGTCGACCTGGGCCTGAGCCTCGTGGCGCTGCCCAACGACCTCGTTGAACCCTTCCGTCAACGATGCAGTGCTGGTGCCGAGTTCAGATGGGTCGTATGTTTCGACTTCTTCGCCGGGACTCGAAGAGAAATGAGGCTCGGGATACAGGAAAGGCTGGTGATGGCGTAGAGCTTTGGACTCGACGAGCGGAGGGAGATTTTGACGGTGAGCAGACGAAGAAGACAAGATGGACGTCACGGCATCGTTGGAGGGTGAGATCAGCTGGTCGGCGGCCCAACTCCCCTCCTTTTTTCAGCACTGAAAATGGACAGCATAGACTTGTGAGTCTTGGAGATGTACAGAAAGTTCAACACGTACCATATCCAACTGGGCGCTGTCGTTCGTCATAGCACCAAACGAGGTGTCCCTAGAACGACGCCGCAGTTAAGGCCCTTGAGGCCAGCGACACCGCGGCGCCACTGAGGAAAAGGCGGTCGAGAGCTGGTTGGAAAGGAGCCATCATAACACCCGACCGCGCCGTTAAGCATCTGCGCTCCAACTACCAACGTCCGTCGTCCCTATGCGTGGTCTCCGAGTTCAACTCAGATCTGACTTTCCAATCCTTCGTCGGGAATCGAGGGCATTGAGGGTTGCGACTCGTAGTGCCGAACACACCGGCGCCGTCGTGGTACAAAGATTAGATAAAAAGGCCGAAATGGCATGTCGAAGCCGCTTTCTTTGGCAGTAGATTTGTGAAGGGATGGAAGCCAAGTGGATGCAGATACGAGACTTCTTGCATGCGGGTGTGCGACACGGCGTAGGTTGGTCTTGGTTTTTCTGTCCAAACTCGTTGCGAGTAAACAGCCGCGATGCGGGAGGGCGAAATGTGGGAGGTAAATCGTCCATACGGCCTACCGCAACAGCAGAGCTAATGAGAGCAATGAAGGACGCGGCGTTACCGCAAGGTCTCTCGGTAAGCATGGGGTCCACCGGGCTTCCAGTCCAGGCAGAGGAGGGAGAGACGCTGAAGTAGGAGATGGACGTCGGATAAAGAGCGGCGCCGTGCATCTTGCTGCTCATCCCGCCGGACCTCGGCTCGTCTGCGTGGTCGGTGTAGAATACGTTTCCGCAGCGTCGCTTGTCTGGGTGCTCATCCCCGTGGTGTAGCAGCGGGGGCGAGTGATCCTCTTGGCTTCGCTCGTGCTCACTCCTGCTGCCATGTACTGAGCTCGCTCGTTCTCGTCCCCGCGCCGGTGTCGCCTTACATGTCGAGCTCGTTCCAGTCGTGTCACTGGCGCTCGTGGTTGTGCTTGTCCTGAGATGTCACTTGGTTTGGTCTGGTCTGGGCTGGTTCTGATGTTCGAGTGCTCAAGCTTAGGCGCTCAGACTCAGAGAGCCTCAGGTGCTGATTGGATTTGTCAGCCATCAATCAATTAACATGGCGCTCTCCTCCTCCTTGCATTCGTTCTTCAAACATCTCACATCTTAAATACTGTACTCACGCATAATTCAACTCGAGAACGCATTCAACCACAGCGAACGAGCCCACCAATGCATATCCTCCGCTCCGTCGAGAAACCGCGTCTCCGGAATCTCCGCCCAACGAACGGGTGACGCCTTCCTGCTTCGCGTTAGGATTTGCTGCTCCTACGAAACTCATCCAGCACCCATCACGTCTCCCTGGCGCACACGCATCCACTTCTCGTACTCGTCTGCGTCGTTCCGTAGCGTTTGATAGCGCAGTCACTCGAATTCGGCAGTCCTGCGATTGCCTGGCCACTCCCGTCGTCAAAGCCATGGCACGTCCACGATCGCCCACACCCTCCTCATTTCCTATTCTTCTTCAGCGCCCTCAACGTCGGCGTCTGGACCTCGCTGCAGACTATTTACTACCAAGCGGACACCAAATGTGGGGCTTACTCGCGAGAACGAAGGGTGTTGATGATGCGTTGGCGGGAGTATAGAAAAGATGTACATTTTCCTGGGTTCTCTATTCAACAGGTGAGGCTCGATCTTAGAGTTTCATCGAGAGACTACAGCTCACGATGTTTTGACAGTCCCTCGGATATGGCTCCGACCCTCGTAGTGACTATGTTGTCCAGAACATCGATATCGTCGATTCATATACCCGCAACACCCCATCCACACCTCCATCCACCCGAGACACCGATGTTGATGATATTCTCCCTTCTCCGCCTATCGTCCCTGCACAGAGCCTCGACGCCAACCCCGACTCTGACTTCCACTATCTCACCCGCCGCGGATCCCCGCCACTCGTCTTGTCGCCACGAACACGACAAGGCCTGGTCCACGTCAAACAAAATCCTCTACACCCCGGTCCCCGCGTCCTCGTCGCTCTTCACGCTGCACCTAGAGCAGAGCGACATTCGCATGGCACGCTCAGTCACTCTTTAGTGATGCAGTCTCGCGACGCCTTGCATATTGAGACAAGCCCATAGGGATTCGAGAGGAGAGGACATCACCGAGTTCCGTCAGAACCCTGCCGTGCTTGCCGCAGTACCCGGAGCAGGATGATATACGGAGGAGCGTCGAGTACGATTGCAGCAAGGATAATGCAGCGCCGTTCGTCATTCTTCGACCTCTCTGTGTTCACCACTGCCATCGAGTCTTGATTCCAACCCGACCGCAGCAACACCCACACCCCGACTCAGCAACTCGAAAACGGTTACGGCTGCACATTGACACCGACAGCGCGCGCCGTTTAGCCTGTGCTCTGCTGCCATGCCCTACTAGCCGCAGTACCAAAACGCGGCGGGACGTGGTGTTGGGAAACGAAGGAATGGCGAGGCAAGACCAGGAAAGATCAGGATCTGTCCGCTGTTTGAAGATCCTAATCAACTCAGCTGGCTGAGCAGAAGGAGTCCGTTTTCATCGACACGTCTCGCACCCTCAACCCGTAATCAGGCTTTTATAACCATCCATTCATCGTTAGCGTCGTCCTCGAATGCGTCTGCCTTCTGAGCTCTGCTCCGCCACCTTCTAGTTGGCTACCCCCTGAGTAGGACGCCGAAGAACTTTAGGAGCAATGGATATATTCTCACCAACCAGCGCCAATAGGCTGCCATCGCCTTCGTACGTTTGCATCGGGCATATACTTTCACCAGCATCCGTGCGCACTCGAAAAACCTCTTATTAGATTCATGCTACATAAGCCCAGCACCCCCGCCACAAGCACGACCAGCGCCCCGCAGCTTTCCAGATCTCAGCAACTCCGATGGGCGGTGGATTCTTTCGGGTTTCTATCACTTTCAACTTCCGCGATGAATACTTGCGACGTGGTCTGCGTGTCTGGTCGTGGTGGTATTCCAGTGTCGAAGTCTTTTTGGCGCGGTTAATTGGTACATGACGGCCTCACCGATATGGACCGCCAAGGCGCCACTCTCACCGGCCCATGGGCGCAGTGCCGGCGACGGGATGCAAGGACGAGTCCTATGATAGATAGCTGCACCGCATGTGAGGGTGCTGAGGCTACCGGGAGGGGGAGGGGCAAAGAGCGACAGGTCTGGTGACTGGACCCTGGTGTGGATCGCGAATGGATACTCCGTCGACGATCGACGCTAATAAACAGGCGCACTGGCGGTTGGTACGGCGGGGATGTAGGCAACGTCCGCATCTGGACGCATAGCGCGTGATAGATGACAGGGAGCACCTAATACCACACGGATACAATCTCAAGCGCGACTGGAACGAGCATGGCAAAAACAAACTGGGTGTCGAAGATGCAGATTGGAGGTGGATGGCGGTGACAACGACCAGGCTCATGGGTGAAGAGCGAAGGACATGGTGCTTGCGACGGATAATCCGGAGCAATTGAGTGTGGAGGGGTGGGAAGTCGTTGCGACAACCTCGACGTCGTAAGGCTTCAAGCTCAGGACGGTGGATGCGAATTTTCGTTTTCGCCCGCTGCTCCTAGCGTCTCCGCATAGAACGCCGCTGCCTTCGTCTGTCCAGAAGGTTTGGCATTCGAACGTATACGTTTTGGCTCTATAATTTTCCTTACAAACTGGAACTACCTCGAACACTGATTGTAACACAAACAATGCAATTGCCAGAGTAGTTAGATATTCATACAATACAGTCCGTTACCCCGTGCGGCTCCCGAGTTTTAAATGGGTTCCAGCCCATTTCTCCATCCTACTCCTCTGTAAGTACCACCGAGCTTTGGGGAGATCGTCTACCCTGTCCAAGGGGATGTCGTTCCAAGCGGCCCAGGATATCCATATTTTGAGGAGTCTCTTGTAATCTTGGACGCTGCGGTCGTATTTCTGTAGAGAAAATAGCTTATGAATGGTAGGACCCCTGCTCAGATTCAATATAACGCACCTCTCTGTATATACGATGCAACAGGGTGTTAAGCCACGTGGCTGTTTCGCGAACATCAAAGGGTGTTTGCGGGCGCAGGGCAATGTCAATCCATCCATGAGGTTCTGTCGCGATATTTTGTTCGATATGAGCCATTGCACGATGCCTAGAACAGCATGGTAAATGTTCATGAGTGGTTCCGTATATCAGCCCATACTCTTACCACTGAACTTTAGGGAGATCGTCTACCCCGTCCAAGGGGATGTTACTGCAAGCAGCCCATGACACCCATTTTCCAACGAGTCGGCTGTACTCTTGGATGCTATTGGCATATATCTGTAGAGAATGTGTTGTCTAAGTTGTAACACCCCTGTTCAAAGTCAAGCAAACGCACCTCGTTGTGTATACGGCGTAACAGGTCTGTAAGCCACACGGCTGTTTCGCGAGCATCAGTGTCTGTCTCTGCACGCAGGGCAATGTTAATCCAGTCGGCCGGTTCGTTTTTGACATGATCCTCAATATAAGCTATTGCAAGATACCTCTGAGCACACGGTGGCCATTCAAAACCAGTGGGTTCCCCCTCAGGTCCGAAATGAAGGTAATACTCCATAGGCCGATCACGGATCCATTGGCATAAAATCCGTTTGTAGGTTGTCAGATCCAAATCACTGATGCACTGCGGAGAACACATAAACATTCTCAATTTGAATCTGAGCCAAGGAGACTGGAGAAGCACACCGACGCACCAGACTATGAATATGCTCTAAGTAGGCAACAATATCGAAACTAAACTGCAACTTGGTGCCTACAGCTGATATGACACCTGCCGTTAGTGGGTTCAGGAAACCCGGAGGGGTTTGTTGAAGAATGAGTAGACCCTTCATGGCAGCGAGTTCTACTACCGACAGGTCAGAAAGGTGAACATATTGAACAAGTGTAATCAATATATGTAAGTGTACTTACGTGCTGAGATGTTGAACGGATGCCGTTTCAACTTACGAGTGGCCTCCCATAAAACTGGTTGAATTTTGAAGTTGAACGCATCAACGTCCACAAAATAGCTATTGGATCGTGCATGGTCCAGCAAATAGTCAGGGAAAGATGCATGATAAAAAACCAGCCCTTCCTGGGGGATGTACTTGGCAATTGAAGTCATTTCCACTGAACACAACGGCACAGTTGCTTCGTTGTATTTGAGATTATAAGCTTTTAGGACGGCCACAAGCTCTGCTTCAGTAGCAAGGGTATTGTGCCGCTGCAGAAGCAACGAAACATGCAAGATATCCTTCAGCGCTTCTTGATTTTCGACCCGCGAAAGGATAAATGTATAGATCGCGTCTAGATGGGAGAATGGCGACTTGACCGAAATTGGCTCAGCGCCCTGCACCATTTCCAAACTGAGCGCCGGGCTTGCAGAAGAGTTGGATATAAAGCGCATGACTGTGGCGGCATAGATGAACTGGCCAGAAGACTTCTGGACAATAACATCGATATCTCTAACAGATGGCCAGGTCGCATCGAGCATATGAGCAAGGGGATGTGTCTTGCGGACCCGTTCGAACTCGGCGTTGAGAAAGGACCGGATATCCTTTTCAGGGGAGTACTGGTTGTCAAGATAGAGAGGAAGGAGCGGGGAAGACATGCGGTTAAAAGCCGCTTGAATCTGGGATTCATTACGGCTGGCCACTAGCAAGCGAAAGAGAGACGGATGTTCTGCCAGGACTCTATCAAATGCGTGAATCATTTGAGGTTGACTGTGTTTATCCTCTGGTTTGCATTCGTCCAGGCCATCGATAAGGAGTAATGGTGGGTGATAGGACAGGGATGACTGCTGGATGGCAAGTAAGGGTGTGACAATGAGTTGCCTCAACTGATCTTCTAGGAGGGCGTCGAGTATGAGAGGGTCAGTGGAAAGCACAGTCGCCATGTGATCGCGTAGAGATGGGTAGAGTAGAGTGATCTGGTGGACAAGTGTTGCCACGAGTGGGGAAAGACTGTTCCGCGAGGCGTCCGTCCGGAAGAAAAAGAAGTTGGCTTGGGGTACTCCTTGCGCATTGCAGCGCTCAGCGATGTTCTGCACAATGGAAGTCTTGCCCGCGCCCGCAGGTCCACTGAGCCAGAATATATGAGGTGTCTGAGAGTCCTGCGCGTCCCGCCACCTTTCCATGAAACCGATAACCTCCTCGCGAGTCCCAGGATGAAATCTGACCTCGTCAGCGCGTCCTCCAGCGTTCAGAATCGCGTGCGGCGCTGCGCGTTTGTAAAGGGCTTTCAATGCTGATCCAAAATCACACACAGGAACCCATGAAATGCGGATAGTAAACCTTGCAATGGATATTGACGTACCATCGTCTTTGTTGATATTGGTGATCCTGAAATCGCCACCCGCAATATTAGAGATCTGGGAATTGTTAAACATATGCGCTATGGAGCCGCAAGGGAGCCGCGTGTCAGCCAGAAAGAATCCTTGTCCAAGACGATACGCACCCGTTCCCGCTGCTAAGTATCCTTTCGGTGGGGCGGTTGTTTTCCGTCTGGTAGCTTGGACATTTGAATATTTAGGCTCGGCAACAGGATTTGACTCCATGCCAGGATTTAGAAAGAAAAGAGGGCACTGTGACGGTTCAGAGGAAAGAGATGGCGTCCAGGATGCGGGACCGCAATTATTCATATACGCTGCCTGACATGCCGGACTGTGAATATGTTTGATGAGGTGAACAATATCAAAGGCATCAGTCGAGCACTGGTCACGAGCAGATGTTATGTCGGGTGCCGTCAATGAGTTCAACAACCCGGGGGGAAGCTGACGAAGTCTGTATAGACCGAATAAGGCAGCTTCTTTCACTACAGATAAGTCAGAAAGTTGAAGCGTATAGAACAAGCGTGCCTAACAGTTAAGAGTGCTTACGTGGTGAATAGTCGTGTCGTTGCTTGAGTTTGCGACAGGCTGTCCACAGCGCTGGCTGAATCTTGAAGTTGAACGTATCAAGGTCCACAAAATATCCCTTGGATCGCGACCGGTCCAGTAAATAGTCAGAGAAAGATGCATGATGAAAATCCAGCGTGGAATGGGCGATTCCCATAGCATAAAACTCTCCATACCGAGCAATGGAGGTTATATCAGCGACACAGGACTGCGCCATTACCCTGGTATATTTGGGGTTATAAATTTCCAGGAAATCCATGAAATCCACTTGAATAGTGAACGTCGCCCTCTTAGTGTCACTATATTCCTGTGCGAACAACTGAGAATGCAAGACATCCTTCAGCGCTTCTTGATTTTCGACCCGCGAAAGAATAAATGTATAGATTGCGTCCAGATAGGAGAATGGCGACTTGGTCGAAATTGGCTCAGCGCCCTGCACCATTTCCAAACTGAGTGTTGGGCTTGCAGAAGAGTTGAATATAAAGCGCATGACTGTGGCGGCGTAGATGAACTGGCCAGAAGATTTCTGGACAATACCCTCGGTGTCTCTGACAGATGGCCAGGTCGTGTCGATCGTATGAGCCAGAGGATGTGTCTTCCGGACCCGTTTGAACTCATCGTTGACAAAGGACCGGATATCCTTTTCAGGGGAGTACTGGTCGTCAAGATAGAGAGGAAGGAGCTGGCAAGTTATGCCATTGAAAGCCGCTCTAATCTGGGATTCGTCGCGGCTGGCTACCAACAGGCGGAAAAGACGGGAATTTCTGACAAGGACTTTATCAAATACGTCAATGATTCGTCGTTGACTGTGCTTCTCCTCTGATTCGCATTCGTCCAGGCCATCGATAAGGAGTAATGGTGGGTGATAGGACAGGGATGACTGCTGGATGGCCAGTAAGGGTGTGAGAATGAGTTGCCTCAACTGATCTTCTAGGAGGGCGTCGAGTATGAGAGGGTCGGTGGAAAGCACAGTCGCCATGGGGTCGCGTAGAGATGGGTAGAGCAGAGTGATCTGGTGGACAAGGGTTGCCACGAGCGGGGAAAGACTGTTCCGCGAAGTGTCCGTTCGGAAGAAGAAGAAGTTGGCTTGGGGTGCTTTTTCTGCATTACATCGCTCGGCAATTGTCTGCATAATGGCCGTCTTGCCCGCGCCCGCGGGTCCACTAAGCCAAAGTATGGGGGGCGTCTGACTGTCTTGTGCGTCCCTCCACTTCTCGATGCGACCAATGACCTCCTCGCGGGTCCCAGGATGGCACCTGACCTCGTCAGCGCGTCCTCCAGCGTTCAGAATCGCGTGCGGCGCTGCGCGTTTGTAAAGTGCTTTCAATGCTGATCCGAAATCACACACATGAACCCATGAAATGCGGATAGTAAACCTTGCAATGGATATTGACGTACCATTGTCTTTGTTGATATTGGTGATCCTGAAATCGCCACCACTGAGATTACCGATCTGAGCGTCCTTGAACATAGAAGCTATGGAGACGTAAGGGAGGCGCACGTCAGCCAGAAAGCATCCTTACTTCCAAGACAATACGCACACATTCTGGCTGCTGAATACCCTGGTGGCGAAGCGGTCGTAGCCTGTCTGGTGGCCCAGATATCTATATGTTTAGAATTTGCGACGGGATTTAACGCCATGTCGCGATTCAGAACGCAGAGGAGGTACTGCGACGACTTAGAGGGAAGAGACTGTGACCAGAATGCGGGACTGCAAGTATTCATATACGTCGACTGCTGGTCGTGTGCGTTCGCAGCATGGAACCCATGAGGCTCAGCCTTACCGCAAACACAAGTCATGCAACGTGCAGACACGTCGACAAACAGATCCTATCCGTTATTGGTCGACGTTTCCGGCGATTGGTGTGAGATTGGGTGCGGTCTGCAAGTATACGAAGAGGACCCACGGTAGTGGAATCTCAAAAGCTGTCGAAACCGCGAGTCCTTGGCGAGTCCGCGATAGCGAAGCAGTAAATATTGACTAACGTGTAACTTCGCCAAATTGCGCGATTTGTTGGGATATCAATAGAATCATAAGTGAAAATCGCATCCAGCCTATAAACACAGGGGAAAACGAAGTATATTGAACAGAAGTGGCGTGGTGGTCGTTTAGTCGTCGTCGCGACTCGCAGGACAGTTTATGTGCATAGGTTTGTACTTGTTTGTACAGGCCCCATCCTCCCGGCCCCTGCCCCCGCACCGGCCTAAGAGGTGGGCGCTTCGCAGAGAACCTCGCCAGAGGGTCTGGTACAGCTGCTCAAATTTTTGGCGGGAGACACAAGGGAGACAACTTAGTGCCCTCAAAGTTGGCTTGAGGTGCTGATTGGATTTGTCAGCCATCAATGAATCAAGACGGCACTCTCCTCTTCCTCGCGTTTGTTCCTCAAACATCTCACATCTTATATATGGTAGCCGCGCAGGCTCCAACTCTGGAAAGTTTCCTAACGCAGGAAACAAACTCACGAATGGTTACTACCCTCCGCTCCACCGAGACACCGCCCCTCCGGAATTGGGCTCAATGAACTAGTGACGCCTCCGTTCCGTGCTTTCGCGTCGGAGGCCGGTCCCCAAGAAACTCGCCCCATACCTATCACATCTCTCTGGCGCACTTGTACTCATCGAGTGATATCATGGCGACTTGAACTCGGTCGTCTGGCGATTCCCTGGCTACTCCACACTAGTAGTCGTGGCCATAACACGCTCACGGGGATACTGACAAGACGTGCACCTTCCTGGGTTCTTCACTCACAGGTTGGTCTACATTTTGCAAATTTCTTCGAACACTGACAGTTCATGGCTCTTTGACAGTGCCTTGGATGTAGTGTCGATGTTCAGAGCGCCCGTGTTGCCCAAGGGTCAATACCTCCGGTGCAGATCTAGACATCCAAACCCAACAAACGAGCCGACCAATGCATGTCCTACGCTCTGTCGAGCAACCGCGCCTCCGCAATCTGCGCCCAAAAAACCAAAGTGACGCCATCGTGCTTTCCTGTTGGATTAGCTGCTCCTACGAAACTCATCCAGCTCTCATCATGTCTCTCTGGCGCACTTCTCGTACTCGTTTTCGTCGTTCCGTGGAGACTAATATCGCAGTCACTCAAATTTGGCCGTCCCGCGATTGCCTGGCCATTCCCATCGTCAAAGCCATAACACGTTCACGATGGCCCACCATCCACTCAGTATCTGTTCCTTCGCACCGGCCTCAACGTCGGCAATGGGACCTCACCTAAAATCATCGATTACAAGATTGACAGCAAATGTGGGCCTTACTCGCGGGAATGGATAGTGTCGAAGATGCGTTGGCGGGGTTGTAGAAAAGAAGTTTATTTTCTGGGTTCTTCATTCGACGGGTGAGGCTCGATCCTAGACTTTTCTTTGATAACCCATAACTCACAACTGTTTGCCAGTGCCTTGGATATCTCACCGACGTTCCTAGCGCCCAGGTCGCCAAAAGTCGGTATCGTCGAAGGGGCACCACCTCCACGCCCCTATCCACATCTCAGCCCACCAGAGACACCGGCGTCGATGATGATTCCCCCTCTTCCACCCGCGACCGCGTACCTATCCTCGACGCTGGCTCCGATTTGCACAATCACACCCGTCGCAAACCTTCACCGCTCGTCTCGTCGCCACCAGTATGACAAGGACTCGTCCACCTCGCCGACAAGGTCTCCCAAATCGCTGCTCTACACGTCCTCTTCACACTACACCTAGAGCGATGCCACACCCGACCGGCACCAAGCCACGCTTTGAATGCCGATCTCGCCGCACATCACATCCTGGGAAGAGTCTATAGGGAGTGGAGAGTCAAGGGCGTGCATCACCGTCGACGAAACCTCGCCGTGCCTGCTGAAGGCCCACGGAACCAGAGGGCGAGGGTGTCGAGCATCAACGCGCTCCTGAGTGGGGTGGAGGTGGATACGGAGATAGTTATGCGGAAACACGGCGAGCTCAACTGCAATAAAGGTGCCGTCCGGCGACCGTCGACCACCGACCTCTCTCCGTTCACCACCTCCATCTCCATCTAGTTTCGATCCCGACCTACCAGGATCCACACCGCGACTCCGCGACTCGAGAGCAGCCACAACTGCATATTGACGCTACGCGGTGTTCAGTTCGTGGTCTGACACCACGCCCTATCGGGCTCAATAAAAAAGACGTAGTGGGACGTGCCGTGAGAGGGAGAAATGGAAACCGCGGGGGTCAGAAGAAAAGGAGAGGGGCGAATGATCCTGGAGGTGATACAGACAGGTGTAGGTGGATAGCAGAAGCCCGAAGGCGAGCACAGAGCAGGGAGTGTCGGCAAAGGGATGGGTGCTGGTGGTTCACGAGAAACGTCGACGTGCGTGATGGTGATGGTATTGGCATGCAGGCGCAGAAGTGCGAAGCGATCGCTGGCTTGTTGGATGTAACGGCGCTGACGGACGAGCAGGAGGAGTGGCGCGCGCCTAGTTCCAATCAGACCAGTCAACCGTGCAAGGAGCAACTTTGACAGCCCGAGTCCGAGTCTTTTTCATCTATCCTTGGCTTCCTATCCCCTGTCCTTTCCACGATTTGAAGGTTCTGAACAAGTTCCTCGGCTGAGCGGAAGTAGTCTTCTTTTCATCCCTTGAACCCATAATCAGCTGGTATCGTCTCTCATTCACCGCTGGTGCCACCCTCTAACACAGCCGTATTGGCGCAATACTGCTATACTCTTTTTTCCGGTTCGGCTCTACCAACCGGCATTTGGCTACACTCTCCAAGGTCCTCAGGAGCAAGTAGCTACATGCACGACGCATTATCACCAACCAGCGCCAGTGTGCTACTGCCGCTGTGGTCTCGCTACAGCGCATATGAGTGCGTCTCCATTGCGCATTTGGAGCGGAGCTGCACCTTCGCCAGCACGCGCGTGAACTCGACAGACGCCCCATTGGGCTCATAGACCGCAACTCCAGCACACGCACCCCCGGCGCGCCGCAACTTTCCAAATTTCGGCAGCAGTAATGGGTCCTGGATTCTTCCCATTGTATCACCTCCAACTCTTGTGCGAGGAACGCTCATGAGATCGTCGGCGCGTCTAGTCACGGTGGTATTCCAGTGTCGAAACCCTTCTGTGCGATTCAGTCGTCCAGGAGGGCTTCGCCATGAGAACGAGGCGCCTCTTTCACTGCATCATGGGTGCCAGTGTCGACGATGGGACACAGGGACGAGGCCTACGATCGGGAGCCGCGTGCAAATGCGAGCGTGCCGAGTCTAGCGGAGAGAGACTCTGTCAGAGAGCGCGACAGAGATGGTTGGTTTGCTGGCTGGACGCCCTGCTCCATAGTCCACCAACACCAAAAAAGGCGTGCTTGCAGCTAGTACAGCGGAAACGCGGGTGACGCGTCCGCATTTAGACTCATAGTGCGAGGCGAACGAATGGGAGCGCCTATGACGGAGCATTCTCGAGGACGACTGGAACGAATACGAGAATAGGCCGCGTGTGGATTGTAAATTTTGGGTCGAGGCGGACAGTGATGACAATGCCGTCTCATAGAGAAAGAGCCAGGAGAATGGGGATTGCAAAGTATATTCTGGAGCGACAGGCTGTGGAGGAGCGGATGGAAGTCGTTGCTAAAATCTCGACGTAGAGGGTCTTCAAGTTTGGTACGATTTGCATGGACTCCCATGCTTTGCGCGCTATCCCCTGCTGCTTCTTCATATAGAGGACTGCCTTTGTCTGCCAAGGACATTTGGCACTTGGATGGATATTTTTATTTTTATATTTTTCGTTTCTACAACCAAGATTGTGAGCTTGAACTGCCTCGAACGCTCATTATGACTCAAAAAGTATATTTATCAGACCAGTCCAAAGTTAGATGTCTGTACAATACATATGTTACTTCGGGCGGCTCCCGAGTTTCAAATTGGTTGCAGCCCATCTCTCCATTCTACTCCGCTGCAAGTACCACCGAGCTTTTGGGAGATCATCCATCCCGTCCAAGAGGATATCATTCCAAGCGGCCCATGTTATCCATTTTTTAAGGAGTTGTTTGTACCCTTGGACGTTGTTGTCATATTTCTGTAGACAAGATAGCATATGAATTGTTGAACTGCTGCTCAAGATCGATTGAATGTACCCTTGTGTGTATACGGTGTAACAGGTCTGTAAGCCACATTGCTGTTTCGCTAGCATCATTATCTGTCTCTGCACACAGGGCAATGTCGATCCAGGCAGCCGGTTCTGTTTCGACGTGATCGTCGATATAAGTCATTGCAAGATACCTCTGAGCACACGGTGGCCATTTGAAACCAATGGATTTCCCCTCAGGTGCGAAATAGCGGGAATATTCCTGAGGCCGACCGCGGATCCACCTGCATAAAATCCGTTTGTAGCTGGTCACATCCGAATCACAGATGCACTGCAGAATACACATAAGCATTCTCAATCTGAGTAAGGGAGACCGGGGAAGCACACTGACGCACCAAACTATGAATATGTTCTAAATAGCGAACGAGATCGAAGCCAAAGTCGCCAAACTGGGTGCCGGCAGCTGATATGTCTTTAGCCGTTAGTGTGGTCAGTAAACCGGGGGGAAGCTGTTGAAGCCTAAGTAGACCCTTCAAGGCAGTAATTCTTACTACGGACAAGTGAGAAAGTTGAACATATTAAACAATGTGATCAGTGTGTAAGTGTACTTACACGGTGAGGTTTTCGATCGTTCCAGTTTGCGACAGGCCTCCCATAAAACTGGCTGAAGTTTGAAGTTGAACACATCAGGGTCCACAAAATAGCTCTTGGATCGTGATTGGTCCAGTAGATAGTCAGGGAAAGACGCATGATAAAAAAGCAGCCCATTCCCGTTGGTATACTGAGCAATGGAAGTTATTTCAGCCAAACACGACTGCACAATGGCTTCGTTGTATTTGAGATTGTAAGCTTTTAGAATGTCCACAAGCACTGATCCAGTGACGCCAGTATTGTACTCATTTATGAGCAACTGAGCATGCAAGATATCCTTCAGCGCTTCTTGATTTTCGACTCGCGAAAGAATAAACGTGTAGATTGCGTCCAAATGGGAGAATGGCGACTTGACCGAAATTGGTTCAGCACCCTGCACCATTGCCAAACTGAGCGTTGGGCTTGCAGAAGAGCTGAATATAAAGCGCATGACGGTGGCGGCATAGATAAACTGCCCAGAAGATTTCTCGACAATACCCTCGATATCTCTGACAAGTGGCCAGGTCGCATCGAGCATATGAGCAAGAGGATGCGTCTTCCGGACCCGTATGAACTCATCGTTGACAAAGGATCGAATATCGTTTTCAGGGGAGAACTTGCCGTCAAGATAGAGGGGGAGGAGCGGGGACGATATGCCGTTGAAAGCCGCTCGAATCTGTGACTCGTCGCGGCTGGCCACCAGCAGGCGAAAGAGGTAGGGATGTTCAACGAGGACTTTATCGAATGCATCAATTATTTGTCGTTGACGGTGCTTGTCCTCTGATTCGCATTCGTCCAGGCCGTCGAGAAGGAGTAATGGTGGGTGGTAGGACACGGCTGACTGCCAAATGACTTGTAAGGGTGTGACGACAAGCAGCCTCAACTGATCTTCAAGGACGGTGTCGAGTACCAGAGGGTTAGTCGAAAGCAAGCTTGCCACAGGGTCTCGCAGAGACGGATAAAGTAAGATAATCTGATGGACAAGGGTTGCTACAAGCGGGGAAAGACTGCTCCGCGACGTGTCCGTTCGGAAAAAAAAGAAGTTGGCCTGGGGTACTTTTGTTGCATTACATCGCTCGGCAATTGTCTGCACAATTGCCGTCTTGCCCGCGCCAGCAGGTCCACTGAGCCAGAATAAAGGGGGCGTCCGACTGTCCTGTGCGTCCCTCCACTTTTCGATGCGACCGATAACCTCCTCGCGAGTGCCAGGATGACATCTGACCTCGTCAGCGCGTCCTCCAGCGTTCAGAATGGCGTGCGGCGCTACGCGTTTGTAAAGCGCGTCCAATGACGGTCCTGAAGTCACAAACGCGAAGACATGAAATTCAAATAACAACCCTCGCAACGGGCATTGACGCACCATTCACTGTGTTCACATTCGTGGTGTTAGTTGTGATACTGAATGATCCACCTGTAATATATGGTCTATGGGCGTTGTTGAACATAGAGGCTAGTGAGCGGCGCGTCAGACAAACAACATTCCTGTCTTCCAGACTATGCACCCAATCCTGCTGCTGAAGATCCTGTCGATGGGGTCACCGCCGTCTGGTTGGTGACTTCGATTTTTGGGTGCTCTGGATTGGCTGAGGGACTTGACTCCATGTGGGGATTCAGGAAGTAAAGGGGGGCAATGCGATAATTCAGACTTAAGAGATGGCATTCGGGATGCGGCACTGCAATTATTCATATGCACTGCCTGACAGCGTGCGTGCGCAGCCTGGAAACTACGAGGCCTAGGCAATCAGCGCCGGTAAGGGATGCAATGCGCATATACATAGATTGATCAATCGCAACATAACGAATGATTTGCCATAATCAACTTACAGGAACGGGATCCATCAGCATTTCTGCATGCAGCGGGCTCGCTCGTATTGAAAGCGCTTGGGTAGGTGCCCGTGAAGAAGGCGATGGAGGTATTACCATTAGTTGGCTATCCTCCAGGCAATTTTTTGTTGTTGTTGTAGAAGCAAAGATAAATCAGAGAATCTAGGGTAAACATACTTTATGTTTGCCTCACTCGCTCGTCCTTGTCCCCGGTGTGGTCGATGGGCGCTAAATTGGCGCTAAGCAGAGGCTGAGGTGCTGAATGGATTTATCAGCCATCAATCCATCAACATGGCACTCACTTCCTCCTTGCATTCGTTTTTCAAACATCTCACATCTAGTGTTCACGCTGGAAAGATCCCGAAGGGAAACCTCGAGTCGCCTGCGATCTGGGTAGAAGCGTGGTATTGTCTGGGGGTAGGTAGGTCTAGCGATGGTATGTAGGTATGATGGCAGTGATGGGTTCGGACTCAGCTCGGGCTGATGCGCCAGCACAGCCGCAACGCGCGGAATCTTGGCTCAATGAACAAGCAACACCTCCGTTCCGTGCTTTCGTGTCGGAGGCGGGTCCCCAAGAAACTCGCCCCACCTCTCTCTGGTGCACACATACCCATCTCTTCTACCTGTTTCCGTTGTTACGTGTCAAGTGATATCATGGCGACTCAAAATCGGCCGTCTCGATTGCCTGACTACTCCACACTAGTAGTCGGAGGCTCGGAGCAATAACACGTTCGCGGGGATAGCAAAGACGTACATCTTCCTGGGTTCTTCACTCAGAGGTTGGTCTAAAATTTAGAATTTTCTTCAAGAAAAGCTGACAGCTCATGGTTCTTTGACAGTGCCTTTGATGTAGCGCCGATGTTCATAGCGCCTATGTTGCCCAGGGGTTGGTACTGTCGATGCAGATGTAGAGGTACCACATCTTCAACCCACTGGAGACAATCGGCGCCGGTGTTATTCTCTCCTCCCCCCTTCCGCCGTCCGCCGTGCACCTAGTAACTTCGACGCCAATTCCAGCTTCCGCGATCACGCTCGTTGCGGGACTTCACATTTCGTCTTGTCGCTTTGCATGAGGTCTCCGATGTGCTCTGCCCCTTCGTCGGTCGTCAAGTTCTCTTCAACCGTCGCCCTACGTAAACAGCACGTACTCAGCCACTCCTTGAGTGCTGTGGTCTTGTAAAGCCTCGTATATTGTGGCAACTTCACGGGTGCGGAGAGCAGAAAGGGAAAGGGAGAGAACATTACCACCTACGGAACCCTGTCGAGTAATCGTACGCTTCTCAGCTGGATGGCCGTGGATGCGCAGAAGCTCGGAACACCACTGCAGCGAAGGCGGTCTGGCACCGTCCATCAACCATCGTCTGTCGTTCATCGACTCGTCCCTGTTCACCATCTCCATCGATCTCAACCTCGACCCCGTACACAGCAGCACCTACGCCCTGACGCAAAAAGTAGACAACAGCCATGACGAAAACACCGACACCGATACTGCACCCGCCCATGCGAGGCCGATTGCGCGGGATTGAATCCGTGTCCTGCCGCCGAGTCCTACTAGCCTCAGTAAAATTGGCGGGGCTGGCGCCACGAACGTGGAAAACGAGACCAGGAGAGATCACGACAGAAAGAGAGGGGTGTATGGCACCGGACGGATAGGGCTGAACGGCACCGGAGCGCAGATGGATAGCCCGAGTTCAAGTGCGAGGGCGACAAGGAGAATAAAGGTGACAGCGCGAGGGTGCGACACAGGCGGTGCTGGTGGTTCGCAACAACCCCCGTCGTGCGTGATGTGGTTGAGGTCGAGGATGCAGAGGCGAGGATCGATAGCGAGATTATTCGATACGCCAGCGCTGGCGCGGACCGATACAGGAATTCACCACTGATTCAGATCAGACAGTCCGACCACGCAAGAAGCGATTTGGAGAGCTTGTCGTGGGTCGGTGTGTGGGCCCTCTCCGGGGCACATTCCCTGCGTCGTTGCTTGAAATATGTGAACCAGCCCGCTGGCTGAGCGGAAGGCGTCTGCTTTCATTCAGGCCTTTCGCACCCTTGATTAGGCTTCTACACCTCCCATACACTGTCGTCGCTGCCCTCCAACTCGTCCGCGTCGTGGAGATGGTGTACGCCTTTTCTCAATTCTGATTTACCCCTTGGCAGTTGGCTGGCAACCACCGGTTCGTACGACGCGTACGAGAGCATGACGCCATCGCCATCGCGCATTTGAGGCAGAGCTGCACTGTCACCACATGCGCGCACTCGAAGGGCGACCCATTTCTCCCATAGTGCGCAAGTCCAGCACCCCCGCCATGGCCACAGCCAGCGCCCTGGAACTTTCCGAGTGACCTCTTTCAGTAATAACATTGGGCCGTGGATCCTTTCCGGCTTCTATCACCTTCAACCTCTACGATGAACGCCCGCGGCGTTGTCCTCTAGTGTTGAAGCCTTTTGGTGATGTTAATTTGTTCAGGACGCCTTCACGAGAGAGGCGCCTTTATCAGTGCACCAACCCTGCGCATGGCGCCGGTGCCGGGTTGGGACGGAAGGACAAGGCCCATGATTGATTTCTGTACCGGACAGAGACATGCTTATTCTGGCGAGAGAGATTGCCAAAGGGAGATGGCGGGTCTGGTGGTTAGAACTTGGACGTCGGTGTGGAGGGTGAATGGATGATCTGCTGATCGGTCAATGGCCAAACATACTTACGGACGGCACGGCAGAGCTGCGGGCGCCGCATCCACCTCCAGATGCATAATCAGTGGCGAACGACAGGGATACGATCTTGGAGAATGGTGCTTGCGACGGATATCTGGGGCGACCGGCTCAGGAAGGATGGGTGGAAGCCGTTGCGAGAATTCCGACGTTGAAAAGCTTCAAGCTTGGGACGGTTCAGATGGGTTCTCTTTCTTTGCCCTCGTTCTCTTTGCTCCCAGCTTCTCCGCATGGAAGGCCGCTGCCCTTGTATTTTCAGGAGTTTTGGCATTTGAACGTATGCGTCTCAGGTTCTATAACTTCCTTGTAAGTTGGCACTGCCTCGAACGCTTATTGTGATGTAAACATTACATTTATTAGAGTAGTCGGACTTAGATGAGATGTCTGTACAATACAGCCATTTACTCGGGATGGCCCCCAAGATTCAAACGGGTTGCAGCCCATTTCTCCATCCCACTCCGTTGTAAGTACCACCGAGCCCTGGGGAGGTCGTGCACCCCGTCCAAGGGGATATCATTCCAAGTGGCCCAGAATATCCATTTTCTTAGGAGTCGCCTGTAATCTTGGACACTGCTGTGGTATTTCTGCAGACAAAATAGCATATGAATGGTAGGACCCTTGATCAGAATCAGTCCGACACACCTCTCTGTATATACAATGCAACAGGATGTTGAGCCACGCGGTTGTTTCGCGAGCATCGGAGGCTGTCTCTGGGCGCAGGCCAATGTCAATCCAGCCATGTGGTTCTGCCGTGACATCTCGTTCAATATGAGCCTTTGCACGACACCTAGTATAGTATGGTAAATGTTCACAAGTGGTTCCATACATGAGCCCGCTATTCACTGACCATTGAACTTTAGGGAGATTGTCCACTCCATCTAAGGGGATGTCATTGCAAGCAGCCCAAGACACCCATTTTCGTATGAGTCGGTTGTACTCTTCGACGCTCTTCGGGTATATCTGCAGAGAAACGGTGTGTAAGTCATTGGACCCCTGTTCATAGTCAATCTAACACGCCTCTCTGTGTATCTGACGTAACAGGTTTGAAAGCCACATGGCTGTTTCGCAAGCATCGGAGGCTGTCTCTGGGTGCAGGGCCATGTCAACCCAGAAAGGCAGTTCTTCTGTGACAGCTCCTTCAATATGAACCATCGCACGATAGCTAGCCCAACATGATAAATTTTAATAAATGGTTTCACAGATGAGTCCAGACTCTTACCACCGAGCTTTGGGGAGGTCATCCACCCCTTCCAAGGAGATATCATTCCTAGCGGCCCAGGACATCCATTTTTTCAGGATTCGCTTGTACTTTTCACCGCTTTTGTGGTATACCTGCAGATAAAATAATGTGTCAGTCAGAGAACCCTGCTCAGAATCAGTCCAATGCACCTCTCCGTGTATACGATGCAACAGGGCGTTGAGCCACGCGGCTGTTTCGCGAGCATCGGAGGCTGTCTCTGGGCGCAGGGCAATGTCAATCCAGTCATGTGGTTCTGCTGTGACATTTTGTTCGATATGAGCCCTTGCACGATACCTAGCAGAATATGGTAGATGTTCACAAGTGGTTCTTGAGTGGTTCTGTACATGAGCCCATGAGTTACTTACGACCGAACTTTAGGGAGATCGTCCACCCCATCCAAGGGAATATCACTCCAAGTAGCCCAGGACACCCATGTCCATATGAGCATTGTGTACTCATTGACACTCTTGGGGTATATCTGCAAAGAAGATGGCGTGTGTAAGTCATACTATAACCCCTGTTCAAAACCAATTTAACGCGCCTCTTCGTGTATGCGATGCAATATGGTACTAAGCCACACAGCTATTTCGCGAGCATCGGCATCTGTTTCTGGGCGTAGGGCAACGTCAATGCGGCCACGCAGTCCTGTCGGGACAGTTCGTTCAAGACGAGCCATCGCACAATACCTAGCACAACATAGTAGACATTCGTAAGCAGTTCCGTAGATGCGCACATCAAGAGCTTACCACCGAGCCATGGGGAGATGGTCCACTCCGTCCAAGGGGATGTCATTCTGAGCGGCCCAAGACACCCATTTCTGTAGGAGTCGGGTGTACTTTTGGATGCTCTTGGGGTATATCTGTAATTTTAAAAAATGCATATAAATTACAGAAAGCAGGCCATGATTGATTGAATGCACTTCTCCGTGTATACGACATAACAGGTTCTTCAGCCACAAGGCTATTTCACAAGCGTCGGAGTCTGTCTCTGGGCAAAGATGGACGTCAATCCAGCTATGTGGCTCTGTTTCAAGGTTATCCTCGATAACAATCATTGTATGATACTTAAGACTGCGCGGTGGCCACTGTTCGTCACAACGGTAACCAAAGGTGCCGTCGCCAGGAGATTGCAATTTAGGCAGAGTGTAGATCCACTGGCGTAGAATTTGTTGGTAGCTAGTCATATCATCACCACAGGTGCACTGCGGAATACACTTAGACATTCTTGCACTGAGTGAAGCAGATCGGAAGAGCACACTGACGCACCAGACTGTGAATATGTGTGAAGTGGTCTGCAGGACTGAAGTACATAGTCCCAGCCTGCTGTTCGCCAACAGATAACAGATCCTGTGCCGTCAATGCGCTCAGGAAGCCGGGAGGAAGCTGACGAAGTCTGCGTAGACCCGTCAAGGCAATGTCTTTCATTACAAATAAGTCAGAAAGTTGAAGCAGATAAAGCAAGTGTGATTAACATATGAGTGAACTTACATCCTAAACCCGTGTTTTGCTCCAGTTTGCGACAGGCCCTCCATACGGTTGGCTGAATTTTGAAGTTGAACGCATCGATGTCCACAAAATATTCCCCAGACCGTGACTGGTCTAGTAAATAGTCAGGGAAAGATGCATGGTGAAAAAGCAGCTCGCGATATTCGGTATACTGAGCAATCGAAGTCAGTTCAGCCAGACATGACCGCACAATTACTTCGGTATATTCGTGATTATAAGCCTCCAGAATATCCACGGGTTTCGGGGGGTTGGCACAACAAAACTTGCCAGAAGAGGGGAGGAAAGCCTTTAAGAGCAGCTGAGCATGTAAGATATCTTTTAGTGCTTGCTGATCGTCAACTTGGGAGAGGATATATGCGTAGATTGTATCTAGATGAGAGAATGGCGACTTGGAATTGGCGGAAATTTGTGCAGCACCTTGCACTCTTGCCAAACTGAGCGCCGGGCTTGCAGAAGAGTTGAATATGAAGCGCATGATTGTCGCAGCATATATGAACTGGCCCGAGGATTTCCAGACAATTCCTTCAATATCTTCGACAGATGGCCAGATTGCATCAAGTGTATAGGCAAGAGGGTGTGTCTTTCGGAGTCGTTTGAATTCGTCGTTGACAAAAGATCGGATATCGTTTTTGGGGAGGTATTTGTTGTTAAGATAGAGAGGAAGGAGCGGGGAATATATGTCGTTGAAAGCCACTTGAATCTGAGATTCGTCACGGCTGGCCACCAGCAAGCGAAAGAGACAGGGATATTCCACCAGGGCCTTATCGAAAGCGTGAAGGATCTGTTGTTGGCTGTGCTTGTCCTCTGATTTGCATTCGTCCAGTCCATCAATCAGAAGTAATGGCGGGGCGTAGGATGGGGACGACTTCCGAATGGCCTGCAATGGTGCAACAATGAGCTGTATCAGCTGATCTTCAAGGCTGGAGTCAAGTATCAGAGGGTTGGTCGAAAGCACGGTTGCCACCGGATTCCGCAGAGACGGATAGAGCAGAGTGATCTGGTGGACAAGCGTTGCCACGAGCGGGGAAATATTGTTCCGAGAATTGTCCGTCCGGAAGAAAAAGAAGTTGGCTTGGGGTATTCGTTGCGCATTACAGCGCTCGGCAATTGTCTGCACAATGGCCGTCTTGCCCGCGCCAGCCGGTCCACTGAGCCAGAACATAGGTGGGGTCTGTCTGTCTTGTGCGTCCCTCCACTTTTCAATGCGACTCAGAACCTCCTTGCGCGTACCAGGATGGCATCTGGCCTCATCAGCCCGTCCTCCGGCATTGAGGATGGCATTCGGAGCCACGCGTCTGTAAACTGCATCCAACGATGGACCTGAAATCACAAACGCGAACCCATGAAATTCAAATAACAACCCTCGCAACGGCATTGACGCACCATTTACTGTGCTGTAATTGGTGGTGACATTGAATGAGCCGCCCGAGATGTTAATTTTCTGGCTGTTGTTGAACATATAGGCTGGGGAACTGCGTGTCAGCCAGAAAAAAATCTTGTCTTCCAGATCACACCCACACGTTCACGCTAATGAAAAACCTGTCGACGGGTCGGTGTAGTCTTCTTGGTGCCCTGAATACTGGGATTTCTTGAGTTGACGAAGAGATATGAATGCAGGTTGATGGTCAGAAACTAGAAGTTGACTAGAAGGTGCGGCTCGATAGCGGACAAGATTGAAATTAGCACGTACGGCTCCGATTACTGATATACACCGCCTGTAGGCTGTGTTTGTGCACAGCATTGATACCAAAAGACTCAGTTTCACATCAAGCATTGCTGCAAATATAAGTCATACGATGTGCATATAGACAGATTTAGAGTCAATAAATGTCACTATGACATGCGTTGAGTGATGAAGGAAGTCTTCGGTCGAACATGCCTTTGATGACCCACTATGTACGCAATCTAGGTTGTTCTACAACCAAGGTGACCAACCGAGTCTTGAATAGCACTCAACTAAAATCTAACCACCGGTTCTTGTTTTCATACCAACCTAAATGCCCGCTATCAGCCAAGGACCAAAATACACCTATTGGCTGACATCAACCCGGGTTTTGTTGCTTCCGGGTGCCTGTCCAGGTGATGATCAACCAGAATCTTGGTTGAATTGTTGCCAAAACCCGTGGATAAGACAGCTACCATTGCAGGGGTGGTGGGCCCACCCACTTTTGTATCTACTAACCATCAGTCGTGGTTGTGTTGAATTGATTCGTTAGTTCATCACTTTGTAGAATTTTGTTCAAGTCGCAGCGCATTGAATTCTTAGACTCAGCGGGAATTGAACTTAGGAGGTACCTCAGGGTCTATGTCTAAGACACATACTTCCTTTGCTGTAGAAATCAGAACATCAGTGAAACTAGGACGCTCGCGATATTTGAGAATTTAGAGTTGCTCCATCTTTTCAGATTTGCATGGGGGTTGGCACAATCAGCTCCCTTGCTCGACGAGAACAACCGCTTGCATGGAACTGCGGATGCCTGGACGGGCGTTACGTTGAGTGCAGTACTATATCAGAGCAGGTACAACATTTTGTTATCCTCACAGAACCAGTGGTTAGACGCACATCAAAGTCGTAATAGGTCTGTGTACAGTGTGGTTCGGCTATGGTTCGGCTACGTTTCGGCAAATGTACAAGAATTCACACGCACACAAATACATCAAAAGTTGATCAAAAACACACATATTTTTGACATATATGCAGGTCGAGTACCCGGTATTCACTACTCGCAAAATGGCCCTGCCGGGGCACGCCTGGACAGACGCATTGCGATCAATGATATCCCGTCACAGAAAATTGGATCCACTAGAATAGCCATTCACGAACAGAGCCGCGAACGCCTGCACATGCTGCGAACGCTTCGGCGAGGACACCTCGTCCACTAGAATAGCCGTTCTTTGCAAACCGTTCGCCAAACGGTTGCGCGAACGGTGGCTAATCCCCACATGTCTAGCAACCCGCAGATCTTCCATGATGTAATGAGGGGTGTGATAATGCGTCCAGCGGCATTTAGCAAATTCAGGGCACTGAAATTTGGAATAAATCATGGAAATAAATGTTTTGAACAAAATATTCACAGTTTGAACAATAGAGTCCGTCATAGCACGTCTCGAGGGGTCTACAAGGCCTCGATATACTCGTACTGGTCCCATAGGAGCGCCACATGCATGGCTACTTTTCCAATACAAGTTGGCAGTTTGTTGATCTTGAGGTCATCAGGGAAGTGTTCTGCATTCATGGTGTGGTATGTGTACAGAAACTACCATACCCTACGGCTTCATATACTCGCACAGACCTGCTCTTGTCTTTAGGCACTTCAAGCGCTTGTTACGAGTGGCACACCAAGCGCTTAAATCACGTGCACAGGTGAACTCACTTCAAAGACGTTCACCAACTGGGAGGCCCGTTCACGAACCAATTGTACTAACTACTAGGCGTGACGAAGGTCTCTCACATCGCGTGAACACGCCTGTCAAGCGTTGGGCGGCGCCATAATATTAAGCGCCCATACCTCTGCCATTCTTTCAACCAACTCTGACTGCCATATTTTGGAAGTGAGAGGTTCTGTTCGACTTGACCATTTTCTTGAAACGTTTCCAAACCTTCAAATTTTGGCGCCGCCTCGAATTGTGAGCGAGTTTGGTCTGGTGAGAAAAACAACGCAAGTGATTAAGCCTGGACGCGGAGGCTGCTGACAAACAGTCATATGGCGTCACGCCATTCGCCAAACGGTTGGCCGAACGCGTTCGCGAACTAAACTCCCAGTGGATGGAATGTCCTCACCCGGGCCACCAGGGCCCACCCCCTAGCCATTCCTTTGTTTACGCTTTGATGCATTGATAAGAGCATAACTATGTACACACACGACCAAACACCTTCATGGACAAGACCTAGACACAGAGTGTCCAGGCATTCACTGATGTTGGATACCATGTAGTACTTAGCTCCTTAATTGATTAGATTCATGCGTTTTGCAACGATACAGTCACCGAGCGCGGAGAAACAAGTTTTCGAATATGCACAGCACTGTGGGAATTCCATTTGATGGCCACTATCGTCTCCCTGAACCGTGAACACTGACGCACAAATGCTGTCCCAGACCAAAAGGCTCGAACATGCATAATCAAAGACGCTTCTTTGTACGTGCCAGGTAGATTAATACAGAAATGAAGTCACATTTTGTTGCATGGCAAAAGGACGAGGCAGCGAAGGCCAACTCGTACTTAGATGTTTATGGTGCCACTTACGCGAGTGATCGATGGTAAATAAATGAAGAGGGACTGGCTGTCTGACTTTAAAGCTTTCGAGGAGATACGCATACCAATGTGCCGTCATTACACAAGGCCTGATCCACATGTAAACAGCGAAAATAAATCGTGATGTATCCAGGTCCAAACATTATGGAGAACCGATCATCATTTATTAATAGCAAGGGTGCCTGCACTATGATCGAAATCCCTCCGGCCCGGTGATATAACCTTCCGACCTCGCAGGGCGCTTATTCTTCGTGTTGGGCTCATCGAGTTTTGCCAACATCATAACATTGTAAGGAGTACAAAGAGCGATGGCTGACGTTCCATAATCAATATCCAACCTTTGGGATTGCGGAAAGGGTTGGGCGGTTCACATATTTGAATAGAAGGCCGTCGGTTTTAGTCACCAAATCTTCAACAAATCCTTGTTTTCTCATTGCTAGTATAGCATATAATACCATTTTTCTCAACAGTCCTTGAAGCAATGCAATTTTGGAGACCCAGAAGTATATATGACAGCGAAGGAGCGCGAATACAACGTACACAGGACACACCTGAGCGACGGGTAGGGTACGATGGTCATAATTGGTCGCCGTATAAGGGAATTGATGTGTACGGGAGGCATCGGACCGACTTTCTCGATCATAGACGGTAGTGCAGACCCTCAGGAATTTCTGACGTCTCGTACCGGTCCCTCTATCGAGGTGGCCCTTGGGGCTCGACTTACCTCATTTGGAGGGACCGCGTCACCGGTCTACGACGAGGTATATATCTAACAATGGTGTCCAAAATCTGTGAAAACCGGGTACTCGACTTGTATATGGCTGTGGATTTGCCGAACCATATTAGTCAGCCATCAATCAATCACTCTCCTCCTCCTTGCCGTTCGTTCTTCAAACATCTCACATCTTGTATACAGTGTTGGCATATCTTTCAACTCTTGAACGAATTTTCAAAGTCGAACTCACCAATGCTTACCGGTACGCTCCGCTCCGCCAAGTAACCGCGCCTCCGGAATCTGGGCCCAATCAACCAGTGACGGCTCTGTGCATTTACGTTCACGGTGGTCTCTACGAAACTTACCCCAGCACCTATCACATCGGTCTGGCACAGACATAATCGCTTCGTGTACTCCTTTGCTTCGTACCATGGCGAGTGATATCTTGATACCCCAAACTCGGCCGTCCCGCGATTGCATGGCCACTCCCATAGCCAGAGCTGTAACGCTCTCACTATGGTCCAAGACCTCCGCACTGCCTGTTCCCTCGCGCTAGCCTCAACATCAGCATCGGAGTCTCACCGCAGATCATCGACTACAAGACTCATAGCGACTATGGAGCTTTCTGGTGGCATCGAGGAATGTTACTGAAGCGTTAGCGGGATTGACGAAAGATGTACATTTCCCTGAGTCGCCCACTCAACAGGTTAGCACAATCCTCTGAGTTTTCATCTTCAATAGCTTTCAACTCTCCCATTTTGACAGCACCGTGGACATTACTTGAATATTTGAACGCTCATGCCGCCTTTGTCGCCCAGACCGTTGACACCGTCAATGCAGAGATACTACATCTCACCCCACCGGATACACTGGCGTTGGTGCTATTCCCCCTTCTCCGCCCGTCGACCCCACACACACAACTTTCACGGCGAAGCAGACCTCCACAATCGCACCCGTCGCGGACCTGCGCCGCTCGTCTCGTCGCCACGAATATAACAGGAACTGGTCCATCCCGCCGACTGGATCACCCTCGTGCCCTGAGCAGAGCGACACCCGAACAGCACCCAGCCACTCTTTGGACGCCTATCGCGCTACACCTCGCATGTCAGAGCGGAGAGCGAGGGTAGCGTCATCGTCGACACTACCCGCCGTGCCTGTCCCCGTACCGGAGAGAGAGAGCGTCGAGCGTTTTTTTCTCATTGCTCGCATCAACGCGCTCTTGAGTAGGATGGCGGTGGGTACCTGGAAGGACATACGGAAGAACCTCTGGGATGACTGCAGCAAAGGTGGCGTCGTGTCGACCATCGCCACCGATACCCCTCTGTTTGCCATCGCCATCTCCACCTCCATCGAGTCTTGATCCCAGCTGTAACAGGACCCACTCCGCGACTCAACCACTTGAAGACGGCCACAATGGCATGTCGACTCCTGGCCTGTGCTCTGCCGCGACGCCTCACTGGGCCTCAGTATGCGGAACACGGCGGGAAGCGGTGCCGTGAAAGGGAAGGAGAGATAGGGACAGCAAATGGAGTCAGTAGGGAAATCAAGGGTGAATGCTGTCAGAGGAACCGGAAGAGGCGGCGCGGCGTGCGGATGGTGGGAGCTCGAGGCCGAGGATGGGGATGTCGGCTCTGAGGGAAACGAGGGTTGGCAGCGAGGGTGACCGTGCGACGCGGGTGGTGCTGGTGGTTCGCGACATCACCGCCGTGCGTGATGGGGTTGAGGTCGAGGGGCAAAGCGCTGAGGCATTGATGAGAGCCGATCGCGTCGGGGCGGAGATCAGGACCTGGAGCACACCATTCTACATCACTGGTCCAAATCTACTAGGTCGACGACCGCGCAAAGAGCAACATGGGCAGGACGGTGACTCCTGTCATCGCCATCCTTCCCCGCGTGTCTGATCCCCAGCCTCCCTCAGCCTTGTCCACTCCGTTGCCTGAATTTTAAAGATTCTGGACCAGTCTACCGCGTGGGTCAAGTGGAAGGAGTCCGTGGCCAGATCTCATCTCTCGTGCCCTCGATTCACAAGCAGGCTTATATCACCTCCCTTGCCCATGCACCATCCGCGCCGCCCTCCGACTCGATCACGCTATCGAAATACTGTACGCCTTTTCTCAACTTGGCTCTACCACCTGGCAGTTGGCTACGCCTCCGTGTGCGATACCGAGGGTCTCCAGGGGTATTTAGCTATCATATGCACGAAGCATCACAGCACCAACTACCGTCAATGCGACGCCGACGCTGCACTGCGCATAGACAAGCGCGTCGCCATCGTCGCACATTCAAGGTGGAGTTTCACCTTCATTCGTGCGCGTATACCCAAAAAGGTGTCCTATAAAACTGATGGTACGCAATTTAGTATCCCTGCTACAAGCACAGCTGCCGCCTTGTAAATCTCCCAATTGCAGCAACAGCAGTGGGCTGTGGCGTGGTTGGCGCGTCCGGTTGTGGTGGTATTCAAGTTGTCGAAGCCATTCGGTGCAAATCAATCCAGGACCGCTTCGCAAATAGAACCTAAGTGGCACCTCCTTCGTACTGACCCATGGGCACCGGTGCCGGTGACGGGATGCAAAGATCAGGCCTGCGCTCGACAGGATTGTCATTTATGGACCTGCTGAGTCTAACGAGAGCGATTTATTATCAGAGAGTGACAAAGATGACTGGGCTGGTCGCTGAGCCCGGTGCGGATGGATACGCCCTCGAGCGCTACTGGAACGAGCGCGGGAACAGACCGAGTTTCGGTTATCGGAGGCGGATGGCAACGGCGTCGGGCGATTTCGAGGGCTCTACTGGGAAAAGAATAAGGAGAATGGGGATTGCGAGGTGTAATCTGGAGCCACTGGCTGGTGATGGGTGGGTGGAAATTGTTTCGGAAATTCAATGTTCAAGAGCTTCAGGCTTGGTACGGTCTCGATGGCTTCTCATTCTTCGCCCTTTGCTCTCGGCTTCTCCTCATGGAGGGCCGCCACCTTTACTTGTTCAGTAGTTTCTATAGCTTCTTTACAAGTTGGAACTACCTTGAACAGTCATCGTAACGCAAATAGTACATTGATCAGAGTAGTTGGAAGCTGGTACAATACAGTCCGTTACTCCGGGCGGCTGCCAAGTTTTAAATGATTCGCAACCCATTTCTTGATCCTACTCCGCCGTAAGTACCACCGAGCCTTGGGGAGATCGTCCACCCCCTCCAAAGGAACATTATTCCAAGTGGCCCAGGTCATCCATTTTCGAAGGAGTCGCCTGTACTCAGGGACGCTGCCATGGTATGTCTGCAGAGAAAACAGCATATGAATTTTAGAACCATTGCTCAGAATCAATACAATGCACCTCTTTGTGTATGCGACGCAATACAGTGATAAGCCAACTGGCTGTTTTGCCAGCATCAAGGTCTGTCTCTGGCCGCAGGGCAATATCAATCCAGCCATACGGTTCTGTTGTGACATGATCCTCAATGTAAGTCATTGCAAGATACCTATCACTACACGGCGGCCAATGGGAATTGTAGAGTCGCCCCCCGTGCTGAGCAAGATTATAATCCAGTTGAGGCCGAGTGTAGATCCACTGGCATAAAATCTCTTTGTAGTTAGCGACATCATCATCACAGGCACACTGCGGAATGCACATTAAACATTCTTACTCTGAGTGAAGCAGATCGGTTGAAGAGCACACTGACGCACCAAAGTGTGAATATGTTCGAAGAGGCTAGGAGGAGTACTAAATCCCACAGCCTCAGGCTGCTTACAGACAGATATTAGGTCCTGTGCCGTCAATGTATTCAGGAAATCGGGGGGAAGCTGACGAAGTCTGTATAGACCTGCCAAGGTGAATTTTCCCACTACAGTCAAGTCAGAAAGCTGAAACATATAGAACAAGTACCTAAGTGTGCTTACATTCTGAACGTGTGTGTCGTCCCAGTTTGCGACAGGCCTTCCATAGCTCCGGCTGGATTTTGCAGTTGAACAAATCAATGTCTACAAAATAGCCTCTGGATCGTGACTTGTCCCGCAAATAGTCAGGGAAAGATGCATGGTGAAAGAGCAGCTTGCGATGTCGGGTGTACTGAGCAATTGGAGTCAGGTCAGCCAAACATGACTGCACAATTCCTTTGGTGTATTCGGGGTTATAAGCTTGCAGGATGTCCGCCAGCATTGGTTGGTTATAGGACACACCAACAGACGACCCGGAAGGCTCTGAGTGACCCAGTATGAGCAACTGAGCACGCAAGATATCTTTTAATACTTCCTGGTTGTCAACTTGGGAAAGAATATATGTGTAGATTGTGTCCAGATGGGAGAATGGCGACTTAAGGTTGACGGAAGTTTGGGCAGCACCACGCACTCTTGCCAGACTCAGCATTGGGCTTGCTGATGAATCCATTATAAAACGCATGACGGTGGCGGCATAGATGAACTGCCCGGAAGATTTTTTGACAATATCCTCAACATCTTCGGCAGACGGCCAGGCTGGATCGAGTGTATACGCAAGAGGGTGCGTTCTTCGGACGCGTTTGAACTTGTCATTGACAAACGTCCGGATATCACGCTCAGGGCGGTACTTGTCGTCGAGATAAAGAGAAAGAAACGGGGAAGATATGCCGTTGAAACCCGCTTGAATCTGGGATTCGTCACGACTGGCCACCAACAGACGACAGGGACAGGGATGTCCCGCCAACACTTTATCGAATGCGTGAAGGATTTGTTGTTGGCTGCGCTTATCCTTGCACTCATCCAGGCCATCAATCATGAGCAACGGCGGGACGTGGGACGGGGATGACTGCTGAATGGCTTGCAATGGTCTCACGATTAGCTCCCATACCTGATCTTCGAGGACGGAGTCGAGTATCAGGGGGTTAGTGGAGAGCACAGTCGCCACATCATCCCGTAGAGACGGATAGACCAGAATGAGCTGATGAACGAGTGTTGCCACGAGTGGAGAAAGATTGTTCCGTGAGGTGTCCGTTCGGAAGAAGAAAAAGTTGGCTTGGGGTATTCTTTGCACGTTACACCGCTCGGCAATTGTTTGTACAATGGCGGTCTTGCCCGCCCCCGCTGGACCGCTGAGCCAGAATATGGGGGGCGTTCGACGGTCTTGCGTGTCTCTCCATTTTTCGATGCGGCCGATAACTTCCTTGCGTGTACCAGGATAACATCTGACCTCGTCGGCGCGTCCTCCAGCGTTCAGAATAGCGTTCGGCGCGGCGCGTTTGTGAAGCACCTCCAGTGCTGATCGGAAATCACAAAAATGAGCATTTGAAGTTGAATAGCAGATCTCGCAGCCGGTATTGACGTACCATTGACTTTGTTGACATTGGTGATCCTGAAATCACCACCAGTGATATTAGAGATTTGAGCATTGTTGAACATATGTGCTATGGAGGCGCAAGGGAGCCGCGTGTCAGCCAGAAAGTATCCTCACTTTCAAGACAGTACGCACCCGTTCCTCTTGCTATGTGCCCTGTCAGCGAGGCGGTTGTTGCTGGTTGTTGCCCGTCTGGTGGCTTGGTCACCTGCACGTTTAGGATTGGCGAGGTGATTTGACTCCATGTAGGGGATTCAGCAAGTACGGGCGGAAGTGCGACGATTCAGACAGAAGAGGATGGCGACCAGGATGTGGAACTATGATTATTCGTATACGCTGCCTGCTGGCCGCGTGCGCGCACAGCATTGAACCCATGAGCCTGAGGCTCGTCATTGACCATTGCAAGTATACATCAGTCATGCCAATATATTCTTAGAACGACATGGCCAATGTTCCCAAGTTGATAACATGAGAAGAGTGTTACACAGCATTTGACTAGCAAGTAACTCGAATACCTGGTCGTAAAAGAAGATAGGTATTTCAATACTTACAGTTCTGCAGGTGCGACGCACCAACCGTATGCTCGGAGAAGGTCAGCCATAAAACATTCTAGTGAGAGATGGGGAAGACGTTATCGGTAAGCGGAACGACGAGCATAGGATTTTGGTCATTGTGAGGAACGGTGAGCTCAAACCTGGTGCCAAGGTGAGGAATCGGAAGCAACGACATAGACAAACTGTACAGCGACACTTTCTGGGCGCTTGATTATAAGCTGTATTAAGCGTGAGATTGGGGCACACTTGATCTGGATTCTAGAGCGAAGAAAGACGCCACGAATCTGCTTTTGGATTCAGCTAGAGGGCCGCTTATTCGATGCTCTGACGGACTGTCGCGACCTCCGTGAAGCACTTTAACAAGAGAAGGCACGCGATGACTCTGAGGAAAGGAGCTCTTTTAGCTATGGCGCGACAACCTGCGCAGGGGTGACATATACTCGTCGCCCGAATTAGTAACCGGACGCACGTGACCTCGGCGAAAGGTCACTTTGCAATCGGAAAGTTGAATGAGGCGCTGAATCCGTAAGGTTATGGGGTTTTTATACCTCAGAGAGACTCACATTGTCTATATGATTACACTTTGTAGTATAATCACAAATTTAATCATCAATTCTACGGGTATAGGCCGAGTTCTAATTTTGGCATCAATTAACAATCAATGTCTCCAAACTAGTTGTATTTATCTGTGTATAGCTTGCGTAGTAATTGGTTTTACGGTGCCAGAACATTGATACATATTTAAATGAGCGATTGGTACGTACTGGAAGGCGAAGGCAGCTGTAAGATATAACCCTGGGGAGTTATGACGCCTTCATGCAAGGTATCTGGTTAAAAAACATAAACACATCTACGGGCCGTTCTACGCCGAGAGAGAAGCTAGAACTTGGACTTCGGTAGCACAGTACCTGATTTACGACATATTCAGTCTGTCTAGTGAAGAATTCTGGCACAAATTATCGAAAACGTCGAGTTAAAACAATTATTGCCCTCTCGACGCGATGAGGTGATCACGTGCGTCCGGTTACTTATTCGGGCGACGGTGAGCGCAAGACTATAGAAGCATGCCAGAAAGAGTTTGTGAAGACACTGCACCATGAACTCGACAAAGTATGTCAGGCACGCGATGTATTTTATAGGAGCGCTCTCCGTACTTGGTATCTTGCAGTTCTCAGATTCACCAAAAAGGACTGCACGGCGCTGAGTATGCCTTTGACGGCTCGGTGGACGTACGTCAGATTCGTGAAAGTCTGAATCATAACCGTTGATATATACATGATGCCCGACGTGCTAAATGAGATCAACATAGTTTTCTTCGTCACTGTATGCCCGCGCCTGTGAGTCTACACGATGAATGGTCAGAAACGAATGTCTGGCAAATACCTGCAAGAAATGCCCTGATATCTGAGAGAGGCCTGTCGTTTAACTCTCTCCATCCTTAGTTTGAAATGCACGCTTGAGGTGTGCTTGGTTCCCAGATGTCTTCCTCGAACGCCTGTACAGTCTGACTACGCTTCTGGCGTAATGTTTTCAACGCGGACGTTCGCTCCTCCTTGAGGTAGTCCAGCCATTTGGTCCAATGTTCGCGAGAAACAACATCTTGCCCGCTCTTTGTGATTGCTCCGGTTTTCGCGCAAGTAAACGACGGAGCCAAAGGACGCATGCCCGTAAGGGAATGAATGGCTCTCCATTCCGACACTTGCTCCGCGTCATCCGGGGTAAGATGTTCCAGATGGTACTCATGAAGGTCGTCGTCTGCTGCCATGCATTCTTCGCATATTTGCTGGACCATCTCCATCGCGTCCCGACGCTCCTGCTGGAGGGTCTGCGTAAGACTTTCACGTTCCTGCCGTAAACACTGCGGACAGTGGGATATATTCCCTATAGGTAAAATTCGTGCAAAACTCATCGTAGGCATACAGAGATCAGCATTATGTAATTTTTTAAGATTTGATAAACTTCTCCATATGTCAGATTCCGAGTAAAATCTCGGCAGACGGCAAGAATTTGCGAGTATCCTGAGAATGACAAAAATATTCATTCTCCGAATAGGCAGATGATGCGCAGAATGATGGCTTCTAACAATTGCAGAACTTTTAATTGTGCGACGATTTTGCAAATTGCAATATGCATCGTTCTGCACACAGTCTGCGCTTTGCAGAATTTAAAATTACAATCCTCAGGATTGCAATTGAAGCTAATTGAGCCAATATACTATTGTGCAAAGCTCGGCAAAGCATGTCTTTTTGCCCTTAGAAAGCTCTAATCAAGCTCGTTTAGCTTCAATTGCAATCCTGAGGATTGTAATTTTAAATTCTGCAAAGCGCAGAATGTGTGCAGAACGATGCATATTGCAATTTGCAAAATCGTCGCACAATTAAAAGTTCTGCAATTGTTAGAAGCCATCATTCTGCGCATCATCTGCCTATTCGGAGAATGAATATTTTTGTCATTCTCAGGATACTCGCAAATTCTTGCCGTCTGCCGAGATTTTACTCGGAATCTGACATATGGAGAAGTTTATCAAATCTTAAAAAATTACATAATGCTGATCTCTGTATGCCTACGATAGTGACACCGCAAGCTCAAGGGGCTTATAGGGTAAGCTGACCTCAACTCAGCTTGGTGCCAGAAATGGAAGGCAAGTTGAGCTCAGCTTGGAGCTTGGTTCGGATCTCATTGACAGGCCATCATTGATCTGTTCACCGTTTTGGAGCGCGTATCAGGCATCTAGCTATTCACAAGTTCACAATCTGTGCAGGCAATGATAATTTCAGTACTTGTAGGCGCATGTGTGGAACATTGTTGAATCCCTGTACTTAATGAATTGTAAGCTGCTTCCCGAAGAGTCCTCAAATGGTGTAATTCATGAGTTTACTCCAAGTTCTCAGAAACCGTGATGCTTCTTAGTGCCGAAGAATGTACACATCTTGTAAGTATTTGAGGGCGGATGTCGGAAAGTGGCACGGCGCTGTCTTGATCAGCCAATGATTATTTCAATTTTAGCTTTCTGAATGCAAAAGAGCTTCTTGACGTGCATGGCTGGTCCCTGGACATCCATCGCAGGCTTTGCGCAATCTCGTCAAATCATGCGCTGTATTCTCAAAGGCATTAACGCAAGCTGATGGATATTATTTACACATCAAATCTTGAAGCCAGACTCTGAAACAGTGAGGCTCGTTGTCAGCCTGCATGCCCCATACAAAACATAAGAACACCATCAAAACACGCCACTGCAGATTCGCACAGAGTTGGGGCATCAAGCGGACGAAACTATCGAGGATGAAATTAAAGCGGCATATGAAGGAGCTGACCTCATTGGCGAGCAAGAACCGCAGGATTTGCTACGATTTTGACAGGTAAGCATGTTATTCATTCTTCTCATTTGATGATTGATCGTTCACTTATTCTGATATTACAGGACCACATGACAATCTTCCCTCCTCTCTATCGAATTGTTCTCGATGTCCTTCCGGTACATGCGTCGGTGGTCCCATGTATGCGCGTTTTGTTCGAAACAGCTGACACCAACTGGCGCGCTAATTTGTCACCCAAGAAGATGGTGGAGTTTCAAATTCCCAGTTTGAATCTCATTGTGAACAACAAAGCTCCACTGATAATCTACTCTGCAGAAACATGGAGAAAACAATCCTGGAAGTGCCACCCGATATTGTCAAGGATATGTGTGTGCATGGTGAGGTTGCTCGGTTTAATAAATTCATCTTGGACTCTTGGGGAGTTTGCAGCGAGACTTCTCAACTTCAACTCCACCTATTTATTGATTCATACACTGTAATACCTCTGCAAAATGTACTCCTATTATGACTTGCAAGTTGCTCGCAAGTGGTACTAATCATGAATGGTCGGCTATCGCATGATGCCTTTTATGTCTTGCGAACTGTCAAGCTCGATCAAGGCTTACGTCGGTTTTGGACCTCAGCTCAGCTTACCTTGGCGGAGTTTGAACAGGCTGTCAGCTCAGCTCAGCTTGACCTCAACTTGCGGCATCACTAGCCTACGATGAGTTTTGCACGAATTTTACCTATAGGGAATATATCCCACTGTCCGCAGTGAAAGCACTGAGTTCCTTCTCGAGTTGTCTTTTCTCCTTGGCCAACGTCTTCAGACGCACGTTCACACCGCTCTGTCCCTCCCGTCCCTGCTCTAGCTTAGCCTGCAGATTCTTGCGCAGCTTCTCCAACTCCCACAGGTCCAGGGCCAGAGTCTTCAGCTTCTCCTCTTTCTCCAACGCGCTCCTCACAGCGTTATCCCGTTCATCACTCAACGCTGATATCTGGGCCTGGAGTTCACGTTCGCGTTCGACATGCTCCCGATCTGTCTCGATACGGGACTGCGAGCTCTCGCCAACCACGTCCTGAAACTGACGCAGGAGTGAGGATAGTTTCACATCAGCTGGGTGTTGTTCTTGGTCCTCTGGTGAGGCTGTTGTCAGACTGGGAGGGCACCACACATGTGGCAGGGTCTCTGACTCCAGCATTGGTGGACGAGCCTTGATGTCTGGGATGTGGATCAGGACGCGAGCTTTGCAATCGGTGCTGCTTGGACCCCGCGCGAGGAGGAACCTCGTGCGGGCTTGAGGTCGACTCGAGGGTATCTGCCCTAAGTTTACGTTTTTTGGACACTGCAAATGTTATTAGAACGAAGGCTAGCCTACGATAGCGACTGGGAGACGTACGTCGTTCTGAGCTTCTAACGGATTGACCCCCTCCGCTCTCTTTTTCAAGTGTGTCCATCGCCGCGTGTGTTGTCCAGATTTGCGAAGAGGGGGTAACGCTGTCGTCTGGGGAAGCTAAGAGCAACGTCGAGTCAGCCCCAACCGTCTGGCACGATTATCGCCACGATGCTTTCATACTCACCTGGCTCTGCTGTAATACTTGGGAACTTCGAAGTTCGACCAGTTAACAATTTCTACCTAGGTTCCACTTCTTAGACTTGCAGCCATTCTATGGGATAGCATGTTTAGGATTAGTGTCGTAGATGTCAAGAACGTTGAAGGGGATGGTGAAGAACATAATGCAGGCGGAGATTGTGGTGACGGAAGACAAGTGGAAGGTCGACAGTTGGTTAGCACCTGTAACGGTTCTGATTACTTAATAGATCTCTTTCTATCTTATCTTATTTCCTTCGATTATCTCCTTACCTACTTGACTCATCCCTCCTCCCTCTCCCGAGAACCGAGCCTCAGAATTAGTATAAATACCTAGTAGATTTGTAGCTACATCCTCAGTGAATTTTAATCCCCCGCGTTTAAACCTTTCACTACCTCGACTGAACTCTCGTGTCGCCTTCTCCACTCTACAGCCACTTCCCGAAGTCACTGCATCGTGGGAACGCGACATCTTTTTGAAAGAAACTACGCTTATCTAGTCAACTACACCGTCGACACACCTCTCATCACCGCCGCCTTCGACGTTCGGACACCCTCGGTTTGATCACCCGAGTCAACCAACATCTGGCAGCACCGTTTACAACAGTAAGCACTAATTTTTCTCTATTTCTCTCTATTCTATAAACTACATACACCATACAAATATACTATGGCTACGAAGACATACCGTACCCGCTCCCAGGTAATGACTGGTGGAAGCATTGCGGCTCCTGGAGTTGCCAATAGTGCCCAGGATAAGAATGCGCGTGATAAACAAGTCACCAAAGCGCCAAGCCCAATTAATACGGAGCCGCGGAAACTCTACAGTGACGTTGCGGCTTCGCGTCCCCCGACGCCAGATGCGTCTACAAGGGATATCAGTCAGGTGCCTGCAGCCCCGACTGAACATAATGAGGCGACGACGCCAAATCTCGCACCCCTCGAGTCCTCCAGCGAGCTCAGTGAGCAGCAATATGACTCTGAGGATAATTACCCCGGGCAGTGGACTAAGGTCCAATACAGCCGCTCTGCGAAGAAAATGGCGGCTAAGAATAAGAAGGCCCGACGACTGGCCGAAAGCGCGAAAAAAGCGCTGTTTAAAGAGGCTGAAAATAGCCTCACTCCTGCACAGCGGGAGTTACTCAACAAACGCACATCCAACGTGCGTGTTGTTAGCAATGACGCGACCTCGGAGTCACGCGGCGAGGGTCCCTCCCAGCCTAAGGGAAAAGGTATTGACCCCGCCAACTGGGGCGGCTTGAGTGACGACGAAGACCTCGACGTTGACGCTCAGCGCGCCGCGCTTGCAGCCATCGAGCACAACAGAAATGAATCACTGAGTGCGTCGGCATATCAACGCGTTCCTGAGAGACCGCGTGCGCCAGAGCCTAAGAAGAATAAAAAGACCGACGCTTATGCTCCTAGGCCAACTAGGGTACCCAAACGTGCCCCGGCATTACTTCCAGAAGAACAAATAAATCCCTTAAGCTATCTGGGGGTTACTCTGAATAAAATTCCGGAAAAAAGAGGCAAGAAAAGACACCTGCATTCTGAAAGTGACTCGTCTGATGAATCTACCTACGAGTTTTCAACATCTGGCTCGTCCAGCAACAATTCAAGCAGTTCATCGTCGTCTGAATCGGACTCGGAAAGCTCAATTTCAGAGAGCAGCAACCAGAGCTCCACACAAAAGAGCCGCTCCAAGAAAGATAAGCGCTCAAGGCACAAAAAGTCGCGTCGATCACACAGACGCACACGCTCGAGATCCCGCGCGGAGCAGGAAACTAACCTGTCAAAGCTATTCCGCCCGCGGAAATATGACGGGACTCCTGACGTGACAGACTTCAATAGATTCGTTAAAGATAGCAAAGCATTTTTATTGGACAATAATGTCCGCCCAAGGAGATATGCATTTATTTTGTCTGCTTTTTTAGAGAAAAAGGCATATAAATTTTATGAGCAAAAGGTGTCCATTAACGAAGAGCAGTGGACTCTCAAAGAGTTCTATAAAGGTCTCTATAACTGGTGTTTCCCACCCAACTTCAAGCAGATGCAACGAGATAAATTAGATATCTGCACTCAAGGCAATAAATCTATCTCTGATTATAAACACGAATTGGAAAGCCTATACAATAATATTGGAGGCATTACCCACAGAGAGCAAGTACTTAAATTCTGGAAAGGATGTAAATATTCCATTCAGAAAAGACTATGGTTGGAGAAATTGAACCCAGAAGTCTCTACATGGGATGAGGTGACTAAAGCAGCAGAGACTATTGAGATTGCTGAGAGCGTTGCCTCAAATGGCTTCAATGCTCCTAAGCATCCATCCAGGGACAACAAGGGACGAAAGGAGGGCCATTCCAATCGGAAGACCTCCGCTTATCCCAGTAACCCATCGTCTTCCCACAATAATGGGTCCTCAAATACGGGTGGCAACCGCAAATCATTCCGTAAACGTGATAAGCGGCATCAACGTCAGGCGTATAACAACTTGCCTAATAAACGAGACACTCCACGTCTATCAGACGCAGAGATTGCGGAACGAAAAGCGTTGGGAAGATGCTTCAACTGTAATGAGACTGGGCATATGTCTCGAAACTGCCCAAAGAGACATTCAGTGAAGCACAAGGGTGATAAACCCCCTGGTCTCACTGCACATAATATGGAATTAGAACCAATACTTGAACAAGAGGTGGAAGTACTGGATAGCCTTCCTCTCGCTGCAATTTCTATTGCTGAGGAAGATATCGGCGAACCATTACCAGATATTTTAGTTCAGAACCAGAGTGAATTGATCGGAAACTGTATGCTGGATGCAATGACCGATTTACTTGAGTATAATGCCCCCTACCCGGGGGATGAACGCTACAGGCGTCACTTGGAAAACCTTCCCCGAAAATATCGCTCTAGATTTGCGATAGGACGAGGGACGTATCCATATGTTGACTATTATTTCATAATGGACCATGGTACAAAATTCTGTGCACGCATCTCGCGTAATTTGACCGAAAATTCACGATTTAATCTACCTGGATGGTATGCACGCAAGAGAGAACGTGCACTTGGACTGCGGCACAGAAAATTTGGAGAATACATTCGCATGGGTCAAGTTTACACTGAAGCCCTCGGATTTAAATTAATTGAGTGTATTAATCAACATTTTCCCAATATAAAACCCACTACCGATAGTGAAGGACGCTTTGGTGTATACTTTGAAGAGGAAAATCCATACCTTTTAATTGTCCAAGATGACGATCTGGATTGTGTGCATATGCTACCCCGGGCATGCCTGGAAGATCCTGATTTCAACGTTGCTATGTGGTACCGCAGACAGTTGCAAGATCCTCACACCAATTATGACAAAAAATATACAGAGCACGTACTCTCATATCAAATGCAACGCATCCGAGATGGCCGGGAAACCTGGGATGACATCGTTGCAGAGGCTGAAGCGCCGACAATGGATATAGTTAATGATTTTGATGCAAGGTCAACAAGCACATCTGAAGCAGAGGTAGCAGAAGCCCTCCTACAAGAGGAACAAGGCGAATTTCTCATGCCTGAATTAATTTGGGATGAAGAAAGCGACCTATTAGTCCCAGAACTTCCCAAAGGATATCTTGGCTCAGATGAGGAACTTGTAGTACCAGATCATTCCACTCCATATGATCCACAGATGTATCATGGAGATACTTACAATAATGATTATTTAATGGATTATGATGAAGATGATACGCTTGCCATAGAGGTAGACCCCCGAGGGATCATGGGTCCTGTCTTTGAAAATCGCATTTGTGAACTTTTGGTACAATGCGCACCCTATTTGGGTGACGGAGAATTTGAGTTAAACGACTCTCAGCAGGTGTTCCCCAGATTCATAGTGGGGACAACCGAAACAAATTCATATTCCATTTATGACAGGCATCATCAAAAGGAGGTCTATCTACATCATGAACGGGCACGATTAAGTGTTTTTTCTCTCGCACTCTGGTACTCCGAGCGATGCGCTGAGCACCTGGGGTGTGATCTCCCGCTCAAAATGGCATATAATTGGATGCAAGACCGTGCATTCCACACCACAATTATTGGTGATCCAGTCTCACAGCGCTTAACTGAAATATTGCACACTTGCCAACCGTACCCGGGTGATGAGCAGGATCCAGATACAACTCTGATGCGATTTGAAATTGTTCGGCATGACAATGACCCGGACAGGATCTATGTATTTGATACAGCCCGAGGCCTGACATCTGCACTACATTACAGCCTTGTTGAAATGCCAACTTTCAATGTCAAAACTTGGTATGATGACCGAATGCAGCAAGCCGCTGACGGAAACCGGTGGACTTACTCTGCATACCCGTGGCCTACTGGACCAGCTGCTTGGGACGACCCTCCACCTGTCTGGGGACCTGCCGCAGGGGTAAGTCGCACTTCTACGCCTCCCACTTCAAGCAATGAAGCTGACCATGGACACACGGATCCAGGAACCAGCAATGATCACTATTCCATATTCGGCATACAAGTCCATAAGGACAAATTCCCGTCGTTACAACGCACTGCGGCAGTTCCTAAGGACAAAGCCCGTGTAATTCCTAGACCTATCATTATCACTGTATATATCAATAAACAGCCAATTAAGGCATTAATTGACTCCGGATCATTGGGTGATTTTATATCTACAACAGCTGCAGATCAGCTCAAATTGGATAAACAAATACTCGAAAATCCTATGTCTTTACAATTAGCAGTGCAAGGATCTCGCTCCAAGGTTAACTACAAAGTACAGACTCATTTTAAGTACCAAAACATCGACGAAATACGAGATTTTGATGTGATTAACATCAACACATATGACATGATACTGGGCACTCCGTTTATGCACCAGCATCAAGTCTGCGTTGGGCTGAATCCAGCGCGTGTGGTCATTGGAAGTGATGTTGCGCTTCCTATTAAGGTAGGCGCAGATACACGCCAATTGGCTTCGCAATCAATTGCTATTAATGACGAGATTGTTGAGGCGCGAGCCCAACTATTCAAACTTGCAAAACCACTCTGCAAAACTATGGCGGAGACACCGCTCCCACCTCTACGCGACATCAACCACACCATCCCACTCATCGACCCCTCAAAGACCTACAGTTGGCGGCCTTCTCGTTGTCCTGAAGCATTTCGGGCTCAATGGCTTGAAAAGAAGGATGCGTACTTAAAAACCGGCCGATGGAAGGTCACTACCGCCGGCAACAGTGTCCCTATGATGCTTATTCCAAAACCCGGAAAGAAGGACGGCGTCCCCGACTTACGCACCGTCGTGGATCTTCGCGAACGCAATGCAAATACCGTCAAGATGACATCACCACTACCAGATATCGAAGGAATGTTAAGGCGAGTTGCCTCTCATCCGTATCGATCTCTGTTAGACATGGCTAATGCATATGAACAGACCAGAATTGAGCCGTCACATGTCGACAGAACGACCATGACGACGCCCGATGGTAATATGGTTAGTTTGGTATTACAGCAGGGTGATTGTAATGCCCCTGCGACGCATCAAGCTGTAATGAATCATATTTTCTCGGCCCATATTGGCCAGTTTATGGACGTCTACTTAGATGACATTATAATATATTCTGATTCAATTGAAGACCACCTCAAACATGCCAATATTATATTCGATATATTAAAGAAGGAACAATACTATCTAAGTGAGAAAAAACTACGCTTTCTCGAGCCTGAAATCAAGATTCTTGGTCGAATAATTGACTCTGCTGGTATCCGAATGGACCCAGATAAAGTTGATAGTGTCGTGAACTGGAAGGTACCGACCAACCGCGATTTATTGCGCGGATTTTTAGGGTCTGTTGGCTTCCTTGCTGACGATATTCCGGGCATACGTATCCCTATGGGAGTACTCTCAACAATTACGGGAGATAATGTACCGTTCCGGTGGGGATACACCGAACAACGAGCATTTGAAGACGTAAAATTGCTCACGCAGCAAGCTCGCGAACATCGTCGCAAGCCAATGACCTACGCTAAAGACGCGCCACCCATTTGGATGATTACCGATGGATGTGCTACGGGAATTGCAGGCGTTGTCAGTCAAGGCGATGACTGGAAAACCGCATATGTAGCGGCTTTTTATTCCGCAAAATTAAATGCAGCACAGCAGAATTATCCCGTTCACGAGATCGAAATGTTCGCTGGCATTGAAACAATGCTTCGACACAAAGATATTTTACAAGGAGTACACTTTACGTGGATTACAGATCATAAAGGATTAATATATCTATTAAATCAAAAGAATCTGTCGGGCAGGCAAGCACGATGGTTAGAAAAAATTAGCAGCTTCGACTTTGAAGTAAAATACATACCTGGGAGCGAAAATACGCTCGCAGACTCGCTATCTCGCATGTACTCGGCCGATGCTCCTGGTACGGTGCGTGCACGCAGTGAGTACTCGTACCACGACGTCATGGATGAAAATAGCGAGCTACAAGCTGCAGCAATGCCTGTGCTCGTGGGTATCGAAGCTAAAGTCGCTCCTACACGACGCAGTGCGCGAATTAAAGCCAAAGTCGCACCTGCTGAGACCGGACGCCCTGAGACAGGCAGAGAATTCGCCAGACGAATGAGAGATCGTTTCGTTCTGCGAGGCCCTGCACAACGAAAGGAGGGAGGGGATAGTACCCTAAACTCTGACAATAACAACGAGATTAATGACACACATGAACCAGACACTGAACAATCACATAACACACCAGTTGCTGGCGAGTTAATAGCTCAAAATAATGTATTAAACCGCTCTATACATACTGAAGACGAACATATACCTTCAGAACCGCTGTCCCTGACCGAAATGGCATCATTCAGCAATGAAGTCATTGATCTAATGAAAGAAATACAACATAAATATGGAAATGATACTCTATTCAGAAAGATATTAGAAAGACCTTCAGATTTCCGTAACTTTCTGGTAGAAGACGGTCGAATCTACATGATAGAAAGGGGAGAAAAGCTTCTCTGTATTCCTAAGACTCTAATTAATGGCCGAAGTGCTCGAGAAATTGTAATCTCGGAAGCGCACTCTGTTTTGGCGCACTTGGGCGCTCAGAAAACTATTCAATATCTACGTGCTAATGTATGGTGGAAAGATCTCATATCCGACGCAAAGGCGTACTGTGATACGTGTAGAACATGTAAACAGAGTAAGCCTAATAATCAGAAGCCGTATGGACTTCTTAATCCACTACGAGTACCTACTCAACCGTGGGAATCCATCGGAATTGACTTCGTCGGTCCACTACCAACGTCATCAAACAGAGACGGATCCTTCGACTCCATCTGTGTCGTCATATGTCTACTTACTGCTATGGTACACATCATACCATGCAGAATAAATTATAAAGCCAAAGACGTGGCAGAATTAATGTTTGAACACATATATAAATTGCATGGTCTGCCTAAACATATTATTAGTGATCGAGATACACTATTCACCAGCTTATTCTGGGAACATCTTCACAATCTCATAGGAACTCAGTTGCGCATGTCCAGCGCCTATCATCCCCAGTCCGATGGCTCCACAGAGCGTGCAAATCGCACTGTAACACAGATGATCAGGCAGTGCATTAATGAAAGGCAAACTGATTGGGTCGCTAAACTCCCCGCCATCGAATTTGCCATCAACTCGGCTAGATCCGAGAGCACTGGATACGCGCCATTCTTTCTCAATAGCGGCCGTATGCCGCGCGCACTAATTTGGACAAACGCGCCATCCGCGGAGTACCCGGGTATTAGAAATTTTGCATTAAAGAAAAAACTTGCCATCATGAGCGCACATGATAACATTTTAGCAGCGCGAGTTAAGCAGACGCGCGACGCTAATAGGAGGAGACAAACCCTCCCATTCAACGAAGGAGATATGATATATTTGTCAACAGAGAATATTAAATTTGATAAGGGACTTGCTCGAAAGCTCATCCCTAAGTACATTGGACCGTATAAACTATTGAAGGATTACAAAAACTTCTCATTTCTCGTTGATATACCAGATAGACTCAAACAGAGGGGCGTGCACCCTGTTTTTCACGCGTCTCTGATGCGAATCCATGTCCCTAATGATGACCGTTTGTTCCCGGGACGAATGGACAATCAAATTGGCGTGCCTGAGAAGACCGAAGGCGAATGGGCAGTTGATAAGATTGTTTCTCATTATGGAAAAGGGAAAGATGCACTCTTTGAAGTACGATGGAAAGCCGGGGACATTACCTGGCTCTCCTATGACAAAATAGAGCACTTGGAACAACTCAACATGTACCTGGAAGCATTGGATGTTGATAGTGTTGCTGAATTGCCTAGAGGCGAAGGAAATCCGCCTGCTCTTGACCCTCAGATCATGTTAGGATCTACTTCGCTTATAATTCACCCAATTAGGCAAAGGGACTCATATAAAAGCTCAATGTTATTTTTGGGAAGCATCATCACCTCCCCAGCTCACTCCCCAGCTCGAAAACCTACCCAATCAACTACATCTACAATCAATACTATGCCTAGGAACGATCCACCTCATCCTGGCCTCACCCGTCTCGACGACGAACGTTTCCATCTCCGTGATCCAAACACTCCCTTCGACATCAATACTGGCAGGATCTATGCAGTCCGCGATGTCCTTGCGTTTGGACGACTCGACCGCTATATTCGTGGCATGACGGGAATTCAGTTAAACGTCCAGTTGCCCAACATGCCCGAAGGGTACGACGAATTCGCCACCAGATACAATGCCCACAACACTGGCCATGGCCGCTTCGCTGTCTGGGACAGTGTCAAAAATTGCTATACGTGGACTGGTCGATCCATCTCTTTCTGGCACGACTTTCATATTGGAGTTCGATTCAATCAGGGTATTACTGACTCTGCAAATGAACCATCTTCCGGGTCTCGTCGGCGTGCTAACGGCGGTCCTAGGCCGTACTCCGAGCGCTTGTCGCCCTATTGGAATCGTGGGCGAGGCCGTGGACCTCGAGGAGGCAGTTCTCGCGCACCACCTGGCATGCGTGGCATGGCCACTAGCGATGATATGGAAGGGCTCGCTTCTACCCTCCTCTTCAACGCGGCGTTCCGTGCCGCCACTCAGGAGTTCTCTACGCTCCAGCATGCTCACCAACCACCCCAAGGGCCGCCTCCGCCGCCGCCGCCCTCGGGATCTGCTTCTCAACGTGTACGTCGCACGGCATCGTCTTCAGATAGTACGCACACCCGTGATCAGGCTTCTTTCCATTCTACACCCAGTCAATGGATGCCGCAGCCTGGAGAAACCGCTGCGGAAATGGGTGCCGCCATACACATGGTGGAGTACAACGACATGATGGCCGACGCCGCTCAGTCATTCCAGTTCGACCTGACTGGAGATGTCAACATGGCTGCGCCTACCGATAATGGGATTCTTAATGCGGCCAACGCCACTGCCATTTTAGGCAATGGTTTATTTACACCCATCGACAATGTGCCATCCAACCTAGTAATTCCCCCTGCCGAGCAGGCCCCTGTTGCCAGCACATCTGACGTACCTCCCTCTGCTACTGAAGGGATTACACGCGCCATTGCCGCCACTGTCATTTCCGTCGCTCCCGTCGTGAACACCATGTCAACCCACCCCGGGTTTTACAGTGTCAACGAACTCGGCCTCGGCCGCATTCCTCGACTCACCATCGATACCAACGTCTCGAATGACGCCGCCCCAGTTCCGGACGCCCCTGTCGCTGCCAACGAACCTGCCGCTGACAACGAACCTGTCATCGAGAGTCTCATTTAAATTGAGTACTTGTTTTTTTATATTCGATTATCTATTACACTGTCGTATTCTTCGAGTTTTACTCATTATACCCAGACTCGACACTCTCACACTCGTTTGTCATCCCCCGACTATATCTTATTAGTCCTAACACATTCCTTTGACATTTCTCGATTATATTTGTCTGTTCGTGACGCTTCATTGTCATTTCCCGACTACATGATTAGTCCCACGCTCCAAGGGTATGTTTCTGGCAAAATATCCGACCTAGGGTCGACTTAGGCGGAAATGGCATTGGGCTCTGGACTAACTAACTTACTAAGCACCATCAGTCACGTGTGTGATGGTGATTTACCATATATGGTATCTACTACGTCATCTAATTCATCGCCTTCCCTTCTTCGTCGCTCGTTGAGCACTAGGACGCTGTCTACATGCGTCGCAGTGCCATTTTACGGGTGCTTGCTCAAGGCCTATACACTCAAGATGATACTACGGTGCATATGTGTGAATTTGAACCATGAGATAGTCGATAAAATATCAATAATAATCAAAACTTACCCATCTTGTCTCACATCCGGCTCGTTGACACTCAATCGAGTCGGCAGACTCTGGGGTAACCACGCCCTTATCGCAGCATTCGCTGAAGTTGTCCCTCTCGCGCTTTGATGGAACAGCGCGTCGATGTCCGCGCCCATACTGCACCGGTGACGTGGGCACTTGAATACTGGCAGAGTTTGGCACAGGACTTGGCATGACTGTTGATTCCACCATCGATTCCGCTCTTAGACCCGTCACCGTCGCTCCCAGATGGAATAATATTGTCAGGTATGCCTACAACGCAGAAGTTGTGAACTCACATGCAAATGTTGCGCTGTATCCGTGGAGCCGGAGATTTTACTGTTGACAGTGGTGACAACGGACACGCCGTACTTGGTGCCATTGGTGGCCCCACCATTTCCATCTTCTCCCCTGTCGTGCGCCTCTTCTTCGAGTTCGAGTTCGAGTTCGAGCTTGGAGACCTCTTTCTCTGCTGCTTCTTCTCCCTTCTCTTCGTTCTCATGGCAGTTTTCGGCGCCCTCAGCCTCGCCTGCTGATACATCATCGGAATCGTCGGCGTCGACATCGCTCTCTGCCTCCGAAAATTCGCCATCCTCCTCGGCGCTTTTGTCAGAACTCTCTGCATCGGCCTCATCCTCGCCTGGAGCGCCACTACCGTTATTTTGGTGAAGATGGGGTCTGTCGCACTTTATTAGCTACAACCCGCCGAGCAGAAAGCAGGGAGCACTCACATGGATTCTGGGATGCGAGAACGATGGGCATCGGATATAGCGAGTGGCGCAGCACCTTTCTTGGTACGTAGAATCCCTACAGTCTTCCGTTTGCGCCAAATCTCCTTCATTCCCAATTCATTCCCCTAATCTCAAAATTTGTCAGCTCCCACAATGATCTGTACTGCTCCTTCAGCGCAGTGCCATGAGCTTGTCGGAAGTGGTCCTCAGCCAAAAAAGTCACCTCCTAATGGGGGTCCAAAAGTTCGATTCGTGACTTGGTCCTTGGACTAACTACCTAGCCCGGGGTCCGGGATTTCCGGCCCGACATACCCTTGCCACGCTCCTTCACTGTTCTCAACTGTCTTTTATCGACTCTTACATTTATCGTGACATTTCTTCTAAATGCCAGAGGGGCGGGTGTAACGGTTCTGATTACTTAATAGATCTCTTTCTATCTTATCTTATTTCCTTCGATTATCTCCTTACCTACTTGACTCATCCCTCCTCCCTCTCCCGAGAACCGAGCCTCAGAATTAGTATAAATACCTAGTAGATTTGTAGCTACATCCTCAGTGAATTTTAATCCCCCGCGTTTAAACCTTTCACTACCTCGACTGAACTCTCGTGTCGCCTTCTCCACTCTACAGCCACTTCCCGAAGTCACTGCATCGTGGGAACGCGACAGCACCCTTCGGCTGAGGCGGCCCGATCGACTTTGAGGCGCTTTGCACTCAATTCGTAGTATTCTCAAAACTTCGAACAGACATGTCAAAAAAGAATGAATGGCGACAACATTTATATTATATTCACCACATGCGCATATCAACAGGAAGAGGATTTGAAGAAATGAAGTCTTACGACCGTGTACCCAGGTTCACTCTGTATCGGGTGGACACAACGGGCACCCCACAGACCCGTAATGATTCTCCTTGTCTGGAACAGCCTCAACAGCCTTGCTATGCTTATCCAACATGCCTCTGTACGCATCCGCGACATCCCATAGATCATGATTATCAGCATAATCGTTATCTTCCTCGATCTTGACCTTCCTGGGCCACTTAAGATCTTTCAACATCTCGCGCAAAGTGGACGAAACAATGCCAGCACCGAAATGGAACCGGACTAGCGCGGCTTCAGCTCGTAGTGCACGCCTTTGGAAGTCTATGTCGGGGACAGTGACACAGTTAGTGAAAACAATAACAATGCAAGCGTGGAATAACACAGACGTTTGGTCGCAAATCGCCTGACCATACACTCCTTCAGTAACTGCGCAACTAATCTGAATGTCGCCTTGAAGGTCTGCCGCGGTCGCCTCGCGCTGCCCGTGTAGGGGTTCTACCTCAACAGGGGGTACAGAGGGCTCCCGAGTGGTTGACCTGTGGATACGCGCCGAGCCTCTTTCAGGCTGAGGATGCTGTCGCTGCGGACCCACTGCCGAATTGAGCTTCTCCAGCTGTTCACGCAGCTCCTCGGTCTCCCCTCTTGCTGCAGCCAGGAGCAAATCAAAGATTCTCTTCCTGTCTTTTGCTTTTTCTAGTGATCCCTGCGCTGCTGCTCTGGTACCCTCAAGCTCTGAGGTGAGTTTCTTCTGCATTTCGACCGCATCCTTCCGCTCCGCCACTAGTTTCGCGTCAAGCTCCGTGCACTGCCGTTGACTTCGTCTCGCCTCTTGCTCGAAGCCCTTCTGCGCTGCGATGAGGTTCTTCAATCTCGTTCTCTCTAGCAGCATGTTATCCGCTCCTTTCTCGAGCATGGCTTGGCTCTCCTCAACCTGTTCAAGTTTGGCCCGGGTATCCACGAGCTCCTGCTCCACAACCCGCAACGCCTCGTCGCTGCGAAAACCTTGCAAATAGAGGCGTCGCAGCAGCTCGCTGGTTTTGTTTGCTGCGGATTCGTGCTTGGCATGTAAGGCCTGAACGAGCGCGATGTGTTCTGCGCGCACACCCGCGAGTGCCAGAGGTAGGTCGCACGGCCCTGAGCATGAAATCGCAGACGAGCTTTCCCGCCAAAAGAATGATAAACATGGGTCTGTCGTATAGCTTGGTTCACCATCGTCTGCGGAGTAGGACGGCGCTGCAAGACACGAGCTTGGTGCAAAGGCCATAAGATAGTTATAGTCGGACACGGCTGCAGCGTGAGCTGCAATATGCATGGTGTGCCCGGACGCCGGTGTGTCGTAGCTCTGGAGATGCTTGCGCAATGTCCTGATCTCCTCCTTCTCATCCACAACCACGCGACTGAGTGTCTCCAATAGCGTGTCCCGGTGCTTTCGAATGCCGGCAAGCTCCTGGTCGGCCTCGAGTAGTCTCTCCATTGCGCCCTTCAAAGCCCGTTCGAGACCACCTCGTGTGGATGTGAGCTGCTCGAGGTTGGCGCCCAGTTCTTGACACCGCTTCTGAGTCTCGGTCAACTCAACGACTGTCCTTGCTGACTTGGCCTCTTCTGTCAACAGCTCCTTCTTGACGGAGCCCAGTTCACCCTCCACCTTCGCAACCTGCAAACCGAATTCCTTTTCCATCTCCTTCTCGCGTTCCAAAAGTCGTCTCTCATGCTCTTCCTCGCGTTGGTTGTTCATCTCCTTCTCGCGTTGAGCAAATAGCGTCTGGAGCTCTTGCTCACATTGAGAGAACCCTCGCTCGAGCTCCCGATCGCGTTGGGCGTTGGTAATTTCGAACTCCCGTTCGCGCTGCACGCGCCGTCTTTCGAACGACCTTTCCAGCTCCCTCTCGCGCTCGACGCGACGTCGGTCCGTCTCCGCTCGACACCGTTCCGTCTCCGCCTGCACATCCCGGACTTGCTGCAACAGCAAGCCAAACTTGGTGTCCACAGCGTGTTCGTGGTCGCTCAGGGCGATGAGTTTGTAGGCGACGCATGCAGCTGTCTGTGTTTGGGATTCAGAGGCGGATTCGGCGCCGGCGTGTGTGGAAAACGGTGTATTGGGCAAAGGTGAGAGGGATGGAGGCCCAGAGTGAAGATGTGGATAGCGAGGCCGTTGCTGCTTGGCTCGAGCACGCGGAGGAATCTCAGAGAAACAAGACAAAGAGCGACCAGGACTTTCGGTAGACGCGTTCAGATGGTCGAGCTTCCGTTTCTTGGACACTGAAAGGTGGATATGAAGGATCATGGTGTTGTCAGGGCTCCTTCTACGAGAAGGAAACTTTCACAACATACCTGGCTGTGAAGAATCATCTATTTGAGAGTCTGCAGCAGAAGGTTCTAGAGACTCCATATCGAGAGAATGAGGCACTAATCGCGAGCCCTAGCTATAAATTGTCAAAAGGTCATGTGTCACAAAGTTAAAAATCAGGGTCGAAATATTCGTCAAATAGGCCCACCTCACTTGGGCTTCACAGCCACACATTGATCCACATTCTCCTTAACCATCTCTTGAGCGTTTGGTGACGGAAAGAGCGAGGTAGCGCCCGTTGGAGGGTGACCGAGAAAGCTGGAACATGACGGGCGGGGTCAAGGTGCGGGACACGGGCAACTTTGATCTGCGGAGTTGAGTCCCCGCTCGGGCCGCTCTCTGCCCGGGCTCTTGCGAAATGGCCACTCCCAAGCCACTCCCGCGCGGCCTTGACTTCAACGGACCCAGAATCCCCTTCTCTGTGGCTTAAAAGTAGTGCTACACCGCAATCGAAAGTTATTCTGCTGAAACCTGGTGGACGCTTAATCTGGGCGGAACATGCTGGATGCCCGGGCTAGGTTACTCACTCAGGCTTGCTGCGGACGACTTGAAGTTGGTTCGACGGGGCCTTGGTGGAAATGGGGAGTAATAATTTGGCGTAATCGTCTGTTATTGTATGTAAAATACTCGCATTCTGAAGGTTTGCATCCTTGCCCCGAAGTGGAAGTGGAAGCGCAAAGCGGGAGTGGAGACGGGAGTTGTGTGTCGGGGGGTTGCTTTGGGACCGGGCGCTTCAGTGGAATCGAGAAACAGAGAAAGTCTACAGGAGTGAAGTCTAGCAGAAAGGGGATGCTCAAAAGAACGGGGTGGGTGTGAATCTGAGAGCTCAGTATCAATAGATGCGGGTCTTCGCAGTGAATGCGGCCCAGCAAGTCCCGCCGGGCGGAGCAGCGGACGCGGGACTGTGGTACCAGTGGAAGTGGCCCAGGGAAGCTTTGGCCCGGATGAGTCCCCTTCAGTGGAAGTGGGGTCTGAGTGACCGATAACTTCCCTTGTAAGTTCACACTACCTCAAATATTCATTACAGCGCAAATGGTGCAGTGATCAGAGCAGTTGGAAGTTGGTACACTACAGTCTGTCACTCCGGGCGGCTGCCAAGTTTGAAGCGGTTTGCAACCCATTTCTCAACCCTACTTTGCCGTAAGTACCTTCGAGCATTGGGCAGATCGCCTATCCCATCCAAGGGAATATCATTCCAAGTAGCCCATGTCGTCCATTTTTGAAGGAGTCGGTTGTACTCCTGCGCGCTGTGCTGTAGGAAAGTTCGCATATAAGTTATAGAACTGCAGCTCTAGATCAATTTAACGTACTTCTCTGTGTATACGATGTAACAGGTCTTTAAGCCACGACGTGGTTTCGCGAGCAGTGGAATCTGTATCTGGCCGCAGGGCAAGATCAATCCAGCCATGTGGTTCTATTGTGGCATGATCCTTAATATAAGCCATTGCAAGATACCTATGACTACATGGTGGCCATTGGGAATCATGAGGTTGCTCTCCGGGCGACACAGAATCCAAATACTTTCTAGGCCGAGTGTAGATCCACTGCCGTAACATCCGTCTGTTGTTAGTCACGTCATCATCGCAGGCACACTGCGTAATACACATGAGCATTCTTACTCTGAGTGAAGCGGACTGGAAGAAGACATTGACGCACTAGATAGTAAATATGGTTGAAGACGATAAGAGGAATAAAGCGCTCAGTCACTTCTTTTTCGCCGGCCAATGATAGGTCCTGTGTCGTCAATGTATTCAGAAAACCAGGGGGAAGCTGATCAAGTAGGCGCAGACCCGCTGAGGCAATCCTTTGAACTATAAATAAGTCAGAAAGTTGAAACATGAAGAACAAGCATAAGTGTGCTGACATAGTGAACGTATGTGTTCCTCCATTTCGCGACAGGCCTTCCATACCGCTGACTGAATTTTGAAGTTGAATGAATAAATATCCACAAAATAGCCCCCTGATCGTGACTGGTCACATAAATAGTCCGGGAAAGATGCATGGTGAAAGAGCAGCTCATTATGTTGGGTATACTGAGCAATGGAAGTCAGTTCAGCCAGACATGACTGCACAATTCCTTTGGTATATTTGGGGTTATAGGGTTGCAGGACGTCCATAAGGGTTGGTTGGGGAGCGGCTCTAACACCTGAGTCGTCATAGATTTGGGGATGTGATCCAGTATAAGGGTATGAGCATGCAAGATATCTTTTAATGCTTCCTGGTTGTCGACTTGGGAAAGAATATACGTGTAAATTGCGTCGAGATGAGAGAATGGCGACTTGGAGTTGGCAGGAATTTGTGCAGCACCACGCACCCTTGCCAAACTAATCGTTGGACTTGCTGACGAGTGGGATATAAAGCGCATGACGGTCGCAGCGTAGATAAACTGGCCCGAAGATTTCCAGACAATGCCTTCAACATCTTCAACAGATGGCCAGGTTGTATCCAGCGTATGCGCAAGAGGGTGTGTCTTCCGGACCCGTTTGAACTCGTCATTGACAAAGGATCGGATATTGTTTTCAGGGGAGTACTCGTTGTCAAGATAGAGGGGAAGGAGCGGGGAAGATATGTCATTGAAAGCCACTCGAATCTGAGATTCATCACGGCTGGCCACTAGTAGTACGGTGGCGAGAACCGCATGGATGAAATTTCTTGTGATTTCGCCAAAAAAATATTTTTTACATCGTTTTCATGAATTATCAATACGAATCGAACGTACTGTCCAGTTTTCGCGTAGGTATTTTCGTTGAGCCCACTGTCGTGCGAGGTCGATGGCTGGTAAGTTGCCATCACTGCCATCAATCCCGGACCGGACACATCAGCGAGCCACCACACTGCCAGCTCATTTTCTCGTTCAGCATGTACCACTAAGGTTAAATAAATACGCTATCACACCTAGGTACATATTTTCTACAGCCTCATACAAAAATCCCGAGCGCCGCTACGCTACCAGAGCAATAGGACAAAGTTCTTTGCTGATGCATTCATGTTGGGAAATATTCCCACGGCAGCGCCTAGCATCGATTCCTGCCCCTTTTAACTCATTTGCGTGTGCTGCGTCTACCACTGGGCTATGAAAACTGTACCATTATATAATTCAACATATTGGCAGCATTATAATATAAAAATAACGAGTACCGCTTGATTTCTTGATGAGCAGTTATTGTTTCTGTGTGAAAGTACCCATTTGTGTAACATGTCCATTGGTGAGTAAGAGGAATCATCTATGTGGAATAATCAGTGTGATACTGAAGCATTCTGCCCCATATCTCCCACCAAGCTCGTGCAGATAGCTCTGGAGAGCCAATCTCTGTGTATATATGTTCACACATAGCCACCATCTCATCTGACCCAAATTGAGTATACTCCAGACGGTCATACTTGGCCAGAAGTGCGTCAATCTCCCCGAGATCGACCTTGATGAGGTGGTTGGTACCCCCATAATCCTCAGGGTGGTTGTAGAAGTCGATTCTTCTCCCTCCACTTGGAAGAAGGGACTTCTTCTGGTACCGGACACGATGGTTGTTCTGCTCAATAAGATATTCATCAAGTCTGAGCTGCACAATTCTGCCCCATAGCCAGAACGATATCCCTATATATCATAGTAAGTACTTAGAGCAACTAAAATATTCAGAGATGCAGAATTACTTACTCATGAATTGAATTCCCTTCTTCAAATGCTGATATCTCCTTTCCAATGTCATATTGATGTGCCACATTTCCCAGCTCTTTTTCCCAAAGAGGCCTCCAGGCTCGCTCCCTGGTAATGTTGTAAACACTCTTGACAGTTCAGTGTGCTGGGAGAGTATTCTCTGGAAGGAATGGTTGGTAAATTGATCTAGAAGTTTACCATTAGTGCATGTATCCCAATAGAACACAGCTAGTAGATACCTTAGTGTGGTTGCCACTGCAATTAGTTTCCCTAACTCGGTGCCCATGTCGCTAGTACAAGTAAGTGGAAGACCTCCTACTCGAGGTCGTCCAATTGAGCCAGTTGATTATCTGACTTTGCTTTCTTTGATGGTTTCTGCTCCCCACGGGGGACCCAGTTCTCGATCTTCTCAGCTCGTTGTGTCAGGGCGTCAAGTTTGCTGAGCTTGACATTCACGCTTTTCAGCTGGTTCTGCAGATTGTCAATTTTTTTGTCCATGCAGCGCAGTTCAGTCAACCTTGCTTGTGTGGAACACCGACTGGCCTCCAGTTTTTCAAGACGGTCATCGTTTGTGGCGTATGTGGCCTGCGTCTGCTCGAGTTTATCGATGCGCTGGAGATGACCTTCGAGTGCGCGGATGCGTTGGAGCAGGGCCGCCTGTCCATCTAGGTCCGCTTCTTGCTGTTTTCTCGGCGGGCCAGCGTCATCGCAGCGCGATGGCACCCGCTTTTTACCCTTTTGGTCTTTCCCAGGCCTGTCCTCTTCCAAGAGCATCTAAACGTGCGGAAAAATGGCTTTAGGCGACATTTCTTTCTTATTGACAATCAAATTGTATATGCAACGCAGATCAGTGTCACAGTATTCTTCAACTAACCCATTGTGCTCATGACTACGGGACAGATATTTCTACAGACCTCATCAAGTTCAACACTTTGCATACAATAATAGGGTAACTTACAGCACGCTCACGAATGCTGTGGAAAAAAATTTCGAACTCGGCAACAGATTCGATGGGCAATCCCCGCTTCCAGGCATCCCACGCAGCGATGACCTGTGAACGAGTATACTGAGGGGCTGACGGGCGATCCAGTGTCTTATTGGTCGAGGCCATAGGAGGTTTGGATGAGAGAGGGGGTTGATTGATTCCAGAAAGAGGAGATGCAAAATCTTTTTCAATTTGATCAAAGCAATCCGGCAATCAGGGACATCACCGACATCCAACACCATCTTTTCACACATAGTAAACCGTGAAGGGGTTTAACAGGGGGCTGCAGTCGGCAAATTCCGTGAAACCAACTGCCCTGTTTCCCAGGGATGGCTAGTTACGGGGTCTGCTTATGCAATAGGACCCAGTTACCGAAGCTAGCGGTGTCAACCTCGCTTAGATTATCCCACCAACAATCTTGATCGCAACAATAGGAGGGTAGTCCTATATTACTATACACTCATCCTGTATACTATATACATGAGCGACACAACCTTGTAGATGATGAGTCCCCTCAGAGCCTTACCAGTTTGATATTCCGCTCTTTCTTCCCAAGCAAATCTCAATATTCTCCCAATGTGGTTTGTCAGATTCACCAACACATCACCATCGGGGAGCCTGTGTTCTTCTCCCCACTCTGTCGCATCTTCAGCCGGAGCGCGTAGTCTCCGCGCCTCCTCAATTAGAGCATGAGTGAGGCTTAGGGACTCATAAGTTATTGGAATGACGTCTCCATTGTCATCCACATGATTGGCTGCCATATGGTAAAGGAAGTTGTGCCTCGAGAATGCTACTGGTTGGCCAGTTGCACCAGTTGGGCAAAGAGAACGGTGGACTGGGTGTTGGTGCGTGCGAAGTAGTCATTCATACCCAAAGCCCTGAGATACTGCATTCCTTTGTAGTGATAGGAACAGTTTGATAAAGTGCCGAATTTTTCTCTCTCGCGTATGAGTTGAGTGCGTCATCCCTCCAAACCACACCAGCAACACGGGTTTAATCAGAACTCCAATGTATATCCAGTTTTAATCATCAGATTCATCGGAAGTCAATGCTTAGTGCACCAAGATTATTGTCATCTTTAAAGGTATACCGTTCTGTTGTACTAGAAGAGTGGACCAGGGGATCTGCAGATGATGACACACCATTATCATCCTTGTTTTTCGTTTTCTCCATGCGTCTTCGTTTGACGTTCTCAAAGATTGAAATTCAAAGGTTTTGGGTAACCGTCCCTCTCGGGGTGTGGAAGGTGTGCTCTATCTAATGCAAATTTATGGAAATCAATAACTGGTGAACACGGTAGGAGGATCTGGGTAGTCTCTGACTGCTTAACAGAGCCCGAGCCAGAGAATTGCATATTGGACGCTATCAGAACAATGTATCCGATTGTCCTATTAGTATAAGCAACAAAGTATATCCAATGCTATACAATTAGCATTGAAATTTTCATGTAGCTGCTTCAGGGCAATCTGCGCCCTCTCTCGCTCCTCTGCCTCAGACCTATGTCTCTAGATGCGCCTTTGGCGTTCTCCACATTTGATGTTACTGCGGTGTTGCCTAGAAGCCACTCCGCTGGCCTTCAACACCGGTAAATCACGGGGATAATACTTCACGTAGCCACGCATACGCAGAGAGCTCAATGTGCATGCCGTTTTGAAGGGTGGAGTTAATAATCTCCGATGGGTCCTTGAGTTTGAAGCCGGGCTTGAGCCGGGCTCGTTCTCAGTTGACTCGGAAGCACGATGGTTGGACATGCCAGAGGTGGGGGACGCCAAATGGTACATTTTTCGAACACTGTTTCTACTCTAATACTCACGGCCATACAGCAGAAGTGCGCTAGGACCTGTTCCAAGCATGTTCTTGCGATAATATTCTGACGATATCCTGGTGCAAGTGTTAATCTTTGTTCGCATATGAATCGACTACATCACTCTGACACCGCCAAAAATAGTAACTAGGTCCTATTGCATAAGCAATGACCCCATAACTAGCCACCTGTGGGAAACGGGGGGGTTGTTTCAGCGGCGCAGTTCGGCTGTAGCCCCTCGGGGTTTAAGACCAAAATCGCGCTCAGAGGATTGAGTGATGTGTAATCAATGTGGCTGTGCTCATCAATGGATTTTCGAAATCGCATTGATGAGCACAGCCACATTTTCACCTCGTGGTACATACACAAAAGTGCTGACGCAAGGTCTGACCAGTATGCACATTGCAATCATGAGTGCAAGACCGTCGAAAAGATTTGAAGTGTACGGTGACTGGATCCTGTCAGCCACGCGGACAAGCTATAGAACATCACCAAATCTTAATCCGAAGGAACACCGGAAGTCGATGTCCACGGAGTTTGCAAAGCACGCTCAGTCGACGGGGACGGCCCCCTGTTCCAGTGAGAATGGGTTCTGCAATTGGGTGATTTCCAACGAGGGGCAGCTTTGAGCTACCAGAGTTTGGATTTGTGTCAGACTATAAATATAGTAATAAAAATAAAAATAAAATAATAGTGTTCATGTTTGTGATTTCGGACCTTGATCTTTCAAGTATGATATTCCCTTAAAAAAGACTAGCAAACTTGTTATGTAGGCCACTGCGTTGCATGGCAGTACAATATTTTACGCCCTTTTAATCTTTTGCCTCCTATAAATACAAGTAATCAATATTTTCTCATCTTCAAAATCAATGACTCTCTTTCCATTTGGTATGGTTATTTTTTTTTGTTGAATTGGAAATAGAAATCTGCATCAAATGGTATAGTTTTATCCAAAATCCGCTGGTGCAATGGCATTCTATTGAATGATGTTACAAGGATAAAATCAGAGATTGATGCCAGCCACAGTAAATGCTGAATAAATTTGTCCATAAATTCACTATGGTACTGATAAATAGACCATTCAATTTGCCTTGTAATTATGCATTGAATGATATAGATTTGTGATACAAGCATTCAGATTATCCTGTTTAATTTCCTTAACTTATAATGTCACACTCATGAATATCAGGCACAGCACACTATTTGCAAGATAAAGGTACAATACCTGGACAATTCCATTGCTAATCTACATCATTGGATGCGTAATTTCAAGGCAAATTGAATGGTGTATTTATCAGGACAGTAGTGAATTTATCGACGAAGTTATTCAGCATTTACTGTGGCTGGCATCAATCTCTGATTTTATCCTCGTAAGATCATTCAATAGAACGCCATTGCACCAGCGGATTTGGATAAAACTATACCATTCGATGCATATTTCTATTTACAATTCAACAAAAAAAATAACCATACCAAACGGAAATTTATTCACTGAGATATGATCTAACTACAGTGAGAGCCCATGGAGAAATGATGGCATCACCAATACTTTCCCAGGGGTAATGAAAAGGTGGACATTTTTTGATGGCACTCCGTGGGCCGTAATGAACTCTTTTTACTTTGTAAAAGATCGTAACATTAAGTTTATGGTCGAATCACATATAAGTAGTAGTGCTAGAGCCGCGTATCTCGCTTGAATACATATATACTGAAAATCTATGGCGACTGTAAGCGATTCGCAGAAAAATTACTAAATTAGTGAAATACCTAGGCCGAAGGAAGGGGGAAAGGCCAAAAATGATGGCATCAAACAAAAGTTCCCAGGCGACAAGGAATGGGGGACACTTTTGATGGCACTCCGTGGGCCCTAATGAACTCTTTTTACTTACGTAAAAGATCGTAACATTGGTACTGTGATACACATTGGATATAACATTCATACTATCAGAATACTACGAGAATACTCTAAAGAAGGAAATAGAGTGCGTTATATGGACTTGATTCACGCAAACCGCAATGTAAAGGGTTGGTAAACGGTCAGTTATAACTTGGACGCGACGTGATAAATCACGTGCGCCCGGTTACTTATTCAAGTGAGTATACAGCTGAAATACATTTCAGATGGAACATGCGACTGCCAACCTCTGACAGGATATTATCAATCGCAATGCGTTTGTCCAGGCGTACCCGGCAGGGCCATTTTGCGAGTAGGTATTGGCTGTCACGTGTCATGGGCTTACCTGAGCCTCACCTATTTGGTGCTGAACCCACGGTCATCTGATGAATTTTGTTTTCACGGAATCATGCAAAGCACTGTAATAGTACGTCATAATATAACCGCGATCTAGTAAGCTCATGAGTGGACCAAAATGGTGGAATCCCCCTGGGGTCCCAGATGTCCGGTTCGAGACCTCCTTGCTCTCCTGCGTGCCCAACACAGATTTGTCGCAAATGCCAGGAAAACTACCATATAACCAACAAAAGGTCCCAACGAAGTCATAACAAATTGTAGCCGGCGCGGCTCACGATTTGCAAGTGCGGTGCTTGTAGGGGTGGTGTCTGGAAAGAAGTTGGCTGTGATTGTGAGGGCGAAGATGCCGGCAACAAGAAAGGCACAGGACAGGGCAATTGCCTATCAAGACATGTCAAACAAGCTCCACAAAGACACAGCTGAGAAGCGGAAACACGCACTGCGGACGGGTAGCAAAAGAACACGCAGATGGAAAGCAGCAGGACCCGGTGTTTTGGCCATGTCAGCTTGTTCATTGTCTGCGGGTTTACATTGATGTCTTCTCCGAAGAATATGCGGAAAAATAGGGGCAAAATTGCTCCAATGATCACACCACCGATGGCAAGGAGGATTGCTGATAAGAAGAATGCAGTCGTAGACCAGTGACTTTCCTCAGTCGCAGGTACTGCAATCAATGCAGCTCCCACGCCTGCAAAAAGCGCAAGCTATACAAAATAATCCAAATTTGAGTGAGATAATTGGATATGCGTGAGGCGTGTAATAAGTGTACCATGACACTAGTGGTATTCTTAACTGAGCAATGAGAAATCATTAATCAACGGACGAATAGTCAATTCAATGGCGAAGATATTGCATACCCTTTGAGAGGTGCGTTCTGAATCCCCCCAACGCCTCCACATGCCCCTGGTTTCCATTCAATCGTCGTACATGCTCGTACGTCGAACTACGTAATGCCGTCTGAGCAACTTCTGTAAGATATAACCGGAACATACATACTCCATTCCGGGATTTAGCCACCCAACACCCCCCCAAGGGATATACGGGTCGCATGCTGCGGTTGCCTGTATGAATGTAGACGTCTAGTGAGCACCACTGATAAACTCCAAAGATAACGAGGAATCACGAACCCTGGCGTACATTCGCGTCCAAAGATCCAAGGGCCACGTATATAAGAATGTTGACATGGTCATGGTGGATGATTATTGGGGGGGGGGTGCGGGGCTTTTATATATAGATAAGCTGTCGAGTTGCAACGAGGCCTACGTGAGGCAAAGGGCAGCATTGATGACCAGCCTGATACTCGGGAAATGTGTTGCAAAGAGTTTTATGGACATGTGTTGCACTGGTGTTAGGCGCGTATTCCGTACTGCATTTGAGGCGCAATTGAGCTTTCAACTTCCCCCATCATGATTCCACGGCCTGCCTCCGAAATTAAACCTGGCAGTGCCCACTATCACGATTTTTGTACATTGTTCAGAAAATCAAAAGTATGTGCCGCCTGTTCTTCGCTCCAAACCTATTGGTACTACAGCCAACTATGCAAACGACTGCAGTGTGGTATCGCACAATGTCTTTGGTTGCGGCCGCAGCAGGTTATGGCCCAGGCTCCTAAACCAACCTCTCGTATCTCGAGACTTCATCACATCTAAGAGGAGGGACGATTTTATATAACATAGCCACGGATTGATGAAAGCCAAACAAGGACAATGGAACTAAAGGATGAAGGTTCTCGATAGAGGCTGGCAATAAATGTCGTCGGGCATCTCGGGCACGTCAAGCTAACCCCCATTTGGGCTCGCTAACTGAGCACTGCATGTGCTTTGTCATTCCCATCATATCACGCCGTGACAAGATTATCTGCAACCGCAAGTTGCACGCAAGGCCACCGTGACTGATGCAAGGCAGGAAAACGGAGGAAAACTCGAATTTGACACAATGCAGACGCAATGTCAGTATTAAAACTACATAACTCATCTCAAATACCAGTTGGGACAGAGTGTTTAATGTTCAAGATTAATGTTGTTACATATAAGCAGGACAAGTAGTGTGAGCATGAGCTCTTGTATTTCTATCTGTGACTGGGCTGATAAAAAAATTGACGCCTTCGTTAATGGATGAAGTCGAGACGGATAATTCAATTCGAGCGAGAAGGTTGATCAATGTTTCCCGGCAGTTACACGAGTGAAGGAACAATGCTCTGCAGCGCATTGCATTTCTGATTACTGGTTTGCAGCATCATGCTGATAGCGACAGCTGTTCGCCATTTAGACCGCGTTAGGCTTGGACTTGGAAGGCTCTTGAGCTCAAACTACGGGAACTTACAATTAGCATCTCTTTCTGATAATGTTTCTTCACATGCTCAATAACATCCTCAGTCGCGATCTCCTCGTATTTCTCTGCTTCCTGACTGACTTCCTTCTGGTATACACTTTGTTGTCTCCATTCTCAAGCGCTGGCGTTTTATCTTTGTTGTATCTTTGCAATGTTTGGACACCAACTCCGAATTGTGTTCGTCCGCCAAAGTGGCATTGGGCATGCCAATGTCCCCGCCAATAGGTGCTGGTTTAGCTTGTTGCCGTTGAACCCCACGCTCTACAGCTCTCTCTCGCGCTTTTTGACGTCAAAGTTTTAAGTCTGGATCGGAAGAAAACATTCCATGCATTGTATTCCAAACATTAGGCGCCTACTGTTGCATTTTCTGGGCAATGTTGCCCCGTAGTGGAGACTGCTTTCTTTACATGTACGAGCACAAATCTCGGCAGAGAATTGTGCATTTATAGTTCGTTGGGCTTTTGTAGTGCACTCTGCCAGTGCTTTGTATCCGAATCACAGAATAAGATATGCATAAGCCGTTCTGTTTATCCGCTACCTAACAATTTGGTCAGCACAAAAAGAATAAAAACAAGAATTGCCCTCACTGTAGCCGTTGCATCTCGGAGCACATTCCCTATCTCTTTTTGCGGAAATTGATCAGGCTAACCGAATGGTAGAGGGTCTTCATAGGGGATTATTGCATCAGATTTCTGGCAGAATTTTACATTCGCTTTATGTCTATACCATTCTGATAGGGAACATGCTCTTCGCAGACCCGCGGGATAATTTATGCGGTGGATATGCAGAGATTTGTCCAAACGCATCCACAGGCGCTCAGAATAGAGCTGGGAACTGTGACGTCCTTGTGACCCACTGGCTGACAAATATGATGACATCAAAAAGCGAGCTCAAATGGGGGTCAGCTTGACGTGCCCGAGATGCCCGACGACATTTATTGCCAGCCTCTATCGAGAACCTTCATCCTTTAGTTCCATTGTCCTTGTTTGGCTTTCATCAATCCGTGGCTATGTTATATAAAATCGTCCCTCCTCTTAGATGTGATGAAGTCTCGAGATACGAGAGGTTGGTTTAGGAGCCTGGCTATGGCCGTGCTCGTTAAAGTACCGCATCCAGAGGCAGCACAGCCTTGCAGAGACGGGTAGAGCCGGACATACCAAAGACAAAGCGAGTGCCGCGTGTTTATCAAATCATCAACGCTGCACTTGCCTCATGTAGGCCTTATTACAACTATACTTAGCTCAACAATGCGAGTGCCGCATGTTAATCAAATCTTCAATGTCGGCTGGTATAAAGCTCAGTCGCACACTGCTTGTGTATCCGCCACTTTTCGCAGTGCTTTGTGAGCCAAGGCGACTCCATTTCTTAATGTTTGCATTTGTGGACCACATTTCTGCCCGGGTTCGTGATTTTATATTGCGTTTGAGGTTTATTCATGTAACTGACTAAAAACCTACATTCGTACAGGCATTAGCAGCATGCAACCCTTATGCACCTGTATGCCATCCAGATCTTTTTAGAGTTCATTTCTCAGACATATACAAGATTTTGCGACAATTAAATGGGGGCGAGAGGCATGTGGCGGTGGTGGAATGGTTGAGAGAGGAAGTCGCGGAGGGTATGTGATCTTCCGAGTCTCACCATCGCGTCGACTGTTAGTTTGCTAACTGCGGTCTGAACAATTCTCATTGCTCAGTCAACAAAACAAGGCTGATCACGGTACGCTCCTTACATGCTTCACGCGATGACTCACTCAGGTTTGGATCATTTGTACAGCTTGCCCTCTGTGCGTGCATAGGAGCGGCGTTGACTACTGTACCAGCGATTGCGAAAAGTCACTGGATTACCGTTGCATTCTTCTGCGCAGCAATTCTCCTTGCGATAGGCGGTGTAATCGTTGGCGCCATTTTGATCCGGTTTTTTAACTTATTCTTTAGAGAAGACATTGTCTTCCGCCCGGATAACCAGAATAACATGCCGACTCGGTCAAAAGACCAGGAACTACTTCTTAACAGCTGTGTGTTCTTCGGCTATCAGTCTGCGGTGAGTCCTCCTGCCTCTCAGTTTCGTTTATGCTGAGCATGTCTTGACAGGCAATCGCACTGTCATGCATCTTTCTTGCTGCTGGCATATTCGCCTTCACGATTACGGTCGACTTGTCTCCGGACACCGCACCTACAAACAGCCAGCTGCATCGGTTCCCATTTTTTGGGGTTTCGCTGGGGCCTTTTATCACTTATATGTCACTATTTTGGTGTCATACGAGAAAGCTCTTGGCCGCGTACAGAATCACTGATCTCAAGGCGTAGTGATGATGCTGCCCTGGTGAACAATGAATCCAACCGTGATGGAGGTGGATTCTGTTGGACCTTGTATATCCATGCCCAATCCCATTCATGACTGCAGTAACACATTACTTATCTCGTCATTCATCTAGCACTCATTCCTTGATTCATATTTATGCTGTGTCCTCATACCCCTCGTCTTACTATACGCCTCGTTTCTCATTCGAGCAACCTCAATCGTCTTTCTTCCCTGGCCACTGATGTGTGCCTTTCTTGTACTCGCTATGATACGTACGCTCATCACTGAGTACCCGTAGCTCAGCGTTCTCGCATGTTCTATAGATATACCAATACACTCGTCTTTTCCCCTGAACAGTGAACACTGAGCTCAGCGCCCTCACGTGCTCTATAGGTTTATCAGATTTTTGTAAAAAGACTAAATTGATCGAAATAACTGTACTTACTTCGGTCCCCTGTCCTTGTCGTGTTGGTGGCGACGAGACGAGCGGTAAATTTTCGCGACGAGGAGAATTGTGGAAGTATAACCCAGCGTCGAAGGTGGTTTCTGGGTTGCTGGCAGGGGAAGGCCAATATCATCAACGCAGGTGTCTCTGGTGGGTTGAGGGCCCCTTCATGACTATGCCGACGTTTTGGCGACGAGTTGAATTATGTGTGAGCACAATATTAAGATGAGATGTTTGAAGAACGAACGCAGGGAAGAGGAGAGTGCCATATTAATTGATTGATGGCTGAAAAAACCGATCAGCACCTCAGGCTCTCTGAACCGCTTGGAATGGTGTTGGTGGTACTTACAGCGGAGTAGGATCGATAAATGGGTTGCAAGTTGTCTGAGACTTGGCACCCGCCCCGAGTGACAGACTGTATTCTACCAGATTCCGACTTGCAACTGCGTTGATCAAAGGACTATTTGCGTTACAATGTGTCTTTGAGGCGGTTACACCTTGCAAGAAAAGTTATAGAGCCAAAGAAATGTGTCGAAAACTCAGAACTCCTGGACAGATAAAAATGGCGAAAATCATGTAGACTCAATAAGTGTCTCTACGAATTCTTCGGGGATTACAATTAAGCGCCCATGATAGTGGCTGTGCGTTCTTCATTTGTCTTTCTCACCTTCGACCAAACTGGACATCACTAGATACGACGACCAACACCCCACTAGAGAGTTTGCGCACGGCCATTGTAGGCTTTCTTAAAGGCTTATATATGCGGACATTTCCCCCAAACACTGCTGACACTGACCCCTAGTTGGCCAACGAAAAGTTGTTTTTTGCAGGCATACTGTATATAATTGGCGGTATGGCCCTGACGGGCACGCCTGGACAAGAACATAACCCCCATACAAGCCCATACTACACATTCCGGAGAAGAAGCAAAATAAAGAGGTGTTTCTTTGATATTGCCATGTGCGGGTATGAGAATATCAAATTCATATCAGACCTCGAAGATGGGAGCCCTAGGCTAGGCTGCACCTCAGTTGCCTACCTATTCAAAACATTTGGACTGTATTTAATTTGCCAATGCTCAATTTTATGCGGTTCAACCAATGTGCAATCTCACTCGAGCGCTCTGCGCTCTCGTTCGTTTACCTGGGAAGGAGTGATTGCTCTACTCGTACAGTGATAAATTGACAAATTCTAAACGTTAAGTCCAAGCTAAACTGGCCTTCAGAACAGCCCTACGGTGTACGAGAACCGCCAGGTTGAAATATAAATAGTTGTCTTGATGATGTTCGCTAAGCTTCTCGCCTATCAGCATGAATCCTTGGCAGAGTTATTCGGCATGCTCGGTGCTGTGCCACACGCATAATATGTTGATTTTTAAAGTCAAGAATACAAGAGGAACGTCCATTTACCTTCATTTTAGAACCCCAAAACCCGTATAGAAACCAATGCATACTTAAAATATGTCGCCTCCCGTAGCAATTGGGCCGCGTTCACCGTTGTTTTTTCTGCCGCAGCACTGTATTGTAAGTACTGGCCGTGACAATATAGAAACTTGCACAAATTTTGAGGTTTTTATTACCTTTATATGGGCTGCTCTTCGCTCTTTGCACCAGACACAAGACTACATGGGCCAATTCAATCTAAACAATTTGCCGCAAAGATGACCGCCTTCGTCATCAAAGCATCAGCACACGCAATCAACCAGCTTTTCTTGCTCAGTTGCCCATGACAACATCTATACAAACGCGAGTCCTGTGTTTTTAGTGTCAGTTATGTACACAAGAAACAAAGCCGCTCGCGCGTGAGCTATCCAAACGTTCTAACTTTGATCTCAATGACATTTAAATTGTCACGATAATTTTCTCGTCCGGCACGCCAATTGTTGCTTTTTCCGTTTAATTTAACCTTGGATTCCACAGCACTAATAGAACAGTCTCAATTTCATTGCATGGGGGCGCGATAGACTAATGAAGGTGAGAAAACAGGTACCTACAGTGATCTGTAATCAATGATATCTACGCAAGGTTCTAATACACCGTTGAGCGCACGCATATTTGCGTGTGTCACAATGCGGTGAGGCCGTAGGGTATGCCGCAACACATATTAAATATTCGTTGGTATTTATGCGGGTTTTTCGCTTCTAAAACGAAGGTAAATGGACGTTCCTCCTGTATTCTTGACTTTAAAAATCAACATATTTTGCGTGTGACACAGCGCCGAGCATGCCGAATAACTCTGCCAAGGATTCATGCTGATAGGCGAGCACCTTAGCGAACATCATCAAGACAACTATTTACATTTCAGCCTGGCGGTTCTCGTACACCGTACAGCCCTGGCAACTTTGTGTTGCCAATAAATTAACATTTCCTTGAATCAACATCACACCGATTAATGCAGTGCCTCTGGTCACTCGCGCTTTCATCCTTGGCAAACACATGCTACACTTATATCTGAATGATCTCCAATTCCTGTCCGCATCCTGTACAGCTAGCTTGATATTTTTCATAGTGGATGTAATTCTTAAGGCATTAATTACGTCTTCCTTCAACCAATGATTTCTTCTCGCTGATTTAGCAGGTCAGCCTTGGGCCGCATTGTGCCTTTGCTTTGCGCCTTCTATCATTACACGCGAGATCCGTGGATCTGCTTGTACATTATACATACAAATCTAATCGAATGTTTGCCAAGTGGAAAGGGAGGTGGGCCGGTATTCAAAGAGCGAGCGATTCGTGAGCAGAAATTGAGAGGGAAGCAACCTTCTCACCAGCACTCCTTTAAGCAGCCTACGTTGGACACATAATTTAGACACGTGTCTCTCTGTCCTGAAGACTGAACCACCTCTCGTCAATACCACTGACACTCAGGCGATTGAGACCCTACCGTATTATAAGTTTTTTTGCGCCTCCCCATTATATTATAACCCCGCCGCACTCTCGTTCCGATCTCATTGGTTTAATTTAGACTCGGGAAGGTCTTCGCTTTCACCCGATTAAGGTCGATGAGAGTCAACGATACTGACGGTTTTCCGCCAAGTTCCATTGAATATTCACTGGTGTGAGTTAGTAGAACGGGGCGTCTCCACGTTGTCGTATTCCGAGCCGCGAGGCGGTTGATCGTGGCTGTGCTCTTTGATTTGTGCACTATAAATGTGATGGGATCACATGGGCGCTTAATTCTGTGTAAAGATGTACAGAAAAGGCCAAATAGGTAAAGGACAAACTCCTCGGACACTTTAGTGTCCAGGCATATGCTGTTTCTTGGACATATACTAATGAAAATGTCCTCGGTGTTGCCCAATAAGACAACACCGAACAGTATTCCTGTGCTGGATGTCCAGTAGACACACAATTATATACAGATTTCCTGTATATAACTGATGTATATTTGCCAACCAGGTGTCAATGACAGCAGTGAAAATCGCAGCCAATTTAAATAGGGCCACGCAACCTACTTCCCGAATGCCAAAAAGAGTGGCCTAAAACACCTAGCTGTGGCTTCATAATGCGCGACAGCCGCAGTACTTTTCGGTGCAGCAAGTTGCTGAAGATCGAGGGCCGAAAAATACGACGTGAGTTGCCCATTTTTCTACAGTTTCGTCGCTTCTGAAACCTGATGATCTTTACAATCGTTTGTCTTGTTTGATTGACATGATCTATACGCACGGTACGATTGACGCCCGATGGAGTTACGGGGCAAGGAATCGTAGTCAAAATCGAGGCAGGACATACAGTCGCGGGCGGTGTCGTTTGGGACAAACACGAGGGGCGACCTGGAAGACGCAGGGAGAGTACACAAACGAACAAGAATCGTCGACGAGAGCGTTTAAATCTTTGAGCTTGGACTTCATGGACGCTGGAAGACAGATGAAAAAATTCTTAGGATCTTGCTCGAACGTAGATGGAAGTTGTGCGACGCACATCGCTTTGCGCCGTCAACGGGGTCGGCTATTCTAGCTATATCAAAAACGTCCATAACCACCGGAAACACCTCTCTTAGAGATTAATACTGCAGAGGAGGGCTACTGCAGATGAAAATGGTTCCAACCTTTGACGGATTTGGAGTACTCACCTGGAATCCCAACTAACATAAATTTAACGTTTCATTCGGTATAAATCTCGGTATACCTACATACAGGCGATTGTCATCGTCCTCCTTGTCCATTCATCAAAAGCGTATCAAAAAGACAGTCCATGAGCTATCGGAAAACTAATTAAAGTAGGTACATAACGGTATATAAGGTATTAGTTATGACTAGTAAGTGACCAGCCAGATAACGGAACAGACGGGGGCGTTACAAATTCGTTAGCAGCCATGCCAGGCCATTGAGGGTTGAACAGGACTTGAAGGCTGTAGGTCCCAGCTGGCAGATCAATGGTCAACACCGACACGCCGGGGTTTGGCTGATCGGGCTCAGGAGGGGTAACGTCGCTCGAGAACCGCTGCGCCGGGGACGGACTAAATACGGCGCCTGAGGGCGGGTTCAACATCGCCACTTTCATCGTCTGGCCGTCCAAGGTAAGGGTAGCAGATGTGCCGCCTTCATCAACGCTGATAGTGGCGTTGGTTTGCATACGCCACTGTACGTCCGCAGAAGCGGTGATCTCGTCTTGAATGAGGACTTGGCGGCGGCCATTGAGCAGACGAGCTCCACGTTGAACATTGGTCCTAAAATAAGATATATAAGTATGTGTGCGTTTCTAGAATGTGAAGCGGGCATACGCAGAACCATAGGCGCTGGTCATGTCGGTTGTCCAGAATGCAGTGGAATCCAAGGGAAGGTTAATTACTGTAGTCGGGCCTTGAGTGGTGTTTGAAGTCCCGTGCTTTACAGAAGGCGCCGCCGTAACAAGCTGGTTAGTTTTGCCAATCAAAATGGTATTTTGCCCCTCGGTCATCTTCCTGTAGTACTCCCAGCGTTGTGAATCCTGGGTCTCGCTCGTAAAGTACCCGGGAGAGTTATAATCGGCGGAGCCAAACTCGCCAGCCCAGCGCGTGCCAAGGGCGTCGAGCACGAAGTCGCCGACGTCCAGATCGTTGTGCGTCTGGTGATTCTGCAGCAGGCCCGCCTTGATGGCCAGGAACAGCGCGTTGCCGTCGGTCCAGCTGCTCCGCATGGAGCCCCACTGATCGAGCGAGTTGTCAAAAAAGCGATCCAGAGGGGCGTTCTCCCAGAACGCGCCCGAGACCGTTGGGTCGTACCAGAACATGCTCCATGGCTCTGCGGCATCAGCCTGCTCGCGCTGGTGGAGAATGTAAGCGGGCTGCTTGTAGTGGGCACCGTACAGGAACATGGCATTCGCCGTAGTGGAGAACTTGTTCGGGCCGTGATCGCCGTAGTTGAACAGTGAAGTAGGGCCGTAAGCATACATGTGGTACAGTCCCGTCTTCCAGAAGTTGGTGTTTTTGTCGAGGAGACCATAGTCCGATCCAGTGGCGGTGATAAGAGCCGAGGCCATCTCCGCGTGTCCCGTGGTACCGAAGTACCAATAATTGGCTGTCTCAGCCCACGTCCCGTCGTCGGAAACAGCGTTGACGCAAGCCGACATGGCGTTATCGACTGTGTGGCCGAGAAGACGCTGGGCAACTCCAGTTGTGTCATCGCCCAAGATAGCGAGGGCGCCCACGGTCAGACCCCCGTTGCAGACACAGTTCCAGTTGCCAGTGATATCAGTTCCAGACCACCATCCGAAGGTGGTGCTGCCTTCGAAGACGTCGACACCGGGCTGAAGGGCAAACTGGATCATTGTGGCCCGCATCTGGCTCTTCTGCGAATCTGTCCACCTGTCGTACAACCAATCGTATGCAATGCCAAACGCGGACGCGAACTCGGCTGAGTCCAGGAAATGATTGTTGTTCCATTTGTCGGTTTTACTAGGCCCGAAGGTGGCAGCGTTCTGGTCGGAAACAAACAAGCGTAAGAATGCGTAAAGGGCAAGGGATGGAATAGCTCACGTTGACTTCTGCCCAGCAACGGTCGACCCACTTGGTGTCATTAGACATACGGTAAGCATAAGCGAATGCTTTTATCCTCATCTTGATCTCGCGGGCATTATCGAGAATGCCGCTCGAACCATCCAGATGGTAAACGACCGGAGGAAGGGAAAAATACGCCGTCGCATTTCCAAAAATAGTGTCGTTCCAGCCCTTGAGATACGGGTCATTTGCGATCAGGTTGGGGAGTGCCTGCCACTTGTACTGCGGTGCAAAAAGACGGGGTCTGTCCGGCCTGACGGTGGTCCGACTTGGGGTTGCTGGTTGGAAGGGGTCTGCTGGCCAGGCGAGTTTGGCGTTGTTGCTGCTCACGAAGGTGGGCGCTGCATAGGCGGCAGTGTTTGTCTGAGGATCATGTCACATCAACAACAAATTTATTCATCTCCTCGAGGACGTACGGTGGATGGGTAGACGGGAACCATGAACTCGCTGTTTGTCGCGGTGGCGAACCGTCCTACTGCGAGCTTGACGCTGGCTGCTGAGCTAGCGGCGGCTGAGGCATCTGGTGAATCTGGAGACGAATCTGCCTTGCTCCCAGAAGAAGCTGTTTTGTTGTTATTGCTTTTGCGAGAGCCAACAACACCGCCAACGACGGCCGCAATGATCACAATGACAAGGACGGGGACACCGAACTTGATCCAGTTGTTGGTACGTCTCTTGGGCGCGGGATGTGGTGTGATGTAGCCAGCGGATGCCGTGTAGTCGGGGTTGCCAGAGGCGTAAGGTGACCGGCCGTCATTTACGGGGTTGTAAGTGGCCGCCATGGCGCCAGAAAGTAAAAAAGGAAGAAATGAAAAGAAGACGCGAAAGACGATGAAGGGCGGGTGGGAGGAGAAGGGAAAGGTGATGTGCGGAAAACGGCCTTATAACTTGGTCGTGTCATGATGGCCGATTGGGTCGTTTTGTGGCCGTGCTGGGCCGTCGGGAGCAGAGAAGGAACGGAAATGTAGACTATCTTATCTGCGAGATGGACCTATTCGTCTCGCTCAGGTGGACGAGACGAGCGGTGAGGGTCTGCGATGGATTTGATTGTGGAAGTAGGGTTCGGATGCGATGTTGAAGTTGAGTGCCGAGTCGACGACAGGAGACCGCGTCGGTGAGAGTGAGTCGGGAGCGGACCGGATATGCCGAGCTATACAGAAGCCCCTATACCGAATCGCAAACACAGGTTTGATCGCTCGCTGACTGACAGGAAGCAGAAATGGAGTCTAAAGATTACAGATCCCCCTGGAACACATATGGTACTGCTGAGGCTCAGCGGGGTCTTGCAAGTGCCCTCTTTATGCGACATAATGTCAGATACGGATATGATCTGGGTATTGTGTGGTGACGTTGCGGCTCTCTCTTTTCTGTCTCTTTTCTGTCTATGGCCACTGATACTAAAGATAGTGAGAACAGGGACGACGACTACAGCCAATCATTAGTATGGGGGTTGGTACAATGCAGTCGATTAATGTATTCAACCGCCGAGCCTCAAACGGCTGGCAAGCCATTTCTCGATCCTACTCTGCCGGAAGTACCACCACGCGTTGATGGGGAGATCGCCGGCCCTGTCCATAGGGATGTTATTCCAAGCAGCCCAGGACAACCATTCCTGTAGGCGTAGGTCATACTCTTCAGGGTTGGTGTGGTATATCTGTAGGTAAAATGGTATATTATGAGCGATAGAACCCTTTCTCAAGAATGATTGAGGCACTTCTCTGTGTATACGATGCAGGAGGTTATTCAGCCATAAGGCTGTTTCATGAGCATCGGAATCTGTTTCTGGGCGCAGAGCAATTGTAACATGGTTTAATGGCTCTATCATGAAATCATGGTCAATGCAAGCCATTGCGAGATACCGATTACTACATGGTGGCCATATAGAATTGGTGGTTCCCTCGGTTATGAGCCGATACTCTAAGGGCTCAGATTTCATCTTGAAGTCGATCCATTGGCGTAAGATGCATTTGTACTTTGTCGCATCATCGTCACAGGCGCACTGCGAAATGCAAATAAACATTCTTACTCCGAGTGAATCAGGCTGGAAAGCACACTGACGCACCAAATCATAGACGTGTTTGAAGATATTTGCAGCTTCATCCGCACCACCGCTTGCCAAAAAGTTAAGAAAGAAAATTGGATCCAGTGCAATCAATGTATTCAGGAAACCGGGGGGAAGCTGACGCAGTCTAAATAAGCCCTGATAGGCGATTATTTCCACTATAAATCAGTCAAAAAGTGGAAAGATATAGAGAGAGTGGAATCAATATATACACTTACGTTCAAGGCTAAGTCTCGTTGATACCTGAAGCTCTTTCCATACCGCTGGCAGAATTTCGATATTGAACGCATCAATATCCACATAATAGTTCCCAGACCGTGACTCGTCGAGTAAATAGTCGGGGAAGGATGCATGGTGAAAGAGCAGGTGGCAAAACCTATACTGAGCAATAGGAGTCAGGTCGGCCAGACATGAACGGATTCTCGTTTGGGTATATATAGGGTTATAGACTTCCAGAAGCTTCGCGAGTTCCATTTGGCGAAAGGATGTGCGCTTCCCGTATTCGCGTTGTGAGGCATCTTGTATGAGGAGCTGAGCATGGAGGATATCCTTTAACGCTTCCTGGTCATTGACCCGGGAAAGAATAAACATATAAATTGTGTCTAGATGGGAGAATGGTGATCGAGTGGAAATTTGTGCGGCACCCTGCACCGTTGCCAAACTAAGCATTGGGCTTGCTGAAGAGTTCAATATAAATCGCATGACTGTGGCAGCATAGATGAAGTGGCCCGAAGATTTATTGACCATGTCCTCAACTTCTTGGACAGACGGCCAGCTTGCGTTGAGCGTATTGGCAAGAGGGTGCGTCTTTCGGACTCGCTTGAATTCGTCCTCAACAAATGTTTGGATATCGCTGTCGGGGAAGAACTGGTCGTCGAGATAGAGAGAGAGGAACTGGGAAGATATGTCGTTGAAAGCCGCTCGAATCTGGGATTCGTCACGGCTGGCCACCAGTAAGCGAAAGGGGCAAGAACGTTCCGCCAAGACTTTATCAAATGCGTGAAGTATCTGTCGTTGACTGCACTTGTTCTCCGATTCGCACTCGTCCAGGCCATCAATCAGAAGTAATGGCGCGAGATAGGAAGAGGATGACTGCCGAAAGTCTTCCAGGGGTGTGACAATGAGCTGCGTAAGCTGATCTTCGAGGACGGAGTCGAGTATCAGAGGGTTAGTGGAAAGCACGGTCGCCACAGAATCCCGCAGAGACGGATATAGCAGGATAATCTGGTGTACAAGCGTTGCTACGAGCGAGGACAGACTGTTGCGGGTGCTGTCTGTTCTGAAGAAAAAGAAGTTGGCTTGTGGTTCTCTTTTCGCATTACAGCGCTCGGCGACTGTTTGCACAATGGCAGTCTTGCCCGCACCAGCAGGTCCACTGAGCCAGAATATAGGCGGGGTAAGACTGTCTTGCGCATTCCTCCACTTCTCGATGCGACCGAGGACCTCCTCGCGGGTGCCAGGATGACATCTGACCTCGTCAGCGCGTCCTCCAGCGTTCAGAATGGCATGAGGCGCGGCGCGTTTGTGAACGACATCTAATGAAGGCCCTGATAGCACAAGTACGAAGACATGAGCCTCAACTAACGAGGGTTGCAGCAGGTATTAACGCACCGTTGACCGTATTGACATTGGTGGTGATACTGAACGAGCCGCCCGCGATATAAGTGTTCTTGGCGTTGTTGAACATAGAGACTACTAGGAGAGGCGCGCATCAGCCAAAAAGCATTCTCGTCTTCCAGACAAGTCACAATATGCACCCGTTCCCGTTACTGAAGGATCTGTCGGCGAAGTTGCTGCAGTATGCTTGGTAGCTTGACGATTCGCATGTGTATATGTGGGCTCGACGCAGGGATCTGCCTTCATGTCGAGATTCAGAAAGCAGAAGGGACACCGCGGTGGTGGACGAGAGGATCGCCAAGATGCATGACTGCTGTTATACATTGCACAGCATTATGATGGAAGCGACGACGCTCGGCTAATCATCGTTGCAAACTTCGAGTAAGCTATATCATGTACACATATGTAAATTGGTTGACCGGGAAGTACATTCTAATCCTGCTGCATGCTTTCGAACTCTTCCTATGAGTGAAGCGAGCAGCTGTTTGAAAGTTGTATGGACAATTGTCGCGTGGCTTTACTTTCTGCACCATTCCATAACGTTACTTCTTTACCGCAAGACTCAAGAGGCATTCCTCAGTCAGCGCAATGAAGCCCTCTATTTCTCCTTTTCCTCAGCCATATCGCCTCGCCCCACCTTCACCCTTGAATCCCACTCATCAATCGCCATATGGCGAGAGATGTCCACGAAGTTCAATGGGTCCGGGACTTCGCGATTCCTGACGCCCGAGTACTGATGGAAGCAAAGTGACAGTGGTCTTGGTAGGAATTCTTGGGAATTTGAGCATCAAGCAAGGAGTGGGAAGTGCATGATGAAAGTAGGACTAGATAAAGTATAGCACGGACGTTTGAGCAGAACCTGTCATTTTGAAGAAGTCGACGATAGGTAAACTTGAAGGTCTGGATGAAATCTGAACCGAGCTCCTGGGCCATGAGAGGCGGGTGGAAAGTTTCACTGAGGCTTAATCACAGCGGGTTGCGGACGTAGCTGCGAGTCGTTTCTCGGATGCGGGTGAGGGGACTTCCTCGTGGAAGCAGGGTCTATTATTTGGGTGGAAGTGAACCGTAAGCGGACAAATCAACGCAGTACTAGACCTATCGCATAAGTATCCCCGCACAAGGCTCAGGAGATGGAACTCAAGAGAAATCACTTGAAGTGGAAGCAATATATTACCGTTGGTCTTGCTGAATCTGTTTCTCACCCACTATTTTTGCGTTTGGTTGTTGGGCCTTCGCAAGCGCTAATCTGCACCATATACTATTTTTTGTTGTTGGATGCACGACATCGCTGGTCAAACTCATGTAGACTCGATGAGTGTCTATTAATTCGTCGGGCATTACAATTAAGCGCCCATGGTAGTGGCTGTGCGTCTTGTGTTTGTCCTCGCTTGATAGAAGCTTCCGCATCCTCGCCCAACCTTTGCACCGGCCTCGACCAAACCTTGACATCACTAGAGTCTGGACTGTATAGCGCGCTACTACCTCCACGGCTCACCTTCCCCGAGCGTACAAGTTCCTCTCAATGAGCTCAACACGTGTTATCCCGCCGCCACAGTCTCCCAAACTGTATCAACATTCTGCATTATCATTTATGAACCTTATATGTCTTGCCAACCAACTGCCAACTCTGTCTCGATCAACTCTACTTCATAACCCGCCTTCGTTCAGTGATGCCCTATAGCTGCGTAATACGCGACAGCCGCGGTACTCTTCGTTGCAGGAGATGCTGTGGCGCATCAAGTTGCTGAAGGTCGAGGCCTGAAACACACGACGTGAGTTGCCAATTTTTCTATATTTTCGTCGCTTTTGACACCTTGATGATCTTTAGACTCGTTTGTCTTGTTTGATTGACATGGTCTATGCGCACGGTACGACTAACGCTCTATGGCGGTACGTTGGATCGGCTTCGGTTCCACCTGCGCCTGGAATCGAGCGTAATGCTTTCGCTGTATATTGCTCGCACACAGACGCATCGACGTCATAAATCCGAGCTTCACTTGGACCTTTAGGCGCGATATTCGCACCTGTTCTGACGAAACAGTACCATCTGGTGAATTCGAACTGCGTCAAATGATTTAATCAGACGAGAGCTGGGGTATATCAGGTGGGTTGTGCTCTATCACATCTTTCATCGCTTTTTCGGGCTCACAGTAACGTAGATATGGTTCACTCAAGCGCCCCAGATGCCAGGGACATACCACACGACGTGTTTCCAACTATGGGACACATTCACTTCAGCCGCGATCGCGTTCTTCTATGGCACTATGAGCGTGCTTGAACTCAAAGCGGAAGGGGGAGTTGACAGGGTCAACGCGGTGCGTTTCGTTTTTGTGTTTATTGTGTTCCACGCGCGTACAAGTGTTAAGTCGTGTAATGTTGGTAGGAATACGCCCCCCCCCCACGCTAGTGCAGAATTGATACCTTCTTAACTCTCATTTTGAGTCCAGTATTGTGTCGCCTTCCGTCATGCTACAGCCCGATCTTCTTCTCACTCCTTCTCCGCCTCTCTCATCGCGGCCCACCAACGACTTCAGTGAACCAGACCCAGATCAAAAGAATAAAATGAAGAGGGTACGGGGCAGTACTAAATACTCCTAGCGGGGTTGCTAATACGCCTGAAAAATTAGGGATTCGCCTGAGAAATTAGAGACATGCCTGAGCAATTAGATATACGCCTGAAAAATTGGAGATTCGTCTGAAAAATTAGAGATTCGTCTTGAAACTTTAGAAAACGACTTATGACGCAACAAATACGTCTTGGGCCAGAAAATGGGCTTTTATGATGACGCAAAGAGGATAGGGGGGACTGCCACGGGCGCGTCTCCGGAGCGTATACATTGCCTTTGCCTTCGTGGACATTTCTAGCAATTCCAGCCTTGCAACTTCCCATGAATTGCAGATTACGTTGGCTTATATATATTGGATGCAGATTGGATGAGTAGATGAACGGAGTTTCAGAAAAATACGAGCATTGTAGATATAACACTCCACGCGCCACGCGAAGCGCGTAAAGCTTTCTCTCTGGCAAAACTTACGGCAAATTAATCTACTTATACGAGACCCAATTCTGAGGTTTCCCTCCTGGTAGATCCACGAAATACAGTCATTGGATAGGTCAATGATCTAAATTTCTAAGAAATATGACCGCAGCAGATGTCAAATACTACTCGCCGTATGGAGCGCGGGCGCGCTAACTGTGCCGCTGATTCGCTCGACGCGTTGACAGTGTCTTGGGTCTGAAAATGGAGTTTATAATGCATATGCAAAGTCAATAGGGAGACTGCCACGGACGCGTCTCCGGAGCGCATAAAGATACGGGCAGGAGTAAGGAGGAGTTGAGGAAGAGCAAGGAGCAGCCACAAGGCTGCGACGCGCACAATTTTTTTATAACCCTTACCGCTGTGTCTCCGGGCGAGTGGAAAATATTTCTATGCCTGTATTTGATCTGGCAACTTAAGACGGGAGCGCAGGCAAATAAGCGCCAGCCCATTGAAATTCCAGTAAAATTGATTGCAGAGTTTCACACCGCGGGAGCGGTACAGCTGGGAGGCTTCAAGTGCTGTGACGCGCACAAGTTTTTTTGATAAGGCCCCTAATCATTACCGCTGTGTCTTTCAGTGAGTGACAACTGTTGTGCCTTTATCTGATCTGGCGACGTGAAGACGGGAGCGCGGGCAGGTAAGCGCCAGCCCATTGAAATTCCAGTAAATTTGGTTGAAGAGTTTCATGCTGCGGGAGTTGCGCGGGAGCGGAGCAGCCGCGAGGCTTCCACCCACGTAAGACTGCAAATTTTTCTGGGGTTTCTTGCCAGCGTATACCTGTACTCTGTATGAAATTTCTTCCTTCTCAGCTGGTGATTGCAAGTGTAAGGGCCACCAGATAAATTGAAATATTCATGAAAGAGGACATTAATGGTGTAAAAAATAAATTGAGAATAAATGGAGATATTAGAGGCATAAAACCCCCATCCCCGTGAGGAGCACGGGTACCCTGCTAGTATCTATAATATAGTGAGAGATCCATAATATAATACGAGGACGGACTTTTGCTTATCCAATAATGTTACGTAAGAATTACATAAGCAAATTGCCCACGCTGTGAATGACAAGCACCTGCGAAGCACTACACTCAATGACTGACTGCACTCAGGGTGGATGGGCGGAGACCAGGAGATATATTAGTTAGCAGCACTATATCAGCTGTCACGGATCATTTTCAGGCACAAAATGCAGTTATATTGCCCAAATAAATGGATAAAAAAGGAGTTGATTAAGCCAAAGTAGGCAACTTCGCTCTCGCTCGAATGCACCTAAATAGTTTTCCCCATTGACTCTGAGCTGTGGCAGTCATTCAGATACATAATTTTACATACATCCCTCTTGGCCTCCTCAATTTTTATTTTATTAGCTGAGAGCCGGCTCTACTGCATCTTGCCTTCATGACATTCAAGTCAGTTGGTTAATGTATGTGCAAAAACGATGTATATTGGTTGATATTTTGATATAAAATGAAGAGATAATGTAAGAAAAACAGGGAGCGATCTGATGCTCAGTGTAACTGGAGGAGAGCGAAATGTTAATTAGTGAATTAATTGACTGAACTGTACTCAAGTATATGGACAAGGTAAAAGCCATACAAATATGGTGATATGAGACATAAATGTAGATGCTTAGCAGGAGGCAGAAAGTGAAGTGGCAATACAAATGAGAGGGACTGAATAGAATAAAAGTGCGCGGGCCTGGAATGGAGATTTTGCCCCATACAGCAGCAACACTGTGATACTCGCAGTGCGTCATAGTGACCATGCCCAAATACTCCTGCGCAAGGCCTATCCGTCCCATGTTGAAAAACTGGAAACAATTGCGAATTGAGTGGGGTATCGATGTGCCGATCTTGGGCGTCTAAATTGGAACCGTGCGAAATTGGGGTAGAACGCGTGATGTCAATGCCGAACATGCAATAATCGGTGCGCCGATGGCGAAGGTGCTCCTGTGTGCGTATGTAAGTGTGACGAGCGTGCACAAGTGTATTGTTTGCCATGTGTCCCAACGTTGCTGGAAACTGCAAAAATCGTGTTTTACAGAGTCAGGCACGCAACTGGCTCATCAGTGGTATGTCTGTTTTCAGTAAGCTGTACATCCAGCAAATGTAAGTCAATAAGTTCCGTAAAATAAGGTCATTAAATGTTGTCCACCTCCAGGAAGCCTATACAGTGGCTAATTTGCAAACTGAAAATGGCAGAGCAATGAATAATATAATTATTCATCAGAGTGACATGGGTGCTATATGACAAGCTGATGGTGTGGATGAAATATGTACATAAATTACAGAAGTGTCAAGAAAATGTGTGTGTATTCAAAAAATAAGAAGCAGGTGGGTTCCTCTGCAAAAGGGACTTAGAGTTGGATACATATAAATTATCTGTAAAGCTTTCTTAGAATGGGTTACCAAAATTTATGAATAATTATGGAGGTGCGGCAGCACCGACACCAGGGGGGTTTGGGGGCGCAGCCCACAACAAGCTGTTGTCCGGAGCGAAGCAGGAGCGCGAGCGCAGCGAGCGTCTCCGTCGCATAGCGACGGGCATAAAGCTTGTCCATAATATAATCCGAGGACTGCTTTTTGATGGTTATGTAAGATTTCCATAGGCGGAAATATTGGTCAGCAGAACTCCCACATGCCGACAAAATTGCCCACGCTGTGAATGGCAAGCGCCGGTGACGCACTGGACTCAATGACTAGACTGCACTCGGCATGAAAACAGGAGACCTATTAATTAGTGGGACCACATCAGTTGACATAGAGTATTTTTGGGCACAAACTGCAGCTACATTGCCCAAATAAATGGATAAAAAGGAGTTGATTAAGCCAAAAGTAGGCAATATCATGAAGTCAAGATGCATTAGAGCCAACTCTGAGCAAATAAAAATAAAAATTGAGACAACTCAAAAATGAAAATGAATTTTACACTGCTCCTGAGTATGGTGATGCGCCAACTCAGCTGTAGTCATGTAATATACAACAGAATATGTATGGTAAGACTAAACTACTAATGCAGAGCTATGAGAGGCAAAGGTTGCGAGGATTGAGGATTCAGTGAGGAGGCCAAGGCAGATGTATGTAAAATAATGTACCCAAATGCCTGCCGCAGTGCAGAGCGAATGGGGAAAACTATTTCGGTGCATTCAAGTGAGAGCCAAGTTGGTTGGTCAATATATGTGCAACTTGCAAGAGAGATGTATATTAGTTGGTATTTCGATGTAAAATGAAAAGATAATGTAGAACAAACAGGGGAGCAATCTGATGCTCAGTGTGACTGGGGAAAAGCGAAATGTTAATTGGTGAATTAACTGACTGGGGTGGTACTGTGTATTCAAGTATATGGACAAGATAAAAGCTATACAAATATGGTAATATGAAACATGAAACATATATGTAGATACGCCGATCGCGAAGATGCTCCTGTGCGGGTATTTAAGTGTGACAAGCGTGCGCGAGCGTATTGTTTGCCATGTGTACCGACATTGCTGGAAATCACAAAAATTGTGTTTTATGGGGTCAGAGGTGCGACTGGCTCATCAACGGTATGTCTGTTTTCAGTAAGCTGTACATACATGTGCATAAATGACAGAAGCACCAAAAAAATGTGTGTATTCAAAAAAAAAATAGGAAGCTGATGGATTTAGAGTTCGATACACATAAAATTCTCTGTGAAGGTTTCTTAGAATGTGTTATTATAATTTATGAACAAGTTATGAATCATTATGGAGGTGCGGCAGCACCGACATCAAGGGGGGTTTGGGGGCGCAGCCCACAACAAGCTGTTGTCCGGAGCGAAGCAGGAGCGCGAGCGCAGCGAGCGTCTCCGTCGCGTAGCGACAGGCATAAAGCTTGTCGAACGTGGGAAAAGCTTAGCCAATTAGATTATATAAGCTCATTGCATAAGCAAATTGCCCACGCTGTGAATGGCAAGCGCCGGCGAAGCACCGGACTCAACAATGACTAGACTGCACTTGGCGTGAGACCAGGAGACCTATAATTAGTAGGACTACATCAGTTGACACGGAATACTTTCGGGCTCAAACTCCAATGAGGTGCAGTAGAGCTGGATCTTAGCGAAAAACTAATCAATTAAGAGGACAACTCAAAAATGAAAATGAATTTTACACTATTCCCGAGTACAGTGATGCGCTGACTCAGCTGTAGTCGTGTAATATACAACAGAGTATGAATGGTAATACTACACTAATAATGCAGGGCTATGAGAGGTAAAGGTTACGAGGATTGACAATTCGGTGAGGCGGCCGCAAGAGTCCAAGAGGTAGTATGTAAATAATGTACCCAAATGCCTGCCGCAGTGCAGAGCGAACGGGGAAAACTATTTCGGTGCATCTGAGCGAGAGCGAAGTCAGTTGGTCCAGGTTTGTGCGAAAACAATGTATATTGTTGGTATCTCAATGTAAAATGAAGATAAAATGTAGAGCGAATGGGGGAGCAATCTGATACTCGGTGTAATTGGGAGAGAGTGAAGTGTAATTGGTGAATTAATCAACTGGGGGATGTACCGAACTGTACTCAAGTATGCGTACAAGGTAAAAGCCATACAAGTATGGTTATATGAAATACGAATAATAGTGCGCAGACCAGCAACGGATATGGAACGGAGATGTTGCCCCACAAGGCAGCAACACCATGATAGTGCTATTTCTCGAAAATGAGCGCCCGCAGCGTGTCATAGCGACCATGTCCAAATAATACAGCATGAGATCTATCTGTCGCATGTTGAATCGCTCGAAATAAGGGCGAATTGAGTAGGGTATTGATGTGCCAATCATGGGCGTCTAAATCGGACACGTGCGAAATTGGGGGAGAACACGGGATGCCAGTGCCGAACATGCGATAATTGGTGCGCCAATCGCGAAGATGCTCCTGTGTGCGTATGTAACTGTGATGAGCATGCGCGAGTGTATCACTTGCCATGTGTACCAGGGTGGGTTCCCCTGCAAAAGGGACTTAGATTCAGATACTCATAAAATTATGTGTGAAGCCTTCTTAGTTGCTTCTTAGAATGGGTTATCATAATTTATGAATCCTTACGGAGGTGCGGCAGCACCGACACCAGGGGGGTTTGGGGGCGCAGCCCACAGCAAGCTGTTGTCCGGAGCGAAGCAGGAGCGCGAGTGCAGCGAGCGTCTCCGTCGTGTAGCAACAGGCATAAAGCTTGTCTACCTCGCTGTATGGACGTTTCAAGGTATTTGGGCCGGGTTTGAGGCTCATTAATTATAATATTAGTATCTATCTACGTCCTCAAATGCCCAGGAGGACTAAAACCACAAAATCCAAGCCATAAGGCCTTGAAAAACATGCTCAGAAGCAGAGAAAAGCCACTCCTGAGGACGTGCCACTCACTCCAGACCTCCCTCCTGCTGGTTGCACCTCAGGCAGCACAGACCAGCCCCTAGTAGTTGTAAGCCATGCTGCTTGACAATCTGAAGCAGACAATCTATTAGTTAGGAATTCTTTATGATGTTGAAGAAGAAGGGTTACCAGACATGGCAGACAGACTCTCAGAAATGGGTGACTCTGATGTGGACCCAGAGGCTGGATAATTTTGCCTATATAATTGATTCTCATGTAGCCACATTACTATTCTGTTGAATTTTTTTTTCCAACAATTTTTGCTTCGAAGTTTCTCCCTGTGTCTACACATTTTGATTTTTCAGCTCGACGATTTGGCCGCTCTTGGCGCCAAGCCCAGTGATTACATAAGGTGCTGGTTTATAGTGACACCTATCTTATGCCTGTCTCTTTTCATCACCTCCCTTCCGTGTTCACCCTCGAGTCTCTTGTTCGTCTCTACGAGTCTTTATGACTACAATCAACTAACATCTTTGTTTCTTTCTTCACAGATACTTACCTGAACGCGTTGAACGCCAGCCGGCCCGCAGGAGAGGCACATCAGCGCGATGGGCCGAGGCTGAGGGATCCTGATTCTGTGTTACGGTAAATCATTGGTTATTGATTTGTATTCCAGTGCGACCAGCGGCCTTCGCTTGGAAAGAGCGCATACGTCTGTCGCGCAAGTAATGTATGTGTGCACCTGTGTGCACATACACAATGTATGACAGTGGCGATGCTTGGCTGAGCCTCGTGAGTTCCATGCTATGCATGCATACAGCCTGTAGGCGGTGTCTGTGAATAGTGACAGTCCTTTGAATGCATCCTGATTGCCTTTTTATCCGTTACCGTGGTGCCCCCTTTTCATTGTGACTCGACATTATGGTGAAGTCAAACCCCTTCGTCGATCCTACACATCCAAACGCCCAAGCTACCGAAGAGACTGCAGCAACCCTACTGACGGGTTCGTCAGAAGCGGGGGCGGGTGTGTAGATATTGTCTCGAAGATGAGAACGTTTTGAGGCTGATGCGGGCTTCCCAGCCTCTATGTTTAACAACCCCCAGAATATTTATATCGCAGGTGGCTCATTCAGTACCACCACCAATTCCAACACTGTAAATGGTGCATCAATACCCATTGGGTGAATCCTTATTTGATGTTCATATTTCGTATTTGGGATTTCAGGACCATTAGAGGCACTTCACAAACGCGCGGCTCCAAATGCCATTCTCAATGCTGGCGGACGCGCTGACGAGGTCAGATGTCATCCTGGCACCCGCGCGGAGGTCCTCGGACGCATTGAGAAGTGGAGAGATGCACAAGACGGTCTGGCACCCCCCATATTCTGGCTCAGTGGACCTGCTGGCGCAGGCAAAACTGCAATTGTGCAGACCATCGCCGAGCGCTGTAATGCGGAAGGGGTACCCCAAGCCAACTTCTTCTTTTTCCGAACGGACGCTTCGCGGAACAGTCTGTCCCCCCTCATAGCAACACTTGTACACCAGGTCATACTGCTCTATCCAACGCTACGGGATCCTCTGGCAACCGTGCTTTCCACTAACCCACTCATACTCGACGCCATGCTTGAAGATCAGTTGAAGCGGCTCATTATCGAACCTTTACAGGCCATTCGGCAGTTATCCTCGTCCTACCGCCCGCCACTGCTCCTGATCAATGGCCTGGACGAGTGCGGATCGGAGGATAAGGGCAGTCAACGGCAGATAGTCCACGCATTTGACAAGATACTGGCAAAACATCCCTCTCTCTTTTGCCTGCTGGTGGCCAGCCGTGACGAATCCCAGATCAGGGCGGCTTTCAACAACATATCTTCACCACTCATTCCCGTCTATCTCGACGATCAGTACTCCCCTGAAAGGGATATTCGAACTTTTCTCCATGACGAGTTCAAACGGGTCCGAAGGACTCACCCTCTTGCGCATACACTCGATGCAGCCTGGCCATCTGCCAAAAATGTAGAGGGTATTGTCAAGAAATCGTCTGGCCAGTTCATCTATGCTGCCACTGTCATGCGCTTTATACTCGACTCTTTGGCAAGTCCGATGCTTAGTTTGGCGTGGGTGCAGGGTGCGGCACAGATTTCCACCAAGTCGCCATTTGCCTATCTGGACGCAATTTACACATATATTCTTTCCCAAGCTGATGACCAAGGAGCAGTAAGAGATATCTTGCATGCTCAGCTACTCATACAGGACGCCGCACAAAGCTCTTACGGGAGGGCCATACACGCCCCTGAAGCAGAAGTTGTACCGCTTTTGCGAGGTTATAACCCCAAATACACTAATGCGATGATCCATTCATGTCTCGCTGACCTGACTCCTATCGCTCAGTATGTCGCTGAGCAGAATGAGTGGCTTCAAGCCCAGTACAAGTTGCGCTTTCATCATGCATCTTTTGTTGATTATTTATTGGACCAGTCAAGATCCAAGGACTACTTTGTGGACTTTGATGCGTTCAGCTTTAACATTCAGCCAGTGGTATGGAATGGGCTCGAGTCATCACAGAAAAGACCAGGGCTTGG
>JAACJJ010000036.1:0-22856 GCA_013368295.1 Psilocybe cf. subviscida | reverse complement strand
CATATGTAGGGTCTGGTCTCTAGCAAACAAGGATCTGATATGGAGATGCAGCAGCGCTAGCCAAGGTCACTAATAATAATTTTTGTTTGCGTGCATTCATATCAACACACACAACCAAATGATGGAATTGGTACAATCTCCTCTCCGTCTCATTACTAGAGATACCATGTCCTTGCCTCCTGGTCCCATCATTTACATCAACATCCAGGCAAACACCGTGCTCAGTTCTGGTCGTGGAAGGCGAGTTACTCAGAGGAATCACATGTACCACTGCATCCCAGTCGTTGAACCCAACTCCACCTTGCCTGAATCCATGCCTCATTTGTCCACTACCACCAGAAGACGCATCGAGGCTCAGCCACAAATTCGCCAAAAGCTAGAAGAGATCTCTGCCCAGTCCGAAGGCACTTTACCTCGTATTGGCCTTCTTGTGTTGTTTGCAACAAGAATCCTGTCTGTGGTCGAGGTGTGTTAGGTAATACCTATTGAGCCCAACACTGATGAGACCAAACATCATCAGGAAACCATGACAATGCCTTTAAGCGTTTTACGCAATTGGCGTCATAATTGATCAAATTTGAGTGACCTAAAGATAGAAAATGTGCCGAAACGTACCAGTGTGAGATTCACAAAGTATCAAAGCAAATTAAAGCAGATTAAAGCATGCTATGAAAATGCTGGTGCTTATAAGTACAGAAACCATGTAATGGTACTAGATATTGGGGGTACTCAAGGGGTACTTCATATTTTTGCTGTAGCTCATATCACAATTCAATGTTGTACTGACTTGTCTTTGGGCGCATAATTGAGCACCTTAAAATGGTCGGATTAATGACATCTTGGGCTCGTTCGAAGCGCGCAATTTACAGCTACCAGAATATATTCACAGCGTGCAGAATGATAGAGTATTGACCGAGATATTGCAGTTTCAACAAGGTGGTGCCTAAAAGTAATTACTTTCAACATTTCGCCACGCTGGCTGCACGCGCGGCTATGAAAATAGACGCGTTTTGTTCGCATCCAAAAACGCTACAATTAGGTACCAAATGCGCGCCAATATGTCCAATATTGATAGTAGAATTCCTGATATACACATGTGCTACTCCTCCACCACCATTTCTTGAATATCTCAACAACGAGCAAACGCGCCGCTATTATGCTTGACGCATCTGAATCAGGTAAATATAACCTACAGAATGGTGCTTTTACCATGCCAAACGGACCACAGGATGTCCTTTTATCTTACTTACACCGTGCCAGCACACCAATTTCAAAGGTACGAGCGTTTGGTATTAGTTCCCACGGTAGTGATGTGTACTCAGTGTGCGCTTTTCTCAAGGACCATAACTTGTTCAATAAAATTCCGTTTGCTACGGTTTTTTGGGTTAGATGCGCCTTAAAATTCCTCATTTAATGGTGTAGTTTAATCCGAAAACCGCTGGTGAAGGAGACTTCTACAGAGGAATCTTTTGCCAATAACATCAGAGATTGATGTAACCTGCGGTAAATGGGGTATATGCTCTCCAATAAATTAGCTACAGACTCAAAAAATGGACCATTCAATTCACCTTGGAAATCCGCATCTGCTGATATACATTTGGGACATATTCATCCAGAAATAAGGGCTACATGATTGCAAAGTGTACTTTAAATGACATTGATGAATGTTCTCTGATGTATAAATGGTATAACTCAGCTTCCTCTAAGCGGATCTGTCTTATAAACACACTAGTACATGCGGAATTGGGAGGTGAATGCAGTGGTAAAAAAACCCCAGGTCTGTAGCTAATTTACTGAGGGGTATATAGAGCATTCACTGCAGGGGTTTTCATCAATCTGTGATGCCATCAAAGACCACTCTGTAAAAGTCCTTCTCGCCAGCGGTTTTTTCAATTAAATTGCACAGTTGAATGCGGAACTACAAGGCGCATCCAACCCAAAAAAAATCGTAGCAAACAGAATTTTATTGAACAAGCTATGGTCTTTGAGAAAGTGCGCATCACCACTGTGGGAACCCATCTCAAACTGCGATCAAAGACTGCTCTCTAGAAGTCCTTCTCACCAGCGGTTTTCGGATTAAATTGTACTGTTGAATGCGGAATTCTAGGGCGCATCCAACCCAAAAAAACCGTGGCAAACGGAATTTTATTAAACAAGTTATGGTCTTTGAGAAAAGTGTGCATCACCACTGTGGGAACCAATCTCAAAGACCCCTCTGTAGAAGTCCTCCGCACCAGCGGTTTCGGATTAAATAACACTGTACAATGCGGAATTTTGAGGCGCATCCAACCCAAAAGAAATCGTAGCAAACGGAATTTTATTGAACAAGTTATGGCTTTTGAGAAATGCAGCCATCACTTTGAGATTTTGACTTGTGCGTTTGAAATTCTGTTGTCAGTACCGCTTACATAATCAATCAAAGCCAACACAATGTTCGATCCAAAGTTCAACCATCGCTCTCTCTCTCATCTCTATCAACCATCACTCACTCTCATCCATCCTTATGTTTTCCTACGGAAACCCACCCCACATGGTGCGCCTCTTTATAACACTCTACTCATGCATTTGACAGATGATTCAACAACATGGTTTGGCTGTACGGTGGGTGTTGGTACGATGCGCTGGCATTCAGGTGTGGTTGGATATGAGCGGGCAGGAGGCTTAGGTGTGTCCTCATTATTCTCTATTGTCTTACCATCTGACTATCTATGTGCTCACTGCTCCAGCAACTTCCCTCCAGGTGCTATAATGGTGCGTCCTACATTGTACACTCTGCTCTCTGACCATGCCCCTCACTCTGCAGTATCCCTTCCTCACTTCATTCTACATATTCTTCTAAATAGCTAGCATCTGCACATGTTCTCCCTATCTCCACACCCCACACATCACTCTACTCTATTTGCCCTCTGCTGATTATTTTTCTGACATACCTACATCCATCCATTTTCATTCTTTCACTTCTTCTGCTCTCCATCTTCTTTTCCTTACTTATAATCCATATCTGGCTTAAGTTTACCCATTTTCTTACATTTTTTAGGATGTGCAATTTGTGATATTGGTCCAGTAGCAGCCTCTGTAGTCAATAATGTACTCTTTACTAGATCCTCAATGAATGGTTTACTTCAGTCTTTTTCTGATACTGAGTGAGAAATCAAAGTCCTAATTCCAACCAAGGGTGCAGAAAGAGTGAATTTATGTGTTTTTACAACACTTATAGGAAGACAAAAGCTGCTTTTATTTTGTTTATATGTGCTTTAAATAGGCAGGTTTGAAACACTTTGCTTTTTGACGATTTCAAGAATGTGCCATGCTTTTTTTTCTTTTTCAATTTTTTTTCCTTTAATGTGCTTTTTTACCACTAAAAGCAAAGTCATGGTTTCCTGATGATGTGTCTATAGCAGAAAAAATGACTGCCTAACCATGGTATTTGTAGATCTTGCTATGCCACACATGCAGTAGCATATATTGCAGTGATTTTCTCTCTGTATCGGCAGCCAGGAATGTCAACACAAGCCTGAAGAAATTGACTCAGTGAGTTTGCACCCGCTTTGACAGGCCAGTATATTTAAGCATGCCAATAATCCAAAATCCAGATTACTGGACATGATCCATACACTTCTCGTGGAAGCTACAGCCAAAGGAAATTTTATAGTTCTTCTGAAGAAATTTGCAACTAAAAAGCAGAGAAAGTGTAGGATGGTGTGCATATGTGAAGAACTACTTGATCTTCTCCAAGATATAGAGGTGAGAGGTGACAAAATATCCATCTAAAGCTTATATATTCAAGTTAACCATTCTTTCCTTAGATGAACAACAACATGGATGTATTATCTTCTCTCAATGCTGCAATCAACCACCACCATCAGCAAAGCAATGTTGATACTACATGAGGATATGTCACTCACATCCTTATATCCGCCTTGACATGCCTATGTGTTTGTGGCAGTTTCCCCAGTTTCCCATTTACTATTTGGCACAGTGCTGTTTGCTTCAATAAGTCTCATTTGATATACCTTCTTTCATCATCCAATAGCTCCTTGTGTCAGTTTGAATTTATTCCATTACGATTCCATGCCAATAAAACAGCTATTTACAATCAATATCTCACAGCACAACTTCAACACCTGCTATTGGAAGCAGAGAGCAGAGCCTCAATGTAAGCGCAATATTGTGGCATTGACATACTGGGACATAATACCCTTTGTGTTTAGAGAGGAGAACTGTAAAATGGTGTTGAATTTGACCTATTCTTGACACCGGAAGGTTGTAGTTGGGAATATAGCAGGGCCATCATAGGCACCCACGTGCGAAAGTATGTTGACAATCAACAAGAATGGCAGGAGAGGAAAGGAACTTATTACTGGCTTCCCAATCTGAGTTGACCAGCCTTAGGTATGCACCGCTATGTATTAGATAGCCACACCTACACTAATGCTTAACAACATGATGGCCTGTGCATTCACTAGTCAATTCATCCCACAAGAACTCTCTGGACTATATTGCTGCAGTTCTTGGCAGGATCACAAATTAAGATATGGGCAAGGTTCCCCCAACTATATAAATATGCTCCCCATCTTGAGAGGGCATACTTATCTAGGAGCCTTACAGTCTTAGTTGTCAACATGCATTCTTGCTTTTACACACCACACCGGCACTAAAAAGTATGGGATACAATATCATTAGATGGTAGTGCATCAGTAGTCTAGCTAATAGCTTTTTTCTACATGTGAAAGTCAAAAAAGCCGACAAAAATGTAAAAAGCTAACAAAGTTGGCAACCCAGGTCTTAAATTTTAAAAGTTGCATTATGGCAATAGGAAATGGTGCCGTGCAGATGAATTTCTATGGAAATATGGATGTAAGATGCTACTGTCAGCCTGTTCTGCTGATCCTCTCATCAAATTAAGCTGATTGGGACAGACGTTGAAGGCGAGGGCATTTAGCTTTTCGGTACTTTCTCCGCTGTTTGGTTTGCATAAAGTCAAAAGCCGAGAAAAGCCGGCAATCAAATGGGCATCTTGCTGATGTGTAATGTTTACTTAGTCCGCAGAAGAAAGCTTCCCATTGGCAACGAAGCCACTGCGTTAATAATAATAGCCAGCTCTCCAAAATCACTCGCGTCAGTCCAAGGGGATCCGCAGCCCGGAATACCAGACCCTGCCGTAGTTAGTTAGTCCGGCTGTCAGGCCGGGAAAAAGGTTTCTATCGCCAAAATTTTATATAATCTGGAAGAGAATTTGGGCATTTAGACACACTCTGTATCCTTTAGATAATGTTCATAGATTATGCTACACCTTGTTTTTCGCGCTGGGGGGGCCTATCCTCACCTCTTTGCGGTCATTGTCAAATTTGGGTGATCCGCTGCCCTATTTGGAAGCTACCATCAAATTTCCGTTGACTCCGGGACCTCTAACACCTGAGCAGTAAGAACAACAGGTGTGAACCAGGGGCGTGAAGATTGACAGGTGTCTCTCACACTCCGCTTCATTACGAAGCACAGAGCACATGCACATGCCCATGTTTCCTATCAGTGCAAGAACTTGACGTCCGTCGATCTGACAGTAACACCATTCCCATAAGCAGCTTCAGATCGGGCATACCAAGTCTGCCAAGTCAATGCCTCAACTATCGACACACACAACCTATAAAATGATGAAATGAGTACATTCTCTTCTCCATCTCATTACTAGAGATAACATGTCCTTACCGCCTGGTCCGTCATTTACATCAACATCCAAGCAAATACCACTTGAACTAAACGGCCATATACGGCGCACCTACGTGATGTCTAATTATGTGTGAGGGGGGTGAGGGGAAGTGTAAGGTAATAGTTGTGCGTTACTATATATAAAAATGGGGGCATCCCGACAAGGATTTGCTAATAATAAATTGCATTCATCTCGACAACACAAGGCTCGCACCTATAAAATGATGGAATGGGTACGTTCTCTTCCCTGTCTCATTTCCAGGGATAACATGACCTTGCCCGTTGGTACCGTCATTCATATCAACATCCAAGCGAACACCGTGCTGAGTTCTGGCCGTGGAAGCCTAGTTACTCAGAGGAATCACGTACACCACCATGTCCCAGTCCGAGTTGTTGAGACATACCCCACCTTGCCTGAATTCACGCCTCATTTATCCACTACCACCGGCAGACGAATCGAAGCTCAGTCACGAATTCGCCGAAAGCTGGAAGAGGTCACTGCCCAATCTCAAGGCACTTTGCCTCGCATCGGCCGTCTCGCATTATCTGCAACGAGAATCCTGTCTGTGGTTGAGGTATGTCAATTAATACCTGTTGAGCACTACATTGTTGAGACCCAACATGTTTCTATAGCAGAAAAACGACTCTTTAAACATGGGATTTGTGGACCTTGCCATGGACGCGCATGCAGTAGCATATATTGCGGTAATTTCTTTTCTGTATCGGCGGCCAAGGATGTCAAAGAAAAGCGTGAAGAAATTGACCCGGTGAGTCTGCAGCCACTTTGACGGATCATTATATTTATGTGTGGCAATAATTCGAATCCAGATTGCTGGACATGATCCATATACTTCTCGTGGAGACTACAGCCACGGGAAACATTGTGGTCCTCCTCAAGAAATTCGCGACTAGATACCGGAGAAAGTGTAGGATGGTACGCATGCGCGAAGACCTACTTGATCTTCTCCGAGAGATCGAGGTGAAAGCTGATAGAATATCTTTCTAAAGCTCGTATATTCAAGCTAACCATTCTTCCTTTAGGGGAACAACGACGTGGATGTATTATCTTCTCTCAATGTTGCACTCAACTACCACCATCAGCAAAGCAGTGTCGATACAACATGATAACGTGTCACTCACATCATGCCTCAACTTGCATGGGTCACGCTACCCGGATTCATGTTACCAGGTGTTATATTTTGACATGTATCCGCCTTGACCTCCACGCCTGTACAGTTTCCTTAGTTCCCCCTTCACCTCCAACGCGGTCTCGTTTTCTTCAATAACTCTCATTTACTATACCTTCTTCGTCATCCAATGATTCCTTGAGCTGGTTTAAAATTCACTCCATTCCGATTCCATGCCAACGAAACATTGGTTTACAATCGGTATCTTACAGTACAATGTCAACACCAGCTATAACTATCAGAAGCTGAGAGCAGAGCTTAGATGTAAGCGCGATATTGTGACATTGACATACTAGGGATTTTTACATTTTTTGATTTTTATTTTTATTCAGTGTTTATACCCTACTGTGGCGAGCCATATGGTGGGGTAGACTACGTGTGTAGGACTGTATGTATATGTGACTACGTGGGTTGGGGGGTGTGCAACATTTATGTGAAAGTCTGCATCTGCAGGATCTAAGTACGTAGTTGTGAGCTAAGTAACAAAATAGGATGGTCCCCGCCCCTTATTTGGTATATGTAGTGAAAATCGAGAGCGGAAGTCAAACCTTTATTGCACCTGTTACCACGTGAGTGGCACATCATCAATGTCATCTCCCATCGGTTGATCCGCCCATGTTGTGCTGCTGTTGCCTATGGATATTGTCACTTCTGCAGTTGAAGTCTTACCGGTTGTGGTCCCCGTCCCGTTTGTCGTTGCCTTGGTTGTTACCTTCGTTTTTGTGGTTTTGCTGTGTGATGCTGCCGGGGCGGTGTTACCGGCTTTTCATACTAGGGATATAATGGCATTTGTATTTAGAGAGGAAAACCGTTAACTTGAAATCGTTTTGAATTTGGCCTATGCTTGACACCGGAAGGTTGTAGTCAGATACATAGCACCGCAATAATAAGCGCCCGCGTGGGAAAGCACGTTGACAATCAACAAGCATGGGAGAGGAGAGAACTTTATTACCGGCTTCCCAATGTGGGTCGGCCAACCCATGAGCATATGGCGTGCCCAAGATATGCAACACTGTGTAATAGGTGCTACATTAGTGCTCAACCATGGGACGCCCTGGGCCTCCACTAGTACAAGGACGAACAGGCCTCTCCGGGCTGTAAACAATATTGCCGCAGTTCCTGGCAGGATCGCGAATTAAGGGTTCTCCCCGACCATATAAAAAACCTCCCCATCTGGTGAGGACGGACCCATTTAGGAGCCTTACCGTTTCAAATGTCAAGATGCATTCTTACTTTTACACGCCGCATCGGGCAGCGTGACGGTACTAAATACATATGGGATACAATATCATCAGATGGTGTAGATGGCAAAGCTTTACAACATCAAAGCAGCGACGTAGCTCAATGAGAGAAGGATTTTGATACAGAGTGAAAGACAATACTCAGATGCGTACAATGGCCAATAGTTGTCTCCAATGGGCGTGGCAAGCTCCACATGGCGTGCGCGCCAAAGCCAGAGCAACGTCCACAGAACGGCGCAAGGGAAGGGAAATCGGGGAACGGCACGGGAGTCGAAGATCGGGAGACGGACATAGGCACAGACAATACTCGTGCTCGCCATGGTCGATGGGGCACGTGATTTGATGGCGGTCTCACTGGCCTCATCGTCGTCGAAAACGCGCTATTCCTCTTTCTCTGCGCGGTCCACTGGTATAATTAAGACATATTGTTGATTAGAATACACAGTAGCAGACATATGAGGTGTTTTTATGAGTTTTAATGCCGGATTTCAGTCAGAGAATGCTATACAAGATTTGCTCATGCAGGATTATCACATTTGATATTGGATTGACACAGAGACTCTTGAACTAGCTTTCTTTCTCCAGAATCTTCTCTTAACCGTAGATGATACGGTAGCTGACACAATATATGAGTTTAGAGTGAAATATCAACGTATTCACACTGTTACCGCATAAATAATATATGCCATTGCTCAGCGGGAGGCCTTGCAAACCATTTTCTGCGTTTGGACACGAGGTAACCTCTGCAAATTTGTCGGACAAATTGTTTGATTATATGACGCCATATTCAGTCAAAATTTCGTTTTATCTGTGAATATCATAGCCTGGACAAGCCTCCTCAGTGTCAGCGAATCGAAGCTAAATGTTGTCTTGTTTCATATACGCAATATCGGTGGTAATATCAAAGGATTTCGCGTCAAATTTCCAAGTACTGTAGGGAACACTCAATCTACACTTCCAAGGATTAGTGGCCAAAGAGTCTCTACCTACAAGTCACTATTTGGTCACTATGTCAATCTCAAATCAAATGTGACAATCCTGCATGAGCAAATCTTGTATAGCATTCTCTGACTGAAATCCGGCATTAAAGCTCATAGAAACACCTCATATGTCTGCTATTGTGTACTCTAATCAACAATACGTCTTAATTATACCAGTGGACCGCGCAGAGAAAGAGGAATAGCGCGTTTTCGACGACGATGAGGCCAGTGAGACCGCCATCAAATCACGTGCCCCATCGACCATGGCGAGCACGAGTAAGATACTGTCGAACATGGCAGACACAGCGAACACAACGGACACGAGCAACACGGGGAACGCAGCCGCAATCATAAAGGGTTAACACAAATGGCTGAGCTCTGGAGGAGGTCAGTGTTAAAAGGGCCATAATGAGAGTGCACCCTTGTCCAACAATCGCCTCGTCATCAACGGAACGACCCATAGAGAGAGAGAGAGAGAGAGAGAGAGAGAGAGAGAGAGAGAGAGAGAAAGAGAACGGCCCTCGCGATATGAGTGTCTTCATTGAAAGGTGGCACAAAATTTCAGGTACCCCTAATGTCCTACAGGCCGTCAGCTCAGATGTGTGGGCTTTTGATATGTATCCTGCCACCACCACCAGCTGAGCTTAGAAGACCAGCACCCGTCGCGTTCGTAGCAAATGAAGCGGACGTAAAGCGCAGGGTGGATGTACACCCGCATCCGAAGGCTCCATTGGACGTGCTCAATCTGCACCGCCCCAGCCACCAATGTAAGCACTCGCAGCAGCTCTTGCACCACCACCACCGCCAACGCGGTACACGCTCCTCGACGCGCCGTTCGTCGCGCTGATCAGGAGATGCGTGCGATTCTCGCGTCGCCGGACTTTGCGTGAGCGCTGCAGGCTGTGGAGATGTTGTACGATGGTGTTGAGAATGTGTTTGGGCTTGGCAGCTAGGAGGGCAGCAGTTTGCGGAGCGAGGAGATGGGGCGTATTCGTCTGGCGGGGTTGTTGCCTGGGCTGGCGAGGTGGAGCCAGTTTGAGCTGGATGGGCTGTTGAATGAGCTTGTCGATGTGAGCATCTATCCTTGTGCTCATTTCTCTGACTGTGTTACTGACGCCGTTATTTGCAGCGCACATCGGGGCTACGACAAGTATCATGTCTATCCGCAATAGCGTTCTCGAGGTTCGAAGAGAGATTTCAGTGGACTCGGTATTGAGCCATTCATAATTATAATATACTTATTATCCATAAAGATGTACAGAAAGATGAAGTCGCGAGGTAGCTCTGCGTGAATCCGCAACGTCAACGAGGAAAGAAACGCGCAGAAACACAAAAAAAAATCAGTAGATGGGGCTCTCCGAAATTACTCGTGTCAGTCTTCAGGATCCTCATCTCCCTCGTCCCCATCCTCGTCCTCCTCGTCCTCCTCGTCATTCGCTTCCTCTTCATCATCGTCTCCGGAGCCCGCAATTGTCATCATATCGTTCAGACTGGAAGAATACCAAAATTCAGCAAATTGATCGAGGACCCCGATTCACAAGAGTAAGCCCTTGCTCACCAGTGAACAAGCGGCTGCATAACTCTAGCCACCGAGCCAATGATCTCCTTGAAGTCAGGCGAGAGGACCTCGCTATCCGTGAACCTTTACCAAACACGAGCATCAAACATTGTTTGAGTATCGTGGTTTCCCTGGAATACTCACTTATGAACAACGGCAAACGAGCGACACTTCAACAGGTCTATATCCCTATCACCCACAAAACACGGTTATCTCTCATCCACACCTGGAGCCTGAACCATATGAAGTGCTCACTTGTCATCCTTCGAGACGCCCTTGGGCGCCACCTTGAGCTCATCCTCCATGCCAAATATACTCCTCCGCTCGCCCTTGGGGTGGGGCTTTGGCTCGCCGAAGAATTTGACAAAGTCGGGGTTGGCGAGGACCTGGCGCAGGCGGCGCGGGTTGCGCTGGATATTTGACCTGTTCAGGATTTAAGTCATTGTGTTTTAGGTTACTTGTTCGAGCGGGAGTGAAGATCTGGGTGGATGGGAGAGGGTACATACCTGATGGTAGCGAGCTCGTTCCGCGCGGGACACCAGCTCCCGGCGGCGATGATGCTCTCGTTGCCGGGTTTGACTACAATATACGCCGCCATTAACTCGTGCAGGAGTTCTCGCCGAACGGAGACGCGTACCTGCTCTGTAGAGTTCCAGAAGAGGCGACACTTAGGAAGGCGCATTCGTCAAGAGGAGAAAGTCTGGTGCTCACATATGGTCTATAACAACGAAGGCGGTAAGCACCCAGCGAGGACAGGTTCAAAAACATGTACTCACATCCAGCGAATATCCCCTTCCGCCCACTCCGCGAAAAGCTCGCAGACAAGCCCTTCTTGTACGGCGTCTTGTCGTTGCTAAAGCGGACCTGCAGTTGGGATACAATGAGCCAGGTTAAAATATCGAATAGGGATATGGTGCACATACGTCGCGGTAGATACGGTGGATGACGTCCTTGGGCGGCAGATGCGGCACCTGCGCGTCGACCTCGACCAGGACATCCGTGAACGCGTCCACAAAGTCCTTCCACTCTTTCTCTGCCAAGCGGTACACGGGTTCTGCAAGACTAAATGAGCCTTCTGACTTGCTACAGCGCCAAGAACGTCAACTTACCATGCAGCTTGAACCAGTCGCGGTCATTACACGCAGGATCCTTCAGCTTCGTAAGAAAGTTGAGCGTGTTCTGCGATATCTGGCCCGGGGGACGTGCCCCGTTTTCGGCGCCTGCACGACGACACCCACGACCTCCTGTCCCTCCTTCAGGTCCTGCTCGTCGACATCAAACTCCTCGTCGTCGTCGACTTTTGCCTTTCTTCTCTTCTTCTGCGGCGAGGCGGGCGTCTTCTTCGCCGGACTGCGCTTGCCCCGCTTTCGACCTTTACCACCCTCGTCCTCGTCGCCCTCTGAATCGTCGTCGAGCGCGTCGCTATCGTTATCCTCTTCTTCTTCACCCTCAGAGAGCTTGCGCTTCTTCCGCGCTGTCTCCTTCCTAGTAACGGTCCCTCGCCGCTTCTTGGGCGCGTCGTCGACGTCTTCATCGTCTTCTTCATCGTCGTCATCCAGCGCGTCGCTGTCCTCTTCGTCGGCCTTGTTCTTCGTTTGAAAATACGGTGAACTTCCATTCTTCAACGCGCCTGCACGCGTCTTTGTGGGTGTTTTAGTTTTAGCCGAGGAGCGGGTGGCTCTAGCGCCTGCTGCCATGTCGATAAAGAATACCCGGGAGGGTGATTGCAACGGAAGGACGTTGGGATAATGGCGCCTTAGGAGTTGGTCGGGGGGGTAGTTCAAGTCGGCCTTCAAGTTCCTCCTCTTCACATAATTAGACGTCACGTGGGTCATGTTGCTTATTCAGGGCATCGCTAAATTTAGCTGAACGGTTGAATGACGTCACGCGACACGGTCTGTGCGCAGCTTAAGTACCAGATTCAATTTTCGAAGGCCCGCTGTTCTGCCTTCTGAACCTCATGAACCGTGAGCCAACCGTCGTTAATACGCGAATGCGTTTGCGTGCAATGTTTTTCAATGCACTCGTTGTTGATTATAGCTGGCGATTTGTATGCGTGCGATGGCCTGGAACGATACCGAACGGTTTTTTTTGTGTGCTGGGTATTCCGAATCTATGATATACCGTTCCCTGTCTGCGTTACGTCCTCCAATAATTTTGGCGTTTCAATACTTCATTCTTTCTTCTTGATTTTGATGTGTGGGCCAGTAGAGCTCCAATGCGGAGATGATGTCTAGTTCACCGTTTATCACAGTTGTATCTGTGCGCTCACTTTCACCTTAGTTGACTGTACCAGACTAGTCATATCATATCATATCGTGTAAATGTTTCTGACTCTACATTCCGATTGGCTTCCTAAAAATCAATCTTGATCATACTCTATGATACTCTATGTACACTCCAGAACTCGGGGTTCTTTCCGAGATTGCATTGTTGGTTGCAAAGTGCGTGGAAAACAGTCTGAACACCCCTCCATGCCACGGAAGACCAAAACCGGTCAAGTATTCAGTAAACTTGCAGCAAATAACAAGCGCGTCGGTCAGCAAGGTGCTCGCACTGCGACTCACGCTGGTCCACGATGCTCAAAAGCACGAAGTGTATACAGGAATGCGCTCAAAGCACGAGGGCACAGAAGACAGTCAGAGAGAATCTGAGAGATGCAAGAAACTTGGCTTACATAAACAAAGCGCGTCGCGTCGATTCGAGTATATACTAAACTAGTGGAAGTGGAACTCAGCCAGTGGAAGTCCCACGGGCCAAGTGCCACTAATTGGTCAGCGGCATGCGAGGGCCGCTGCAAGTGCCACAGCTTCCACAATGAGCACCAGCATACTGTTTCAACCTCTGATATTGTTCCTCAATGTTCTTACGCTGGTTTCACGCAGCTCTCCGGCTTGTGAGCCCTTTTTTTTTGTTGACATATAGGTGCGCGGAATCAATATTTTTGATGCTTCTGGTATGCTAATATCCACCGAATCGCTACATGACACATGAGGGCACTGTGGTTCTACAGTGTACACCACTGACAAGCGCTTGCATGGAATAATTCATCAGACGTGTAACTCAACGTGCATGTTCCTCTGCTGTCCGGACGAGGCAACGTCCACGGGCACCTGCGGAGACTTGGCGAACAGTGCTGATGAACAAGAGACAGATAAAATAATTGGGAGAGAACAAGACGTGCTTGATGGCGCACATATTTACTCGTTATTGGTGTTTCTACTACAGAATTACATTTGACAAAATTGATTGGCTTTTTTTGATCAGGAAAGGCACACATGCTGCCTGACATTGTAATTGTAAAGTAGATTATATCTGCACACAATTTTTACTATTACAGAGAGAGCATTAGAAGTAGGTACTCGATGGGACTTGGCTTGGACTCGGTGGTGCCACCAATGACGGTGGTGGCACAGTGGTGGAGTGGAACTCGGCAACTCCCGGCCACTTCCACTTCTACTATTTTGGGTGCGACTCCGTCGATGATCGCAACTCTTGTCTGACCGCATGCGAAGCGTTGAACAAGCGCCCCGGTGTCGTTCCCCTCGTCGCTTGGAACATGGCCCCTGTCCTCTGGTAACTCGTTTCTCTTGAACATGTAAGTCTTCTCATCTTTCGTGTTGATGTCAAATGCTCACATTGCGTTTTGAAGTGTTTAGCCTCTCTCTTCTGCGTCGTCTTACACCCACCGCGGAGATGTGCTCAAACGTCGACCGGCCTTTCCCTCACTGCCAATGATTTCACGAACTTGGCCCTGCCGCAGCTGGTGGACCGTATGATGCCCATCTCCCTTCAAGTTCCCCCGCGCTGCCTCCAGTGACTTGTCTCGTTCCGTCCGTCAAATCTCCGTGCCTTCATTGTCATCGCCTGGGTTGTCTCCATTGCTCGATGCGGCCTGATCCTTCCTCGGACTTCCCCTTGTTCGTTCGAGTTCGACTTTCGGCGTGAGGTCGGTGCACACGCCGCGCACGGAAGTGACTCAGACGAGGACAGGGTGGATGAGATAGGGCTGCGTCTTGTCATGGACCGTCTGCACGCGAACGCGGACTTGATTCTGAGGGGAAGGATGTATGTCTCTCTTTGATCTTTGTTTCCATTGTTGTTCTGCTCATTTGAGTCATAGTCTCACAATATGGCGCAAATTAGGACGTTAGAGACAGAAGTTGTAGCCATCCCTGAGAAATGCCGCGACGACTGCGAAGAGACTATCCGTAACCTCAAAAAGGCCATCTCTCTGCGCGAAATCGAAACAAACAATGGACACAAGAGCACGATGCCTACGAGGAGCGTGTCGCACTGCTGCACCAGGGCCTGCAGGCACATATCGCGCTCGAGGAGCAGACGCAGGAGAATGTGATGCTCAAGGAGACGATCGACCGCGTCTGGTTCGAGATGGACATGCTGTACCAGTTGCTGGATAATAACGGCGTCGCGGGCGGTAGTGGGCACAGGAATGCCTCGTGTACGATGTCGCGGTCGCTTGGTGCGGAGCAGTAGGTCCCAGTCGGGGCCGTGGGAGGAGGATGGGAAGGATGAGATTGTTAGTGAGGGCCCGACCGTGGTGGAGGATGATGATACCGAAGGCGAGGGCGATGCCAATGAGGATTTCATCGAGACAATCATTATGAAGAGAAAGAGGGTAAAGATATCTCAAACTGGAAAAACATTCTGACAGTATGACTGACGTCCTACCATTGTTTACAGAAAGTTGCCAGTTGTGCGCAAGTAATCGAGACGTCGACAAGACGTGAATCTGAGGAGGTCAAGGAGCACTCTGATGGCTTGATGCAGTATGACCCGACTCTCTTTATTGTCAAACATGGCATGCAAACCAATCCCGAGCCCAAAGCCATATATGCTTCGTTTCTGAAGTGAAAACGGACGAAATCCCTGAACCACAGCCCAAAATCGTTCAAGTCATCTTGGCACCCTGTATGGAGATGTAAATCCAGACCAACATGGTTGAAGTGGAGGTCGAGGTCTCTGCTGAGCCATTGCGTTCTCCGTCTCCCGCACCCGAGGAAAGCATGACATCTTCTTCCTCATCTATCGTCCTACTCATGCCCAAGCCCTCCACGAAACATCTGGCGGACCAGCTCGACGAGCCGCCTGCGTACAACCAGGTTGCCGATGCGGACAAGGAGGAGCGCAAATAGTGGCTGGCCGCCGACACGCCGAAGGAATGGCACCACGGGGTGCAGATCCCCTTGAACCCATCGTGGGCGGTGCGCCCGACGAGACAGCGTGAAACTGAAAAGCCATCAAGCGTGAGCCAGGCATCGACTGCATGGTCATCGAACGCCTCGCCGCTGCCTCGACATTTGGCCAAGGTTCGCACTGCCGCACGTTTCTGCGGGAACCTCTATAGCATCCCCAACTGACCTACTATATGTATCTCCTTAATCACTCACTCCACCATTATGTCCCCAAACGACCCCTCCAGACACAAGGAGAAGTAAAGAGTCATCCAGGATTATCTGTTGGAATATTAAATTGCTTACGAACGATTTCATTCCCTTATTGTTATTTTACATTCTTATTCGCCCACGATCCCCATTTATTCACCTTAACTACTGTACTGTGTCTCGTAAGTACATAATGAGCTCGTATGTATATAGTACCCTACGCGTTTACCCTCCCCCACAATCGTATCGCGCCCGCGTTTTTTCCTGCTCGTCGCGGCTTTCCAGGACTCAATTCAACATTATAAACTTTAGTGATCTCTTTACCTAAGGTAACGAATGGTCGCGAGCCTATAGCGGTCTACGATTTTGCAGATAGCTGTAACCGCAGTTTAGCGCATACTGCAAAATACCAACTTCATATATTTTTGTGATCATGAACATGTGAGATTCCCATATCTGGCCTAGTTGCTGTGCAGCTTCCCTGGTCTCATCGGTCTTGTTCAAACCCTTCACCATGATGCAACAAGCACCTCCCCTACCAGCAGGAAACATACTCCAGTCTGCATCCCATGTTGTCATTAACGGTGGATCATTCATAGTCGGATCACACAACAATGTCACAACGAGTCCGAACGGCGAACTCAACAGTGCGTGTTCATTTTGTTGATCTTCAAGTGTTGGCACTAAGGAGCGATTCCTGTTTGCCCTCTTGTACACATGAAGAACACTTAGAGTTACTTTACAAGCATGTGGCGCCTAATGCCATCCTCAACGCCGGAGGACGTGCGGATGAAGTGAAGTGCTTTCCCGGCACGCGTGAAGAGGTGCTGGCGAAGATCGAAGCATGGATTGATGCCAAAAAGCCCAACTGCCGCGAACACAGGATTTTCTGGCTTAGTGGCCCCGCAGGCGCAGGGAAGTCCGCCATTGTCCAAACACTGGCGGAACGGTGTATGGCCCGCGGTGTGCCCATGGTCAACTTCTTTTTCTTTCGTGCAGACATCACCCGAAATCATGCTCGCCCAGTCGTTGCGACACTCCTATACCAGCTGGTCAAATTATATTCAAAGCTGAAGCCACTTGTTGGAGGTGCCCTTGAGGAAAACCCTATAATTTTCGACCAGGCACTGCACGATCAGTTCGAGCATCTCATCAAAGACCCGATTCGCGACATCATACATCATGATCCTTCTGTCCACCAGTGGCAGATAGTCATACTCATCGACGGACTCGACGAGTGTGATTCGGCTGGGAAACATGAACAACAAACACTACTTCAAGTCCTTCACCACCTCGTTTCATATAAAGACTCCCCATTCATCGTCCTTGTTGCGAGCCGTCCCGAACCACTCCTGACCATGACTTTCAATGAGGTCGGGTCCTATCCGGAATCGATCTTCCTGAATGAAGAGTACCGACCATCAAAGGACATCCGTCTGTTCGTTGTCGCGGAGCTCACCAGAATCAAAAAAATACACCACCTCGGACGCGCACTGGGCGAACACTGGCCCTCCAAGAACAGCATCAATTCCATCGTGGACAAATCGTCTGGTCAATTTATTTATGCCGCTACTGTCTTGCGCTTCATTGCCAACTCGTCCACAAGCCCGGCCCAGTCGCTGGATAAGGTGCTTGGTCTCCGCCCAGTGACAAAGAGCTCCCCTTTTGCTCAGCTTGACGCTATCTACACTCATGTCCTCTCCCAAGTCGAGGACTGGGAAGCCGCAAGGGATGTTTTAGCAGCCCAAATTTTTATTTCAACTCGCCCCACGAATATACGAAAGATAATCATAGGAGGTCTTCGTCTCAGGCTTGACAACATCCTGCAACCACTAGGGCGTGAGGCGGACGACCTTGCCTCTTATATATCTGACCTCATGGCTATAGTGCAATTTGACAACATTCGCAATGTTTTGACATTCTACCACGCATCTCTGAGTGATTTTCTCTGTGATAGCACTCGGTCTGGGGCGTTTTACATTGATCTTAGTGCATTCACTGAGAGATTGGCAGTAGCACACATCAAAGGGATTTGCGATGAATGTGCGTGGTTTCACGTATACCCCCCAACTTATTGTTGACAAGGAATCTGCTTTCAGCATCTTTGCTGCATAGCCTTTTGATTGTTTGTCATGTTCACCAATCCACGCCATCGATCAACGGAGCTTTAACATCCTACCCTCCTGAATTCCGCCTGCAGCTCCCTTCCCATTTCCTTATATTGAATACCGGCCCCATCATTACCCCCTTTCTCAATCATCTACGTTTCCTGGTAAGAATTACTGCATGCTGCAAAGTCGATCACAGGTTTGGACTGATGAACTGGTCTTGATCAGTATTTTCAGGAGGACAAGCAACTCTATCAACTCGCTCTACGGAACTGGCTCACTTGGTTCCGAAATCTGAGCATTGTTTTGGAGGATGAAGATCTCGAAGGTGTCGAGCTTGCGGACGTGATCTGGGATGAAATTACTGCATCCCAAGCCGACATGGTGGTCGCCGAGACCGACTCACAGAGCGACGCCCACGAGCCGCCAGATGCAGACGTTACGACCCAAGGAAGGACTATGGGCGTGAACGCTTCCGCGGCATCTTCAAGTACCCAAAGGAAAACCAAAAAAGCCGCACGTTGGAAGAGAAAATGAACTCCTTTAAGCTGCCTCTTTCCATTGCCTGTCTACACCTAGGACGACTGACAGAGCAAGTTTTCAAGGATGCGCTTGGTCGAGGGATGGTGCTGCTGCTCCAGATGACGGCCCGGTCTCTAGAACATTGCCTTTGCATCACATGGCGAGCGAGGCAAAACAGAGGAATTTTTCTTGCTTCCCCATGCATAGGGTGCTGCTCGTTTAACCCTTCCCAGATGCACTGCTCCGCCACGCCGCACATGGCGACACAGCATGTAGTTGCCGTAGACGCACTACGATCGCGCGGCGTCGAACACCTTGTCCCGTGGCGGAGGGCTTCGATTGGGCTGTGTAGGAGTCGGTGCTGTCCGGATGGCGCGAGGCTGGCCAACCCAAGGTGGTACGCATTTACTCCCCTTCCTTGGTCTCATTTGAAGTCTCTCGGACCCCCGCTGTTACAATTATGTTTATTCCCTTGATTCCTCCCCCTTGCACTACGTCTAATTCATTACATACTTGTTGAGAAGGCCATTTGACATGACGTACCGATCCTTTCCGTATGATACTGAGCATGATATCTTACCGATAGTTTTTTTTTTTTTTTCCAACTGTTTGTTGCTATCAATGATTCTCGCATGCGTAAATTGGACTTGTTCGAAACGTGTGTACACATACTGCAGTAACAATGTAGTAGAGCATCTCCTACTAAAATTTATGTGGTACTCATACCACATACCTCTTTTCACTCCGTACTGGCGCCACGCATTGTGCTTACGGCCAACAGCGACGCGAGAGAGGACGTGAGGGGATGTGATTGTTGACAAAATATAGCACTAAGAACCCTCGGCACCATATTCCATCGCGATCCCGTTCTCTCCATGTCTGCTCGCGACGTTGCGGCGGAAGAAAGTGGTGCAAAGTCGCCCGTGACAAAACACACTATTTCGAGTCCGCAGTGGAGCCAGGCCGCAAGTGGTTGGTGCGAGAGGAATCGGCGGATCTACAAAGATCCTCAGTTTCAGTATGTCATGCCGACGATCTTTGGGTCATCTGCGGACTTCTGGAACTGCGAGCGCCAGGCCCACCGCAGGCGCAGAGATGCGTTGTAGTGGGTTGCAGCCTGGTGTTGCCCGAACGAGAGAATTTGAACGCGGCGCGCCAGGAGGACGGTTGTAACGGGCGAAGTTGGGCAGTTTGACGGCATCATACTGAAAGGACATGCCATTGAGAGTCTGATATCATATCAAGTAAGTCTTGTGCATGCGTACGATATGGTCACATTGTCCACTGACCTTGAATATCATGAGAGGCGCACATATGGACGACCGGCTGTGCGCTGGGCTCTGTGCTGCATGGTTTGCGCGAAACAGTGCACCCCCACACTTGTTGGCTGTGGCAGTCGCCATGGACTTGTTCTTGCTACGCACACCGCGTCGGCGTCCTCGTTCACGACGGCGGACAAGCCCTCGTAGGCACGCAAGTCTCATGGGCTCAGGCTCCCATACTCATTGGCATCTGTTACCAATATACTGCCCCCCAGTTGTTTCCGACACCATCCTCTCGACTTCTCTTGAGTCTCCTGAGCATACACAGCAGCGCCTGCCTACTCTTAACCCATGTTCCCCAGGACAACTGCAATGGCAATGTGCACATCGCCGGGCTACCCGAGACATCGACGCAGGCGCTGACAGGCGAGGCGAGGAATGGGCATGCGGCTTGGACGAGGAAAGGCGAGACGCGCCGAGCCAGGACGGGAGCTGAAGACGTGAGGGCGCGCAATGGGCACAGCGCCGCAGGTGTGGTCCACTCGCACTGAGCGTCAGCCATGGGTGATGGGGTGCGACCTGAAACAGGGATACAGGGGAGAACGCCGCCGCATTAGAGCGACGTGAGGAGGTGCAGAGAGGAAGGCGAGAGCGCGTTTAAGGATCGAGCGGTGCCAACGGAGATGCACAGGGTTATGTGGTGCGTGGGTAGAGGTGGCTGCCGGGGCCGGGCGAGTTAAGTTTCTGCAGAACGTGGCCTAGGCCGGGACAACGATGTTGGGTGTCGAAGGGCGAGGGTGAAGGGCGGGCAGCGGGTAGGATGGCTGATAGTAGTGACGCAAGAGCCTCCCCTCATTTCCCTTATTTCTGCAACTCTGCAAGGCCCGTCCGCTTTCAAGGAGGCCAAAATGAGTGCCATCTGCGAAATCAGCACGTTTTAGTAGGCACTCAAGTAATATCGAGAACCATGCATACCTTAGCCCCGCAATGATGCCAGAAAAGGGACAAAAATGAGCGCTTGTAACCGCTTCTTGGGCGCGTCGCCGACGTCTTCGTCCGCTTCTTCGTCGTCATCTAGCGCGTCGCTGTCCGCTTCGTCGGCCTTGCTATTCGCAAAATAAGGCCGAACTTCAACGTGCTTGCACGCGTCTTTGCCGGTGTTTTGCCTGAGGAGCGGGTGGCTCGAGCGCCTGCTGCCATGTCGAGCGAGAAAAAATATGCGGGAGGAGAATTCGAAAGGCAGGAGGCTGAGATAATGAGTTGGTTGGGTCCGTTGAGATGTGTTCAAGTCGGCCTTCCCCTTCGTCTCGGCGTCACATAATTAGTCATCACGTGGGTGAGGTTGCTTATTCAGGAACAAGGCTAAATTTAGCGTTGAATGATCGTATGACGTCACGCGACACGGTCTGTGCGCAGCGTACCACATTCACGCCCACTATTCTCCCCTCTGAAACTCATGAATCGCGAGGCAAACGGTAGTTCATATGCAAATGTGTTCGTGTGCACGTTTTTCAATGCACTCGTCGTTGATTACCGCTGATAATTTGTATGCTTTCGATGGCTGGGAACAATACCGAACTCAGAACGGTCCTTTGTGTGTTCAGTATTCCGAATCTATGATATACCGTTCCTTGCCTTTCCTTGTCTGTGTTTCGTCCTCTAACAATCTTTGTAATTCTAACGCTTCATTACTTTCTTCTTGATTTGATTTGCGGCCAATAGAGCTTCAATTTGGAGACGATGCCCTGTTACCTATATAATCACATTTCCTTCTATACGTCCACTTGTACACTTACTGACTGTGTCGGAATGATATTAGGCGAATCCTTGCCGACTCTACATTCCGAGAAGCTTCCTCAAAAGTCCATACCACTTGACGTACAGGCCTCTGAGGTCATTCACAATCATGCGCACTTTATGTAACCCCAGAACTCGGGGTTCTTTCCGAGATTTGATTTGAAAATTGGCGAGCGGTCTGCACCCCGATGCATTATGGGTGGGTCTCAGTCTGCTCAGTGTGTCCATTTTGAGTACTGTGCAAGCCCGCCGCTAGCGATAATTCCATGCTTGCAATGCCTTGCATCGACAATGCGTCCTGGCTCTTGAAGAATGCACAGCCACTGATGTTTGTTTGTCTGATGTCATGCCTTTGTTTGCGCATCACTTCCCCACAAAGCTGTGCAGCCCTGATCGGGCGGGTCCCATGACGTACAAACAAAGGTACAGCAGCAAGTTCAAGTTCATCTCCGGCATCCGCAGACCTGTTGTCAGCCAAGTACCGACTCTACGACAGGAAGCTGGGACGGACATTCAGGAGCATATCCGCTCTTTGGTACCCTGTGGTTCATGCTTTCCATGTCTCTTTTTTGTTTGTACACTAAACTCGAGAGAGCGAACATCCCCAACAAGTGTCTCCGTGCCTTGCCTTGAAATAAATTATCGAGTCATAGTACGGAAAGAAGAGCCTCTGCCCACGCCATGCGTCGAAACAATAACGAGTTCGGGGTATTGCCAGAATAGGCGTGGGAGGCGAGCCATGTGGCAAACAATAGGCTGTGCCAAATATGGCAGCCCGGAAGCGGCGGACAATAAATGCAAACACGCAGGACAATAGCGCAGGGACAATGCAGCGGCCACTGAACACAGACAATGGCTGATAACAAAAAGGATGAGTGGGCGGGAGACAGTGTCTTTCTCTCTCCCCAACCTTTCGTTTCTCTTCGCCTTCGACGACGCCCCTCGCGGCTCCCTTTTTCGACGCCTTTCTTTTTTACGACTCGGACACGATGAAGAACAACTACACCGAGCAGGAGCTCGTCTATGAGCTCAATGTGTCCCCCGCGCTTCCCTCTACTCCCTTCCCGAAGACGACTCAGTGCACAAGGCA